>JAJJWW010005803.1:0-600000 GCA_023531295.1 Papaver armeniacum | reverse complement strand
GGAATAAGAAAGACACTTGGGAATAGCAGTATGTGTGAAATGTAGTCCCTGTCTCCGTCGCCTAAACAAGCGTGGAATGCAGGATCCAAGGCAACTATCATATACGTGTTGACAAGGAAGCATGCGCTTGGATCCAAAAGATCTAATCATGCCGTCTAAAAAAAAAAAAGAGAACTTGGATCCAGTTTGATCCAATCATATAAAAAAAAAAAGAGAAGAAATTATTATTGTGTTGAATAAAGTCACTCTTGGTTCCCTTGTATATGCCAATTGATTTGATGTAGCATTCAAGACCAAGTAGCTCAATCCAATAGGATTAGGTTCATCTTAGCATGACCTTCGAACGGATATGGGAAACATCGATCACTTGTGAATATTCGCCAACATCTACATCTATATCCATCTTCTTGATCTTTTCATTGTGATTGCGGTTTGTTAGTTTCCGAGTATTGTGGCTTGTTCGACTATCTAATTAGAGCTTTATTTATTTGAATATGAACTGAATTTGCGCAAGGTACCTCCTCCTGTAGTCATTTTGGATTCGTTCATGAATTTGTCACAAATAGACGGAGTTGGAAATATAGGTTTTGTAGGTAGACCTCTTGTAAACCTTCACGAGACTATAACTCGTCCACTAGGGACACCTAGGGGTTTAAAGGCCTGTTATTCATGCTAAGAGTAACCGTATCCTCGCCGACATGGAGTTGTTGTATTTTAGATAGTTTGCTCGAGGACGAGCAAAAGACAAGTGTGGGGGAATTTGTTAAGTGCATATTTTGCACATATTTAGTGTCGAATCCATGCTAGTATTTGCTATATTTTCTTGCAAATTATTGTATATTACTCTTGTTTTCTCTTATTTATGTTTTGCTAGGTGAATCATCCAAAAGAAGTGAATTGGCACATATTTGTGCAATAAAAGAAGTTAGCCGCAAGCGGAGAAGGGCCAAAGACCAAGTAGAGCTCGTTCGAACCTAGGAGTTCTTGCTATCATCTTGAAGAGGACGAAAATGCGAAGCTAACGCCGGAAGAATGGGGTCAATCTGATATCATACTAAGAAGTTATGCGCGAAACGCAGAAAATTGCACTGTCAGTCTTGCAAGACTGACAGTTAAATGTGATTTCTAAAGGCACCCGACTATTTTACTCGGGGCTGCCGCCATCATCTTCTTCACCAAGCATCACGACCAAGTTCGGGGCTCGAATGTAACTACCATTGGTAGTTGACGAGATAATGGAGTCGGAGGTCTCGTGGTTGCCGAAGCCGTCGTAGCCGGAAGGAAGAGTCTTCTTATTGTTGATTATCGATGGCGGAGAGTGAGTTCGAGGCGGTAACCTAATGATGTGCGATCTTTGGCAAAGAAGAAGGAGCTGTGGTCGGTGAATCAGAGACCGGTGATCAACGGAAGGAGGAATTAATGCATGTGGTGTTGCATGGCAATCGATGGAGTTCAGTTCTGGCTGCGAGAGTTTAAAGACAAAACAGAGGAGAGTTCGGCTTAGGTAGAGAAGAAGGAGAAGAAGTAATGGCAGTGCTACTGCCAGTGACAAATCTGTGTATTTTATGATGCCATAGGTTACCAAAGATCGAAATGTGGGACTCGAATCCAATTGAGTCGTTGCTACCGAGTCGGGGAAGAAGAAAAAAAGACTTCTTTGGCGGTGGTAGTTGTATCGGTGATTGATGGGGTTAGCCAAGGAAATAAAAGAGAAGGAGTCTTGGTAGTCAATAGTGATTGAAAGATGTCTACGGAGCTTGAGGTTGCCGTGGTCGATGGCAATGAGCTTGAGTTCGAAATGGAAAACTCGAGTGGAGTTTATTAGGTTTGTCTTTGTTCGAGCTCGGCAGTGATCTTTGGTTGAGACGAGTTCGATGGAGGAGTTGGGAACAAGATGGGAACAACGTCTTTGCTGCCATGATCAGTTGAACTGTGGTGGTTAGCCCGGGTGGTGTGACTCGTGATCGGAGTTGGAGCTTGAGGTTGTTCTCTGTAGTTGATCGAGCTTGGAATTGAAAAAAGGAAATCGAAGCTACGATGGAGATGATGGCTGGCTGGAGTTGAGGGCAGTGATGACAAGCTCGAAATGGTGAATGCTATATCAAGGGGATAAAGCCGGAAAGATGGGAAATAATGGCGACGCCATTGACGAGTGAAGGCAAGGGCGATAGAGCTGCATGGATTATTGGTGATGAGATCTGACGGCTGGACAAGCGGAAATACTGCTGAATGGAAGATTACTGCTGTGATGACAAAGGTGAAGCTCGAGAGAAGATGGAGTTCGATTAGAGTTGTTTTCCGTGATTGAGAAGAAAACATTGATGGCTCGTGATGAAGTCGAAATGGCAGAAACGATCAGGGCTGCAGAGTTGATAGTTTCCGTGAATGAATGAAGATGGTTATCGCTGGTGATGGGAAAAAGTTGGTTGTTGTATGAGGGTGAAGGAAGAGTTCTGCATGAGTTTCGAAAACTTAGAAGAAAAGAAAACTCGCGGAGAGCCTGGTATACGCGGGAGTTGTTAATGAAACTCAGAAGAATATGAAACTCACGATACCCAGAGTGTCCGTGAGAGGTCTGGCTGGAAACAAAAAGAAATCCAGGGGAATTAAAATCTCACGGTGGCTTAACTATCCGTGATTCTGACGAGAGAAGATTAAGATCAGCAGAAATTTTCGCTCACGGAGGTTCGTCCGTCCGTGGAAAATCAAGACAAAGGATGGGCCGGATCTGTGCACACTTTAGCGCAAAGCCCATTGGGCTGTAGCCATTTTATGCACGACCAAGACTTGGGCGTGAGCTGTTTTGGGGAATTAGGCAAAGTTTTGGCAAGTTGCCGTATGGTTTTGATCGGGATTGGCGCACGGGCACTTCTACAACTATAAAAGAGAACTTCTTAACCTAAGTTAAGGAGATTAATATCATATATCTACACATCTCATAATACACTTTTGTTCTTCATAAAATATTTTAGGGTTTACCCCTTTAGGGGGAAACCGTGAAACGGTGTAAACATGAGAGGCTAAACTTTTGTTGGTTGAGGATGAATTCAATGTTCTAGCGTGAAGCTTTATTATTATACAAGTTTGTTATGAGTTTTAATCACATCATCGTTTGTTTTCACTATTTGATCTTTATGAGTGATTCTTAGATTGATTTGGGATGCATACTAGATTAGTCTATTAATTGTTCTATTGCTAGTATTGGGTTAGAGATAAGTAATCGTCGAATAATTCATACACAAGTAGAAATCGCAAGACCTTGCGGAGGGATTCTCGTGGAGCAATTGCGGGTGAATACAATACCAGCAAGTGGACCTTGAGCTAAGAGTTTAACTACTGGGATCAACCTAATTCACAAAGCCTAAGCGTTCGATCGGATTACACCTTGAGTGAGCTACTACTTGGTGGTTCGGTTGGATAGAATCGATATTGGAGAGCTTCCGTATCCGTGGTAAAAGGAGTTTTGAGGATAGCACCGAGCTAGTTGCTTTCCTACGGTTGGTGATGAATGGTTCTAACGAAGATAGATAAGTATACTAATCCGCTTATCGCTTGGTAACGGCGAAGGATTCCTTGATCATATCTTTCTTTTTATTCGTTATTCTTTTTATTTCACTTCAAAACAATCCCCATTGTCTTTTATTATTTTGCTGAACTAAATAAAATATCAATTACACAGCTCTCTGTGGGAACGATCCTTACTACCGCTATATTACTAGTTAATTAGTGGGAAATATATTGATTAATTTGTTGTGGTTACGACACGCATCAGCCAACGTGTATTAGCGTTTCCCTGATCATCCATGTGATGATCTAATCCGTCCAACTAGGATGGCGAAGTTGGACGGTCGTGATGATTTTAAGACTGATTTGATCAGTCTATGTTCGATCGAACCTTTACAAAGAAGCACGGCCATCCTACTTAGGGTTGGCGTTTGATGATGCTAGGAGGTGTTCGTGTGATGCCCGACCAGCTAAGGCATAAGTGGCCCCACCAGTGGTCATCATGACAATCGCCTAGTTTTGCCAAGGTTTGGCTAGGCTTGTTAAATTGTGCGGCAACTTGTGTGGCCGCGATCGTTTCTGAGATTGATATGGACAGTCTAGATTTTCCTTAAGGAAATTAAGCATGCTCGATCGGGCTAACTAAAGCGCGTCGATGCGAGACTCTCTCTGTCAGAGATTGATGTAGCCTGTGTGAGTACTTCGTGCATGTCTCAATATTAGCACAGAGATTCGTGTTACTCTGCAGAGAGTGAACACTCAGTCGTCATGTCATGTCAATAATGAGAGTTAGGCTGAGAACATAGCACGGAAGGTACTAGGCAAATCATGCATTAATTGTTAATGCTAATAAGATCCACAGAATATTTGGGATTGTTGTTGCACGCACTATTCTGGGTGAATCTTATGTATTTTATTGAATTGCTTCGAACAAATAAAGTGAAGAGGTTTTCTGCACTCTGTCACTTTTAACGGCCTTTCCCTTTGCAGGGTGACAATGCGTAAAAATATTGGTTTTACAATTTTAGCCCTGAACTAAAATCCACCATCAATACCCAGTTTTTTGAAACAATATGTAATAAATGACACTATGGGAACAACATTCCCACGTGTAACCCCTTTTTAATTCTATCTAATATACCTATGCTTCAAAAAAAAAAAAAAAAAAAAAAATCCGTGCAATGAGTATATTTCTCCATATTTTTATATGATTTCCCGTTAACGTTAGACATAATATATAAATAATGACTAAGAGCTCTCTAGACTAGTACTGTAAAAAATTATTTTTACAAATTAAAATTATTATCAGTAGTTGATGATTATTCTTAACACAAAATTGGCCAATTTGATATTGTTTAAAATAGCCAGGATATAAACAGTTTCTTCCTACCCATTTTCAAGTACTTTTTCTTATTTTTAGTTTATATCACGATGCATCCAGTTTCACCCTCGCTATTTCTTAAGTTTAAGCCAGGATGAATCCAAATTCATTCTTCCTATTTTTTTGGTGTCCATTTTACCCATACTAATTTTAACTCGTCCATTAGAATCGTGTTTTAAGAATATTTGGGCAATTGACCCAATTTCTTTATTCTTAATTTCTTTCAAAAATTGTCGATCAATCCAGAAATTATTCGATCTTATAAGATATTTTTCAAAATTTCTTACGAATTATACAAGATATAATGATTAAAAGCTATCTAGACTAGTACTGTAAAAAATCATAAGAAAAATGATAGAGACCGATCAATTTCTTTCGATCAATGATGAAAGTGTGACGGACAAATCACACGGGAGTGACATATAGAAGGTCTCCCTTCAACAATAAGAAAAATGTGTTCACCCCAGAAAGGATGAATGTTCAAATTAGATGCATAGGTTGTACGGACGCTGCATTTTTTGAGCCGTGTCCGCGTCTGATGCATGACGCGCGTGGGATGCTAACACGACACGTGTCTGTCACACTCACGTGCACGTCCCTCACACGTCGGGTTTAGACGCACTGATAACTCGAGTTTGACTTTTTTTTTTTTTTTTTTTCATTTAAACTTTTTTCTTTATTTTTACTATTATTAAATAAATGAAGAAAGACAAACATTTAAATTAATCATTAAACCGATTCATCCGATAAGAATAAAAAATAACAAGCTTAAGGAAATGTAATTGAAATATTAATTAATTAGATTATCGATCCATACGGAATAAACAAACGATCTTTTCTTTTCTTTTGAAATTTATACACAAAAACAACATAATGTAGCATTATTTTTTAATTTTCAGGATCAAAATATTTGATTTTGCCGTATAAATATACTAGGATATGACCCGTGCCATAATGGCACGGTGCTATAAGTTGTTTTGGTATTAGTTGTATACTACGTCCGTTTCTAGAAAAGTGTTACTTTCACTTTTTATATTTGACCTATTTTTAGGCTAAAATGAAAAAGTGAAAGTAACACTTTTCCAGAAACAGAGGGAGTATTTCTTTTCTTGCGAGAATACCATGAGCTGAGCGTGGGAAACTCGGGGAATGGTAACCTTTCTTAAGCTGAAATCGAAGCTTTGATCGATATTATTAACATCAACGGGATCGGTTTCTTGTTAGATGGTGATTAAGATGTCTATATATGGATGTACACAAACACATATACACCAGAGAGTAATTTTTTTGGTGGTAAAGATATCCAATGTAAGTGTGTATACTGGAATCTGCACCTAGTTTCATTTATGCTTATTGAGATAACTATCCATTCACAGTTGTTGCAAACAATACCAACAAACTTGAAAACCTAAATTCCTAATCGGGAACTCGTAAAATTAACTTGTTGATTGTATTCCAAATTACAAATAAAGTTCAGTCATCATTTAATTAGATTGTTATTTTGTGCTAAAAAAATGTGTAGTTTTTTTTCGAAATTCGAAAAGTTGAATCAGAGCTGGGAACCCTTCTTTCATATACCTAAGAAGTGTTACATATGCATTAGTTTTTGGAACCGTTGAATGTTTTAAAAAATGAATATTGACTTTGTGCTAGTGTCAATGTATAATTGGCGAGGTTACACATTAGTAATACTCGAATCCATGGTAAAAAAGTTTAATTGGATAGGTTAATATAATTTACGGCTAGTCATTTTACGGCCATTAAAAATGTCATTTGCATATATATATATATATATATATATATATATATATATATATATATATAGGTATGGTAATTGACATTCATTATTCCCTACAGTGTTCTAGGTTTGAGAGACGTTACACTGTACTATGAAGCCTCTTGAAAAAGAATGATAACTATACATTTATGGTTTAAACTAACACATGAAAAACGCCCAGCTTACAGCATCACAAAAAAAAAATACAAAAATAAAAATAAAAATAAATGTAAAACATTAAATCCTACAGCATTCCCTTGGATATTGGTGATATGAAGCGTCCTTGAATCTTTCTGAGCGGTGAAAACTGATGCGCCTGATGAAATTGCATACATCATATGCCAAGTATGCTTTTCTTTGCAAATTGATAATACATGTTGTCTTACTAAATAGTGAAACACTCGCATTAAATAAATTACAGATCCAAATAAAATAAATATCCCCCTCTAATACATGAATCGATAAACTATACATGTATATGAGAGTTTCTGTTTGACAGCACATGCGTTTGAGGTCTAGAAGTAAATAAGAGACCCAGTCTAAACACCAATGGTATGAAAACTTGCAGATTGAACTGATATTATACCTTGACCTAAGAGTACATAATAGACCTAAAACAACCATAATTCTACATTTTGCTAGCACAAAATGAATATGACATTGCAACCGAATATTAAAATATTTTTTAAATCAACTTCTACATAGTTTGGTTTGTTGGTATCTTAAATGAAATAAAAGAATCTCACGTATTATATGATATCCACGGAATAAAAGAAAGGTGATGGATCAAGTATTAGTCATGGTATCTTTAGATGCAAGATCTAGATGTGTTCCTATGCACTAAGCTCTCTTGAACCAAGATAATCTTTAGAAAACTCGACATTTTAGTCATGGCAATCACATATGTGCAAATGAACCACATATCCTATCAAAAATTAGACTTGTACCTTTCAGGAATACCAAAACTTCTTCATCTTCGTCAATGATAAAATGTATGAAATGGAAATTTTTTTAGTCCCGACATATATAGGTATAGTGACGCATCCCACAAAAAAAAATACTGCATCATTGTAGTGCTCCCTAAATCGTTTTCTTCGTTTCTTAAAAACAATCTTATGATATCAGAAAATGAAAGATTATAGTTGAGATTCAATAATCCAGTTCCATGTTGCTTATTTTGAGGCTTCCTAAATTTCAGTATTAGCAAGATGGTTGACTATGTATAGATAATTTAATAATCCAGTTCCTAAACAAAATCGAAATAACAAAATTCAATATTAATGAAAAGAATAAAAGAGAAATTAAACTGTATAAATGACACAAAAATTAGGATGATATTGTATTATTATGCCAATATTAAACAGTACTAAGAAAATGAAGATTCATTTTCATTAACAACAATTATCTAAATCAACCAAAGCAATAGTGAAGCATACCTTGGGAATAGAGTTGTGCAGAGAATGAATCTTGGGAAAGGAATTTGATTACAAAAGGGATTAACTTAAGAGTAAAGTTAATGGGAGTTTAATTTAATTTAGAATAACGGTTTAACATTAAATGGGAGAAATAACTCCCAAATAAATGACATTAAATTAATGGGCAATCAATTTAAATTCATTATCTTAGGTAAAATTAATATGTAAATTAATCTTGACCCTTTTTTATATGCCTAAAATATAGATTGAAAATCTTAAATATGTAACTCAATATGGACCATTCTTTATATGCCAGAAATGTAACTGAATAACTTAAATAGGTGCCTCAGTCTGGGCCGTTCTTTATGTGTCCAAACTGTATATCTCCGTCCAAATAGAAAAACACCATTGTCCCTTAAATGGGAGGAATAACTCCCAAATAAATAACATTAAATTAATGGGCAATCAATTTAAATTCATTATCTTAGGTAAAATTAATATGTAAATTAATCTGGACCCTTCTTTATATGCCTAAAATATAGATTGAAAATCTTAAATATGTAGCTCAATATGGATCATTCTTTATATGCCAGAAATGTAACTGAATAACTTAAATAGGTGCATCAGTCTGGGCCGTTCTTTATGTGTCCAAATTGTATATCTCTGTCCAAATAGAAAAACACCATTGTCCCTTATAATATAGATGATTGTATATATAAATAAAACATGTGTATACGTGTCCACGTTTGCGTCGTGCCCGCGTCTACGCATCCGCATCTGTCCAACCCATGCATTACATACCAGAAAAGGAAAACGTTTATAAAATGTCAGCTTTTTATCAAAGAAAAAGTTGATTTTCCAGACGAGCTAGACAGCTACCAATAGCAGATTGTTTGATACCCACCACCAAAACATCATTGTTTAATTTGAACGAATACTAAGTGTAAGATCATTATTATGTATGCGACTAACATCCACCAGAATAGCAATGACATTGTTGATAAGGCTGTCACTAGTGGTCACAGAATTCTACGGGACCGGTACCAGCAAGGAATGATCTTTGAGCCAGAGAAAATCATCGGATCCCATGAATTATTTTTTTCGGCTATATGGTTCTTAGAAATTAATTTGTCATAATCAACGCATGATAGTTGTTAGGTCAGCAGTCCAGGAAGGGTCCAGCACTATAAAACCGAGGTTTATGTCCCTATCTGGCCCTCCGCTCTCGGATACTTCCAACCTGCAGCCAACTCGGTCCAAGTTGCTTATAGGCGGTGGGGTTTACCTGTGTAGGCTTCCACGTCTCTGTATTCATGTCTTTGGGGTACACTTAAAAACAAACAGGGCTTATGACCCTAGAAAATTTGGGTCTTACTCTCTTGACCCTGGAATAATTGTGAATATTTCCTGCACATACTGTAATTGTGCATATTTTATGCACGGATTACAGTCGTGGAAATTTTTTACCCAACTTCATATTAACGTGTTTGTTCATCTTCAAAAAACAGTTTTCTAAACTCATTTAATGTAAATACCACAGTATAAACAATTATGAAAGGTTAATTAACATTGTTGATAATATCTGGACATTACTGCACACTAAAAAAAGTCGTGGATAATATTTGCACACTAAAAAAATACTATGAGAAATAGTTGTACTTTAAAAAATTATGTGGATAACATCTACACACTAAAAAATAAGAAAAAAATTTAGAAATCATCTAATGAATAAAAACCTGCCGAGATTGGGGTATACCCAGATTAATTGGGGTATACCCATTTTATTCCCATCCAAACTAGTGTGCTAAGGGGTGTCTAAAAGGTGTTAAAAGACCAAATTGCCCATACTAAAAAACCATGCCGACTAAAACATATTCAAAAAAATTCAAAACCTTTCTTCAAAACTCTAACCATACATGATGAGATCAACAAAAAAAAAAAAAAAACGAAGAATCAAAACGGATCGAAAGTCGACAAGGTTTTTTTTGTCGACCTTGCCGACTAAAATATAGTCGGCAGGTTATAAGGTTGAATACCGTGCCAACTTTTCATCTCTGAAATCAGTAGTTACAGGGTCGGCACGGTATTCAACCTTATACCCTGCCGACTATATTTAAGTCGGCACGATATTCATCCTTATACCTTGTCGACTATAGTTTAGTCGGCAGGTTATGAAATTAATACCTTGCCGACTAATCATTTTATCTATATGTCAAAAATTCTATAGTCGGCAGGGTATTTTTTATCGACCTTGCCCACTATAAGATAGTCGGCAAGGTAATAAATCAACAAGATGCCGACTAGTGAAGCATTTACAACAGTCTCTTGTGTGTCAAAAATAATAAAGCCGACATCTTCTTCATTCATTGACCTTGCCGGCTATAAGTTGTCGGCATGTTCTTCATCCGCAGACCTTGCCGGCCAAAGTTAGTCGGCCTGTTCTTCATTCGTCGACCTGCTTGACTTTTGATAGTTTCAAAATCGAAAGTCCTGAATTCTTCTTTAATTTTGAGTATGATTTCATACCCAGACTTTGCAATCCTGTTTTTAGAAGTGTTATGCTTTCATTTCCGTTGAAAAAAATATTCTCGAAAGAAAAAAATTTCATCAAAAATCTTCTCAAATGAGTTCAATCAAAAACAAAATTTCATAACTTAAATTCATGATTTCAAAAGTTTTAATCTAAACTCAATTAATTAAGCTAATCAGATTTTTTAGTGTTAATTAAACAAGGGTATATTAGCCATTTAAAAAATACAAGGTTAAGGGGTGGCTTGGTTTTACTTCATAATGACCAGATTTTGTCTTATTGGGTATACCCCAATTAGTTTGGGTATACCCCAATCTCGCCAGGAATAAAAAGTTCCAAAATTACGAAAAATTTGATATTTGTATTTATGCTCGTTAGATTGGTCTTTTAAAAACCTTTCTAAATATATAAAAACATTTGTCAAATTCCTACATATGGTTTGTGAGATATGTTATATTGGAGTTGGTTTGACAATTATACCCTTAAAAAATTAAGTTTATGTCAAATTTAAACTTCAATTTGTTGCAGGGCTTTAGCCCATGGATGTGCGGGCCAATATAGTAGGTAGGGCTTTATTCCTATTGCATATAAAGGACTATATCTATGCAAAACGAATAGAATCTCCTTCTCTGCTTGCCTCTTTATCTTTTCCATCCACTGCAAAACGTTATCAGGCACGAGCTCTTCCCCGCGGCAATGGATTTTGATTTTTTTTTCTTTTGGGTTGCTATCAAATACACTGTGTTGGAATCAATGGAATCGTCATCGTCAAATCAGATAAGTTGGATCTATTTTGTCCTATTTTTTTTCCTTTTTTTCCCCTAGAATCATATCACAAGGAATTGATTTGATTTTTTTAATCTGTTTTATACCATATTGATTGATTAGAAAAAAATATGTACTCTATGCCATGATCTATATTTTTCTTTTCCATAATCTTCTATTTTGTTCAAATCAGTAATGTAAAAATTGTTTTGAATCTATTTTGATTTGATGGAAACAGATCTGTTTTGGCATATTCAATAAAAATTGATTTGATGGAACTTTGTAGTGAATCTATCATCTGTCCTATACCATATTTCAGTCAAGTGATTATATTTTTTTTAATTTAATATTGTTAATGATTACGCTTTTTTTAATCTGAATCTGCTTTATACCATAATCAATCAAATGGTTACATTTTATGGTAGATTCGTATGTCTGTGCTGTGATTGTTGTAATTGATTGATTGAAATTTGTTCCGTGATTGATTGGTTGAAAACTGATTTGAATATGTCTTATAACCAATCAAATGATAACTATTTTATATTCTTGGTACGACAGTGATCGATGGTACTGTGTTTTTGGCATACAGTAATCGTTCATATCCGCATTAACTTATGGGGAAAAGAATCTGTTCGTATTCCCAGGAGGAAGGGCCGGGTCCCGCCCTGTTCCGGGTCCAGCCCTGTCCTAACCCGACCCGGTCCACCCAACCCGACCCGGTCCAGACACCCGGTCCTGCCCAACCGACCCAGTCCGGTTTAGCCTGTCCTGTTCCGCAGCTATCATGTTTCGCAGGGTGATGAAAATATCGATAGGCCCCCCAAAAAACCTCGCCACTCTAAAAACGTTAAGACTTCTGTTTCGTTTCCTCCGTTTAAGCTTTTTACATCTCCTGCAATGTCTTCGCAAGTTGCATCCCCACTTCTTATTTGCGAAGGCACCGCCACAGACTTCTCCCCTATTGCTAACTCTTCTATAAATGAAACTCCTCGCGATAACCTTGTTACGAATGAACCCTTTCCTTCTTCTGCTGCCAATGCCTCTTCTACTGACATTGCCTCAACCCCAATCATTAACCTTCACCAAATTTCATCCTCGGATGATATATCTATGTCACGATCCAACTCTCCCCTATTTTGTCATCATCACTTCTTCATCCGAATCTCTCCCTTTTACTAAAGAGAATTTGGAAGGGATAGATACTTCTTTCAAGGTTCTGTCAGATGTTCTGGATGATGTCAAGAAAGCTTCCATTGACCCTATCAAATCTAGCGTCTGCGAGATTTTAGGTAAATATTTTGGTTCTGACAGAATGGCTTCGCAAACATCCTTAGAGAGGGAAATTGAAGCTTTGAAAAATAACTTCCAAGTCATGACCTTGAAATGTGACACTCTCCACTTCGAGAATCAAAAACTTCAGAGTGTTTCGCTGGATCGTGACAATCTTCGCAAGAAGAATGAAGAATTGAAAGGTATAATTCTCCCCTCTTCTCTTTTTTTTTTTTTAAAAAAAAAAATCCTCGTTTGCTCTTTAAGCTTTAAACCATAAACGAAAAATTGAGATATATCATATTGAGTCCGTTGCTGAAGAAGTTCGCATTAATAGAGATGCTTGGATGGATCATTATAACCAATTAGATAATCTTCATACATATTCTGTTGATCAAGTAGATAATCTTACCAAGGAGAATGCTCAATTAGTTCAGAAGCTAAACTTATTAAGTAATGAATTATCTCGCCTCTCTTAGTCTTTGACTAAAGCTAATATGGGGTTAGAAACTTTATCAGATGAGAATGAAACCCTATCTCAAGAGAAGCGAATTCTTTCAAATAAGATGGCGATATCTTCGCAACAGCTTACTATTTGTCAGAAAGTATGTAATAAGCATGAACAATCTCTCTGTTCGTTGAGAAGCAAACTAAAATATGTCACCATCGAGAAGGATAAACTTATCCAAGGTAGAATATCTTTAAGTGTAAAGGAAAACCAACTCAAGGATCAATACTCCAAGCTAGAAGAGTCTTATTCTTCTCTTGCGAAGGAAAACACTTTACTCATTTCTAATGAAAAGAATTTGCGATCTCGACTAAAAGGTCTGGTTGGAGATAAGTTTGACAATGCCATGGACCACTTGGAGAATAGTTGCTTGGCTTTAACCCAACATCTTATCTCGCAAAAGGAATGTAGTCATAAAATTTGACTGCCTCATCCATTTTTTCTTTGTCAAGTCTTCTTATGATATCTTCTTTGCGAATCCTTCACTTGAATAATTTTCTTTGTTCATTGTTTTTGCAGAATCTAAGAAAGATCTTCGCTCATCCCTTTCTACTTTGGAATCTAGCTATGCCAAGATTCGCAAAGAGAATGTGTTACTTGCCTCTACTCTTGCTCGTTCTCGCGATCGGGCCGAAAGAAGATTTAATTATCTCGCTTATTCCAAAGACATCCAAAGTAGGAATCACCAGAAGGCACTTCTTCGCCAAATTCATCTCAGGGCTGAAGTTCTTTTGAATGATATCTTGTTGTCTAAATCTCTCCCCTCTGTATCCATCGATCCTTTGGAAGTATATGATGATCAAGTCCCTGGTACTCCGGCCAGCGATTACGAGTATGAAAGTGGCGAAGATTTCGCAAATGAAAAAGAAATTCTTCCAAATGATGAAGGTGTTGATAATAATCCAGATGGAGGAGAAATTGAAACAAACCAAAGTGAAGGAAGAATTGGCGAAGCCGGGAAGCTGATGAGATCGAGAAAGCTAGTGACAGTGAAAAAATTAATGAAGGATGTCCATTATCCCCTTCTTGCGAAAAAGTTAATGTTGAGAGTTGAACTTATTTTGTAATTTTATTTCCTTGAACCTCTTCACCTACACAACTTCTTGCATATGATGTTTTTCAGTCCTCTCTGAGATGTACTTATTTTTTGCAAGAAAGATTATGTCCATTGTTGAACAATTCCAAGATTGCCTCTCATTATCTTTCTTGTGAGGGATGACCTGCATAAATAATAATTAGTTTTTATAAATCTTTTATTGAATCATGTGGTCTTATTTTGCCTTCCTAGTTAAAGGTCTTACTGTGCCACCTCTTGTCATTGCGACAAAATCGCAGGACGTCTTTACACTTGCATGTAATGACCCCTTGATCTTGCCTTATCATTTCTTTAGTATTGTTTCCTTTGCAGGATATATTTGTTGCGACAATATGATAGGCCTAGACATTCTTGCGAACGTAAAGCCCCGTGACATTGCCGTCTTGCGACGAAATCGCAGGACGTCCTTACATTTTCATGTACTGACCCATTGATCTCGTCTTATATTTGTATTTTGTATTCTTTCCTCTTCAGGATTGTCGCACAAATATGACAAGCCTAAATTTTCTTGCGAAAATAAAGCCTCATGACATTTGCGTCTTAAGACACTTATCAGCTCCCTAATGGAGGGTGTCGCCCTTATCATCTCCCTGGTTGCCACTTCAAGGAGGCGTACTTCTGCCATACAAGGCTAGCTCCCCCCATCGGTCTTAACAACAACCAGTTGTTTTCGCATCCTCTTATCCCTTTTGCATATAGGGCTTATGGTTACGAGACTGCACCCTAAGTGGAGTTTTCTTCGGGCCGAGTGCAGCATATGCCGAGACTTGACAAGAATGGCCGAGACACTTCAAATTCCCCAGGCACTCTTGGATCAACCGTGTACCTCGGCGCCTTGGTCATATGCTGACTCCTTAGAAGAGACCCTCGGTCGTCCAATCTAGGTCTTAAGCTTAGATTGAAAATCCAAGTTACCTCTCCTGGATGGGCTTTATTGACCCCAATTCTCTATGACCCAGGTTCCAGGGGCGGTGTCACCTTTTCCCTGAGACATGTTTAACAGGTACCCCCTTTTATGACGCACTTTAGGTCTTACATTTGCCCCTTGCGAAATTTTGATTTAGCGAACTAGGGTGTACGCCAAAGCAGGTTTGCCCCTTTCTGATATGTCATTGATTTTTTATTGTCTCTTGTTATTTTCTGTGTGAGATTTTCGCATGTTCTTTCTTTATTTTGTGCAATCTCGCAATGATTCTTTCGCAAAATTTTCATATAAATTCATTTCGATTCAATCATTCATTACTTCGCAGTCTAATCTTTTCCCACAATCTTCTACGGGTAATATCTCTTTAAGTATAACCTATTCCATGGTCTATCCAATCTGTGTCCCACATCTTTACCCTCAGGATCCATCAATCTATATGCCCTTGTTCCAACTATCTCCTTAATGATATAAGTTCCATCCCATTTTCTCGCAAGCTTGCCACCACTTTCTCGCTGATATACTGGTGTTTCTCTCAATACCAAATCACCTGTTTGAAATTCGCGTGTCTTAACACGTTTATTATATTCTATGGCTAATCTTCGCTGGTAATTCTGCATATGTTGTAGAGCCCTTTCTCTTTTTTCTTCTAATTCATCTAGCTTGATTAAAATATTACCCGCACTAAGATTTTTCTCCCAAGCTTCCTTCTTTGTTGTTGGAATAATAACTTCTGTTGGAAGTAGAGCCTCAACTCCATATGTTAAACAGAAAGGTGACATTTCTGTAGCTTCTCGCCTGGTTGTATTGTAAGCCCATACTGTATTATGCACTTGTTCACACCATGCTCTATTATGTCCTTCTAATTTCTTCTTCAATATATCTGCGATTGTTTTATTTGTTGCTTCTGCCTGTCCATTGGCCTGAGGGTACAAAGGAGTTGACTTTCCAAATTTTATCTTAAATGCATTAAGTAACAGATTCTATATTCTCGTCCCTCAAATTGTTTCCTATTTCCTGGACACCAACTGTAAGGGATTCCAAATCTGCATATGATATTCTCAAATATGAATGTAATAACATCTTTATCGCGAATATGTTGTACTGCTTTTACTTCCGCCCATTTTGTGAAATAGTCTGTAGCGACAATCGGATACCTTCTCTGCCCCGTTCCTGGTAAAAATGGTCCCATAATGTCTAAACCCCATTTTCCAAAAGGCCATACACTTGTTGAAGATGTTAATGGTCCTACTGGTGCATGTATTTTCTTTCCGTGCCTTTGACAGTCTTCGCAGCGTCTTGATATTTGCTTCGCATCCTCGTGCATAAATGGCTAATAATAACCTTGCATCTTCGCTTTGTATGACAAAGATCTTCCACCACTGTGATAGCCAGCATTCCCACTATGCAACATTTTTAGTGCTTCTTCTCCTTCTTTTCGTGTTAAACATCTGAGTGAAGGTCCATTAAATTATCTCCGATATAATATCCCATCCCTTAGTTCATAATTTGTCGCACGACTTTTTAATTTGTGCGCCTCCAATCTATTTCTTGGTGTTTCTCCTCTTTTCAGGTATGCGTGAAGTTCTGCTCTCCAATCTTCAATACCATCTTATATTATCATTACATCTACCTCTTCTTCTTCTTATTCTTTATTGATTGACGGTGATAAAAGTGTTTGTATCTTTATGCATCTCGCTGCTGGGTCCGTCATCATACTTGAGATAAAAGCAAAGGCATCAGCGAGTCTGTTATCTTTTCTTGATATATGTCTCCATTTAATTTTTGGGATTCTTGCTGACAACTCCTCAACAATTTTTTTGTATTTCTTCATGGATGACTCATTTGTAGAGTATTTTCCTTTTATTTGACAAATGACTAGTTGCGAGTTGCTGGTAATTCTTACATTTTCCAACTTCATTTCTATTGCGAATTTCAGGGCATGTATCACAGCCTAATATCTTTTGTCTCATTATTTTTGGATGCAAATTCCAATCTGAAGGAAAAAGCCATTTTGTTGCCCTCTGGCGAGATCAAAACAATTCCAACTCCATTACCTTCCCCATTTGATGATCCATCCACCAATATTTCCCATCTATTTGGCTCTGTTAACAGATCTCTTGGATTCCCATGTTCTTCTTTTGTATCCATTATTTCTTCCATTGCTTCATCATCTTCTAAAGGAAATTCTGCTAAGAAGTCTGCAACAACTTGTGATTTTGGTGAAGATAGTATTTCATATTTAATTTTGAAATGTCCTATCTGTGCATTCCATCTCTCGACTCTGCCTGATCTTTTTGAATTTTTCATTACTGACTCGATTGGTATTTTTGTCAGTACCCTTATTTCATGCGCCTGAAAGTATATTCGAATTTTAAATGCTGCATAAACTAATGCCAAAATTAGTTTTTCAATCTTTGAATAATTTTTATCCGTTGCATTGAATGTTTTGCTGATGTAATAGATTGGTTTTTCAACTCCTGCATCTACTCGCAATAATACAACACTTAATGCATGCGAAGTTGTCGCAAGATAGAGTAATAATTCTTTTTTCGGTTCTGCCTTCTGCGAAATAGATATGTTCGTCAGATGTTCTTTTATTCCTTGAAAAGATTTCTTGCAATCGTCTGTCCATCTAAACTTCGTCCCCTTTTTGAGTATATTGAAGAAATGCTTACACTTATCTGATGACCGCGAAATGAACCTTCCCAGCGAGGCTAGGAGTCCATTTAACTTTTGTACATCCTTTACCGTCGCCGGTGTTGGCATGTCGCGAATTGCTTGTACTTTCTCTGGATCAACTTGTATTCCTTCTTTGGATACAACATAACCTAAAAATTTTCCCGATGGCACCCCAAAAATACATTTTTCTGGATTTATCTTGATGTTAAAATGTCTCATTTGCTCAAAAATTTCTCTTAGATCTTGGACATGATTTTTTGCTTCTTTACTTTTTATTAACATGTCATCTACATATACTTCCAATGTTTTGTGTATCCACTTCGCAAATACCTTTTTTACCATCCTTTGGTATTTTGCTCCAGCATTTCGCAAACCAAATGGCATTTTTGTGTAACAATATAGCCCTCTGGGAGCGAAAAGAGCAGTATGCTCCTGATCTTCTTCAGCGAGAGGAATTTGATTGTACCCTTTATATCCGTCTAGAGAAGATATTCTATCATTTCCTGCTGCTGATTCAACCATTTGTGGAATATCCGGTAATGGAAAACTATCCTTCGGACAAGCTTTATTCAAATCCGTAAAATATATACAAATTCTTATCCCTTTCTTCTTCTTTGGTACTACGACCATATTTGCTATCCACTCTGGATATTTTGCTTGTCTTATAATCCCTGCATCAAGTATCTTCTGCAACTCTTCTTCTATTTGAGGATGATACGTTGTCGCGATTTTTATGATTCTTTGTTTGAATGGCCTTACATTTTTGTCAATTTCCAATCCGTGGCATGCCACAGATGGGTCTATCCCCGGCACCTCATCCATGTTCCATGCGAAAATATCCTTAAATTCTCGCAACAGGCTGATAGTTTTTTCTTCTTCATCTGTTTCCATCTTGGTCCCAATTTTTAGTATTTTTGGTTCTTCTTCGGTCCCAACATTTACTTCCTTTGTTGGTTCCTCCGCAGTGTAACTAGCCTTAGATTCTCCCATAGGTGTAGGTTCTTTTATCTCCTTCGCAATCTCAGTTCCTTCTTCCAAAATTTCGCTAGGTATCCCTTTTCCTTCTTCTGCTCTTATCATATTAGCTCTAAATTCCTCTTTTTTCTTTGCTTCCTTCACCAATTTTCTACGATCTTTTCGCTTCTTTGCACGTCCTTCATATTGTTTTACTTCAATTTGATAGCATAATTTCGCTTTATCGGTTTCACCTTTAATTTCACCAATCCCACTTGGCATAGGAAATTTAATGCATTGATGTAATGGTGATGCTACGGCTTTAATTGCATGAATCCATGGCCTTCCCAATAGCATGTTGTATGGTGATTCCATATCCTCTACGCATAATGCCATTTGTTTTTCAATATCCCCCACCAACATTCGAACCTGTATTTATCCTTTTGGTTTTGTTATAGATTCACCAAAGCCATGAGTATGATAAGTTGAAGGAGACATCTCTTCATCTTTGTAGCCATGAGCATGATAAAAGATTATATTCTCCGAACTCCACGTATCAACTAGAGTTCTGTTTACCGCCCATTCTTCCATAATTTTTGCTGATTTTTCTTTTTCTTTCCGTGTGGTCATTGTGATTACCAAAGGAGACGTGTGGTTTAAACTTTCTCTTGATATCTCTACTTCCGTTAATGTAATCTTCTGTTTTTCCCATTCTTTCATAGGTGACGCTTTCTCCGTTGTTACCATTTTCTTTCCTTCAAAATCTCATTTATGTATTCTCCCTCTGATATTTTCATGAAATTCATTAATCATTGTTTTTGCAATCAAACTACATTCCAACTTTCTATTACGTTCCTTGATTTTCACTTTCTCTACTTTAACCAATTTATCAATCATCTTCTTAATTTGAACAATTTCAACAACAATCTCCAATCTCTAATCTTCAATCCCTGTTTCTAGCGCCATATGTAATTATAGGAAAACCTACAATACACACCTCACAAGATTTCATAATATCTAACGCATTTTTAAGATCAATAACCAATCTTTTTATTAATTGAATTGGGAATTTTACAAGAAGGAAATGAAATCAAGAATGTTATTGCTACTCTAGACTTTCTCTCTCCTCTAAAATTTCTCTCCACTCTCTAAAGAGATCTCTCTATTCATAAGCCTATTCAGCTCTTTATATAGGACATTACATAATGGATGACAGCTAGGTTATCCCTTATTTTCGGATCTGACTTGCGACATTATCGCAAGTGTACAAATGTAAAACCTCACAACACTCCTAAATATCGCCAGGTCTTCACGTCTTTCTCGTGTTCTTGCTGTCATCATCCATTGCGTCATTTATATTATTCTTCTGTGATGTCTTCGCAAAGTGTCGTTTATGGATTTCGCAAGGGCGTTGATATCGCGATATTCTGAAACTACAGCCTTGTTACCAAGGTAACTTGGATTGTAAACCCTGATTTGAAAACTATATAAGGGAGAACTCTAGCAACTGGGAAACCTAATCCCCACACCTCCTGTGTGTTACTAGTTTCATAACTAGAGTCGATTCTCCTTTAACCTTAGGTTTCTTCTCGAGACCCCGTAGGTTAACGACTTGAAGACTTCATTGGGATTGTGAAGCCAGACCCAACTATTCTCTTGTACTTGCGTGATCTGATCTTGTTGTTTCTATCGTGTTGAGTACAATTGAAATAATTGACTCGAGATTTTATATCTCTGATAGTCAACATAAAAGTAGTCGCAAATATCTTCGTCTCATCGTTTGTGATTCCACAATAACTTGTTTCGCTAGTCGATTAAGTTTATTGTGAGGTGATTGATAATACTAGGCTATTCTTCGGGAATATAAGTCTGGTTTATCAATTTGTTCCTGTTCACCTTGATTTATCAAAAGACTGAACAAAACCCATAGGTATTTCTGTGGGAGACAAATTTATCTTTTCCTATTGACTTTTCTATGTGAGACAGATTTGTTTATCAAGTCTTCGACTTTGGGTCATAGCAACTCTTAGTTGTGGGTGAGATCAGCTAAGGGAATCAAGTGCGTAGTATCCCTTTTAGTAGATGATTCGATAGACAATACCCAGCTAAGGGAATCAATAGGAAGAACAAAGCTGCTCCTGTAAAACCCATTTCTAAATGGTGTCTCTTCTCTAAAGATAACGAGGAAGGTATCAAAAGATAGTCACAATGATAACACTCGAATGATAAGTTTCAATACTCATGACATTCAGAATATTGTGTTAAACTTTCTTGATTAAATGAATATATCTCTGTGCTGTCATCGTTATATGAGATAAATGTCTATGTTTGGTATCAATTGTTTAGGCTTACGACATTATGGTGCAATTGCGGTGATTTAATGTCTATGTTGTTTCAATTGCTTCCGGTTGAGATAAATAATTATGCAAGTTGATTTATTTGGTTTGTATGAATTGTTTATGGCTTAACAAAAGTGTAGTTGCAGGAAATCCCACACTACACCCCTCACTAGAATTTACTCAACTAATCCATTTGAAGATGAATAACTATATATTTTATTGATTATTTTCTTGAAATGTTTACAAAGGAAAATAGAGCAGAGCGAAAGAAATTACAATCACTCTTAATTTTCTCTCTCCTAATGACTTGCTTTACAATTCAAAAAGAACTCTCCTTCAACAGACTTACTCAACCCTTTATATAGGGTATTACATAGTGGATGACAACTAAGTCGTCCCTTTATTTTCGGGAATGACTCGCGAAGCATCGCAAGTGTATAAGTGTTCGTCTTCGCGACACTCCTAATTCTCGCCAAATCTTCACACTTTTCTCATGTTCTGGCTGCCGTCATCCATTGCGTCATTTATATTATTTCACTGCGACACCTTCGCAATGTTGTCGTTTATTGATCTCGCAAAGTATTGATGTCGCGATATTCTGATCCTACATCTTGCCTCTTCTCATGTCTTCTCTGTGAAGGAGAGAATGTCATGAGAATTCATATTTTGAAATGCCGCAACAACGTATCTTTATCTGTTTTAATCCCGTACTTTTACACGGAATTTATTACAGATGTTTTTTCTTCCATTCCTTTCTTGACACATTTCTTTCAACCGTTTACTCTTGACCATTCATGTCCCATCTCGCATTAAATGCATTTGTTTTCTCGAGAATCCTTCTCTCTATATATAGTTTTCTCACCCTTCTCTTCTTCTCTTTTATTTTCCTCTGCAACTTTCCTTCAACTGTCTTCTTCCGCAATTTGCGCTTCTGCTACTGTAAATCTTCCCTTTTTTCTTTCTCTCGATCTTCAATTATCCATTCATTCCCATACTCTAATAATGGCTTCACTTGGTCGTACATATAAACCCCTTTTCAATGAAGTTCAAAAGAATTTGCAGGAGAAGGGTTTCACTTTATCAACCATTCCTGATCAAGAATCTTCATTTATTCTCTCTGCAAAACTATTTTCTGATCATCGGTGCGATGATCAGAAAATCATAGTCTCGCTAGGTCAACTCCTCGCAGGCCTTCCCATTCCTCTATACAATCCCGAGATACCATTATTCTATGAAATTCTTGCTCATGAGAAATTCTCGCGAGCTATTTATCAATTGAGCGGCGACTGCATCCGTCTGATGCTTGAATTCACCAACCGTGGCGCTGGTAAAGGATCTTTATATTCTGATGATGTCAAGGATCCTAGATTCGCAAACTTAGAAATAGTCGCTGAGAAGTATACCGTGGAAAACTTTTTTGAAAATTATAAAGTAATAAATATGAGAAATGATAAATCTCTCTGGGGTGCTCGGTTGAAAAGAAAAGATAATATTCCCGATGACAAGCTGCTTATGCAAGATATTGATTGGCACTCGGCAACAATAGTACTCCTCGTCATTCCAAAGATGAGAAATGGTGGGTTGTTCCTTTATTTTTGAATGGACCATATATCGCAGGTTCACACGTACTCCCTGCGGATCTCGCAGACTATCATCCTTGGGAATTTAAGTGGCCCGAGAAGGCAAAAGAGGTATATTTCCTATTTCAGGTTTTGCTTTTGCGATATTCCCTTCTTCTTATGTTTACTGAATTTGCAAAGTTTACAGGTTGACAAACTGAGGAAGAGTTATGAAAGAAACCCAAAGGCGAGTACCCTAGCGATACTCCGATCGATCACGGATGGAGTAACAAACATTTTCTTTTATTATTTTAAACAATATTGTTGCCTCTGTTTCTTATCTTTATTCGTGTGCGAAGATTAACGTTGAAGAAGTTGAAGCTGCGAAGGTTAAAGGCAAGAATAAAATCATTTCTCGCAAGGATAAATCTTCCGGTCCATCTTCTAAAAACGGAAAATCCAACCTTCTTCCCATTCTAATTCCCAAACCAAATGAGAGCTCGACGAGGATGAAAATGAGGTTGGTACTTCTTCCTCATGAAGAAGAATCACTCTAAGTTACTTCCTCGCTTGGCGGCGCAATTGTCTAGTATCTTCTCCGATTCTATGCAAGGATTGGGAGATGATAATTTATCTGCTACTTGCGAAGCTCTCGCTAAAATCTGCGATGCCCAAATTGTTAGAGGATAATGAATCTTTTCGCCGAGTTTCCCCTAACAATGACTTCTAGCTTTTTAAATGCTCTCAATGCTTTGGTATGTTCATATTCCTTTGTTTCTTTGTAACTTCGATTGTAAGATTTATCTTAACCATTTCTTTACTTTCTTTTATAGTCTGGAAGAGCTTCTTTTGTTGTTGCCTCAGACCTTGAGAAAAGACGCGATAATCTTGAAAAGAAGAATCTGCAACTTAAAGAGAAGATCCAAGAACTAGAAACTGAAGTTGCGACATCTCGCAAGAAAGATGAAAGAATTCAACAGTTGGAAACTGAGTCTACTTCTCGAACAGTAAAATATCTACTCTTCAAAGTGCAAATCAACAACTTTATGGTACAAAATTTTTACTCTTTAAATCGTCTTTATTTTGTCATCTACTTTTCTTTGCCTGATTATTATTTTCGCAGACATATATAATCTCTCTGAAGAAGCCATTCTTCTCCATTCATTTCCCGAGCCTATGGACAATGATGTTCTTCTCACTCATCTCAACGAATCTTTAAGTAGTTCATCAAACAAAGTTGATTCCCTTCCATTAAATGAACTTCAAACCAAATATCGTCTTTTAAAGATTGAGCATAGATCTAGTTTAGGTTTAGCCAACCGATTTAAACAAATGTATCTTGATTCCCATAAGAAAACCAAAACCTTAAGGAAGAAAATTAGTGGTCTCATAGATGACAAAGACCGCATTACTAATAAAGGTGCACAGGCATTAGCAAAATTTCAAAAATCTCTTCTTGAAGTACAAATTGAGCGAGATGAATCTCTTCATCAGAATGCCATACTTAATGAGCGAGAAGATCAAATTCGTTCGCTTCTTGTTATAAATAATGATGATGAATTCGCTTGGGCTGCGAAGGTTCTAGATAATGCCAGGAATAACTTAGGTGTTGATGTTAGTCTTCATGCCGAGCATACTGCCTTGGTTAAAGATATGATATCTGACAGAGAAGGTTGTTTATTATACTTTACTGTTCTTTTTTTCTGTAGCATTGTTATTAAATTGTTAACTTATTGTCGCTTGTTTACAGAATCCGAGAAGAGATTTCAAGTGAGGATCGGAGAACTCGAATCTGAAAAACAAAAAATCGCAGAGGACCTTTCTCTTCGCAACAACAAGTATTCCAAGCTGAAGAAACAATTACAAGCTACAGTGGCGAATTTTAATAATGATGACGTTCGTTTTCGCAATCAAACTATTGAGACAGTTTGCAATGATCACAATATTCCTCTTAGTTCATATCCTTGTCTTCTTGATAATATTCCCGAAGATATGCCTTTCTCAGACGTTTTTAATAGTGAAGCTAGCGAAGAGGAAGAATCTCGCGAAAAGAATGATGGAATTGAAGAATCTGACAAAGAAGAAGAATCCTCAAAGAAATAACTTCTTTTTCTTCTTTCACTTCTTGTAATATCTGTAAATATAACCTTTTAATCTTCCATTTCTATAACCCCTCATTGTAAATTTCTTGGATTACTAAGTATGAATTCAATCTTTGTTTTCTTTACTTGCGTATATTAATCAAGCAATTCTTCTTTGTAATACAACTTATCAGCATTATGAATACATAAATCTATCATATGGAAATGAATAACAAGATTTTATCCTATTCATTCCCATACTTGCCTCTGTTATTCATTTTCAAATGAGAGATTTGATCAATTATCTCTGAGTAATGAAATCTCCGAATTTTTCCCTTATTGTTGGTATATTCGCAAGCTTATTTGCTTCCTCAATCTTTTGTATGGCTATATCTTTATTTATGTTGAAGTTCATCATTGCGACAAGATCGCAGGACATCTTCACAAATGAAAAAATCTATTGATCTTGCCTTATCATTTCTTGTGTGGTCTTACTTTGCCTTCCTAATTAAAGGTCTTATTTCGCCACCCCTCGTTGCGACAAAGTCGCAGGACATCTTTACATTTTCATGTAATAACCCATTGACCTTGTCTTATCATTTCTTAAGTATTTTTGCCTTTGCAGGATATTTTATTTGCGACAATATGACAGGTTTAGATACTCTTGTGAATGTAAAATCCCATGATATTGTCGTCTTTGCGACGAAATCGCAGGACGTCTTTACATTTTCATGTAAAAACCCATTGATCTCGCCTTATCTTTGCGTTAGTATTATTGCCTCTACAGGATCATCGCACAAATATGACAAGCCTAAATTTCCTTGCGAAAATAAAGCCTCATGACATTTGCGTCTTTTGACACTTATCAGCTCCCTAATGGAGGGTGCCGCCCTTATCTTCTCCCTGGTTTCCCCTTCAAGGAGGCGTACATCGGCCATACAAGACTAGCTCCTCCCATCCGTCTTAACAACAACCAGTTGTTTTCGCAGCCTCTTGTCCCTTATGCCTATATGGTTTATGGTTACAAGACTGCACCCTAAGTGGAGTTTTCTTCGGGCCGAGAGCAACATATGCTAAGACTTGCCAAGAATGGCCGAGACACTTCAAATGCCCCAGGCACTCTTGGCTCAACCGTGTACCCCGGCGCCTTGAGCATACACTGACTCCTTGGAAGAGACCCTCGGGCATCCAACCAGGGTATAACCTTATATATATAGTTGGAAATCCAAGGTATCTCTCCCGGATAGGCTTTCATGGGCCCCAAATTTCCATGAATCAGGTTCCAGGAGCGGTGTAACCTTTTCACTGAGCCATGTCAAGAGATACCCCCTTATATGACGCACTTTAGGTCTTACATTTGCCTCTTGCTAAATATCATTCGCGAACTAGGGTGTACGCCATAAAGGTTCGTCCCATTCACTCACTCTTTCATTTTTGTTAATTCATCCAATCATTCATTTTGTTTGCGAAACTATCGCACAATCTTACATTGTTTAATCATTTTTGTTTTTCAATTCTTCAATCAAATTGTCATACATTCTTGATGGCGAGATTCTCGCATATTTCTTCTTCAATTATTTTTTCTTCCTCTTACCCTTAACATGCTTTTGTCATTGATTTTTAATGATTATTCATTTCTTACACTTTTTGCTCCTGCTGCTCTCTGCCTCTGCACCATTCAAATCTCTTAATGATTCCTTTCCATCATAACTTTCAACCGTTTTCATGCATTTGTTTCGCAATATATCTTCTCTTCTCACATCTATGGTATCTACCATCAATCTTTCTCTTCTTTGTTCATCTTTTGCATGTTGCTTCCAGCCCTTTCTTTTTGCAGCTCTCTCTTCGCAACTCTCCACGTCGATCTCATAGCATTTTTGTCCTTCCGTCCAATCTACCTTTATAATTCCGACACCGCTAGGATGAGGAAACTTTATGCATTGATGATAAGTCGACGCTACGCCCAGAATTTCGTGCAACCATGGCCTTACGATCAATGCATTATAAGGGGACTCCACATCGACTACACATAACGAAATCCCCGTTGATAATCCTTGCAAGGGTATTCTCATATGAACTTCTCCTTTAGGCTTATTCGCTGTGCCATTGAAACCATATATTTGATACGTCGAAGGTATAAATTCTTCATCCTTCCCACCCATAGTCTTATAAGTATGGTAGAAAAGAATGTTTACTGAGCTCCCCGTATCAATTAAGATTCTATTGATCGCCCAGCAACTCTCTGCTTCGTCGTCTTCGCCATCTATAGGTTTTGGATTAATTTCCAATTTTACAACCAATGGGCTATCATGCGTCTCTCTGCCTTTAGGAATCTCTTCTGCGGTGAAAGAAATAATCTGCATTTGCCATTCTTTTAATTGCGATGTCCTCGCAATGTTCATCACTTCTTTATTACCAGCCTCCCTCGCGAAAACCCTACTGAGAACATTATCATGAAATTCTTCAATGATTCGGTACGAGTGTACAATGGAGTTGCAAAACAAATTTTTAGCTTTCGATCCAACTTCTATTACGAATGTCTCTTTCCCCTTTGCTGAATTTGTTCTGTGCATTTCCGGCGGTGGTGGTAATGGCTGAACCTTCTCTTCACTTTTTAGAAAATGATTCAACTTTCCTTGGTCAATCATTCTGAGGATAATTCTTTTTATATTTCTGCAATCATTTGTTAGATGTCCATGAAAGCGGTGGTAAGAACAGAACTCGTGACTTCTATCACTTGGTGGTGGCTCATTCCCCATATTCCATAGTGCAGGTATGTTTTCCATCAAGAGTATAGCTTCCCATATTTTCTCCACGCTAGTATTTAATGGTGGCATTTTGATTTCTTCCCATACTACTCTGTGACGTCGCTGCCCTCCATGATAATTCTGCCTTTGACTTCCATAAGTTTCTTGCGGATGATCAAGCCTTTGAATTTTGTTATTGCCGCCACGGTTGTAGTAATTCCTTTCTCTCTCAAATTCTTCTTGATCACGGCTTCCCATGGCTACTATCTTTGGATGTCCATCATCTATTATCCTTTCTTGTTGACCTCGCGAAGTGCTCGCCACCGTGTTTATCAGTTTGGGTAATAAACTTGCGTTCGCAGCATTTGAACTTGTATTCGCAACTGGGTATGATTCCATCTCATTTTGCCTTTCCTCTAAAGAAATATACTCCTCTTGAAGTTCTTGCAGCTCCGTCATCGTGATTGTATTCTTTACTCTAAAAATTTGAATATATAGCAAATTGGTTGCGAACATAGCGTTTATGAATGATAAAATGAGATATCTTTCATCCACTCTTCCAGCCATCTCGCTACACATCGTCTTCCATCTCACAGTTAAATGTCTTAAACTTTCGCCAACTCTTTGTTTTAGCCCAAATACATCTTCAATTCCTGGTCGCGAAGAGTTGTTACTTATGTATGCTCCTAAGAATATAGCTTGTAAATGGTTGAATGACGTGATGGTGTTTCTTGGTAAACCCTCAAACCATTTCAGTGCTTCTCCTGTTAAACAATATTGCATCATGATTTTCCCACTGTAGCATACATCACACATACGCCTTGATGTGTTGTATTGCACAAGTTGTTCCATCAAAAATGCTGGTTAATGCGGGTAAATTGCATTTTGGGGGTATTCCTCCTAACTGCACCTCTAGTGTAAAGGGGGTTTTTGCAGCTTCTTCGATGGCCTCATCCAATTGTCTTCTTCCTCCTCCTCTTCTGTTGTTCAGCAATCCTCTCATCTCTGCCAACTCTCTTAAGATTTGTTCATTTACATCGGGGTTCGAATTTATTGGTCTTTTTAGCTCCGCCTCCCTCCTTCTGCGTTCATGTCTACCTTGATTTTCTTGCTCAGCATTTTCTTCTCTTCTTTCTCTGCGACTTTCTCCTTCATCTCGTTCATGAATTCGCACTCCATTGTATCTATCATTTTCTCTTCTTGGTTGTCTATCAGCTCTCCTTTGTATTCTTTCATATTCTTCATTCATATTTCCATTATTGCGATTTTTCTCACGCCTTCTTTCTCGATTGTCATGATTGTTCTGTCAAATTGCTTCCTCCAATTCCCGTTCTTCCATTTCTACTCTTAATCTTTCCCTTTCGCAAGCTAGACGTGCTTGTTCAATATAATGTTTTTCGATGTCTTCTTCGATCTCCTTTTGTTTCCTCTGTGTTTCTCTCCCATGCAATATTCTTCTTCCTTCTTCCTGATTTTCTTCATTAATTGGACCATTCTGCTGCCTATTTCCTTGAATTCTATTATTTTGGACATTCTGTAAAATCTCAGGACGTGGAATACATACTATTTCCCTTCTTTCGCAGCATCCTTCATCGAGATTTGTCTCTCTTTCTAGATTTTCTTCATTAACATTTTCCTCAGGTAATATTCTTCTCATATCATCTCTAACCGATCCTGATCTTGATCTGGTATTACTTCTCGAGTTCCTATTCTGCAACCTCATATTTTCCATTCTTAACTCATGGTTTTGCCTTGTTAAATTTGCGCGTTCTTCCGCTTCTAATCGCCTTTCTTCATGTATCGTTTGCCTTAACGTTTCTAATGCTACGATTTCTTCATTTCTATGAGCTATTTCTCCCATCTCTTCTTGATTTCTCTCCTCTTGTCCATTATTTATCAATTGTTGCACTTCTTCTCTTTCTTCCATAGAATTTTATCTCCATGTATGCACACTCACCCTATCATAATCCATTACTCTATTCGGTGTTGGTTGAACTGGTGGTTGAATTGGCGGTTGAATTTGACCTTCTTCTCTACCTCTTGTGTTTATTCTTGATGGTTCACCTACTTCATTTCTCCTTTCTCCATCTAATCTCTCGCTTCTCCTTACAATTGTTGGTTGTTCTGATGCATTCCTTCTTCTAGCCATTTCTCAATTTTAGTAAATTGTTGAGAACTATACGAAATTTCCTTCTTGTCACTCCTGATTCTTTCAATTCACAAAGTTGATCTTGTCAGTCCCTGTTTCTAGCGCATATGTAGTTGCAGGAAATCCCACACAACACCCCTCACTAGAATTTACTCAACTAATCCATTTGAAGATGAATAACTATAGATTTTATTGATTATTTTCTTGAAATGTTTACAAAGGAAAATAGAGCAGAGCGAAAGAAATTACAATCACTCTTAATTTTCTCTCTCCTAATGACTTTCTTTACAATTCAAAAATAACTCTCCTTCAACAGACTTACTCAACCCTTTATATAGGGTATTACATAGTGGATGACAGCTAAGCTGTCCTTTATTTTCGGGAATGACTCGCGAAGCATTGCAAGTGTATAAGTGTTCGTCTTCGCGACACTCCTAATTCTCGCCAAATCTTCACACTTTTCTCATGTTCTGGCTGCCGTCATCTATTGCGTCATTTATATTATTTCCCTGCGACACCTTCGCAATGTTGTCGTTTATTGATCTCGCAAAGTATTGATGTCGCAATATTCTGATCCTACAAAAAGAATTTTGGGATGAATTTCTTAGTCCAATTCAATTCTGGATAAGAGAAACTAAGTTAATTCTAATCTTAGTTAGACTTATCAAAGTGTAGGATTCGGTTATTCAAGTCTAATCGAATACCTTAACAAGAAATGCTAGTTATCTAACCTAGTATTTGTCTTGTTTAAAAGTTAAATGTCTAAGTTATATGGATAATTAGAACCCGATGAGAAAAATAGAGTTATCTTTATTTTGGTCTTATCGAACAAGCGATTGTATTTGTACAATCGGTTTAGCAAAGGAACTAAGGTGCTTAGTCGATTTTTGGTTTGCTAAACTATTAGGGAAAATTTCTTCGGGCAATTGTTTCATTGGTAACATATCAAAACAAAAATTACTTTGTAGTTTCGGTTTTGATATTGGTTATCAAAAATGGTGTGTGGAACCCTCGTGCTTAACTCTATAGGTTGCAAGTCTTCTGAGATTTGTAAGATCCTTTCGGTTTGTCCTTTTTTTTATTTATTTTTATTTTTTTCGTTTCTTTGTCATTTTGTAACAAAAAGGGGGAGAAATATATAGAGTAAACAAGTGATACTGGTATTCTTTATATTGATTGGTATCACTAATGGAAAGGACATTGGTGCTTAAACGTTTATCTAACGAAAGAGTAAAATCATAGACTAAGGGGGAGTAGCATATCATATGATTTGTAGTTATATGGACAAAAAAGGAATAACAAAGACGTGCGGATTGAAAATCTACCTGTTAGTATAGCTTTGTTATCATAATGTCAACAACGACATTTATTTTTGAATACATGGAGATTAATATGATTTATTTTTGTAGTAGCAGGTTTTCCCACACTACACCCCTTACTCGATTTTACTTAATTAATCCATTGAAAGAAGTAAGATCAAGAATATTTATTGATTGAATCCATGAACGGTTTACACAGGAAAATAGAATTACACTTAGAAATTAAAACACTCTTGAACTTTCTCTCTCCTATTGACTTGCCTAACAATTCCAAAAAGATCTCTCCCTCTTTACAGACTCATTTAGCCCTTTATATAGGGTAATACATAGTGGATGACAGCTAAGCTACCCTTTATTTTCGGGAATGTCTCGCGAAGTATCGCAGATGCACAAACATTCACTCTCGCGACACTTCTTAACCTCGCCAGGTCTCACGTCTTCTTTATGTTTTGCACTGTCGTTATTCATTGCGTCGTTTATTTTAGCTCTGCGACTCCTTCATGATGCTGTCGTTTATTAATCTCGCGAATCTTGTTTGTTGCGATATTACGACCCTACATCTTGCCTCTTTTTCCTTGAATATTGCTTGACAAGCAATCTTTAAGGAAAAATCTATTGTGGTAGCGATCTTTGATTTTTGTTGATGAAGGAACGAGCAAAAGAATACTTTCCTTGAAAAGTACGTACTTGCCTCTATTCTTTTGCAAAGTTCCGAAGCTTCTTTAAGATATATATGAAGTATCGTCTCCTATCTCTCCTCATATTTCTCCTGCGAAGGGAAGAGTATCATGAGATTTTTACAATATTGTTGCCGCGACTGCTTATTTTTATCTGTTTCAGTTTTGTACTTTTACACGGATTTTGATTATTAATGTCTTTTCTTGACACGTCTCTTTCAACCGCTTATTCCTGACTGTTCATGTCTCTGCGCATTAAATGACCTCGTTTTTCTCGAGGATCTTTTTCCCTATATATAGTTTTCTTTTCCCCTCCTTTTCATCTTTTAGTTTCTCTCTGCAACTTTTCTTTGACTCTCTCCTTCCGCAATTTGCGCTCCTGCTACTGCAAATCTTTTCTTCGTCCTTTCTAGCACTGATCCTAACCTTTAACTTCCCATCCATTCCCATACTGATAATGGCTTCCATTAGTCGTGCATACAAAGCTTCTTTTGATGAAGTTCAACAGAAGTTGCTCGAAAAGGGTTTTACTCTATCAACCATTCCTGATCAAGAACCTTCATCTATCCTTTCGCAAAGTTTTTTTTCGATCATCAATGTGATGATCAAAAATTATAGTCTCGCTAGGTCGACTTCTCGCAGACATCCCATTCCCTTATACAATCCTGAGATGCCCTTATTTTATGAAATCTTGGCCCATGAAAATTCTCTCGGGCTGTTTATCAATTATGTGGCGATTGCATTCGCCTAATGCTTGAGTTCGCGAACCGTGGTGCTGGCAAAGGATCTTTATACCCTAATACTGTTAGAAACCCCGAATTCGCAGACTTGGAAATAGATGCTGAGAAATACACTGTAGAGAACTTTTTTGAAAATTATTCAGTGATAAAGATGAGGAATGTGAAATCTCGCTGGGGCATTCGCCTGAAAAAGAAGGATAATGTCCCTGAAGATAAATTACTCATGCAAGATATTGACTGGCACCCGGGCAATAATACTTCTCCTCGCCACTCCAAGGATGAGAAGTGGTGGGTTGTACCCTTGATTTTAAACGGCCCTTACATCGCGGGTTCGCATATTCTTCCTGCGAATCTCGCAGGGTATCATCCTTGGGAATTCAAATGGCCTGATAGGGCAAAAGAGGTATGTTTTCTACTTCAAATCTTGCTTTCGCAATTTTCTTTTTATATTTGCTGAGTTTGTGTTATTTTTCAGATCTCCAAATTGGGAAGAAAATACAAGGATAATCCATTGGAGAGTACCCTGACGATACTTCGATCGCTTACGGATGAAGTAAGAAACATTTCCTTTGTTATTTGAAACAATATTGTTGCCTCTGTTTCTTATCTTTAACCGTATGCGAAGGTTGGAGTTGAAGAAGCTATAGCCGCGAAGACTAAAAGTAAGGGTAAAACCGTCGTTCGCAAAGATAAATCTTCTGCTCCATTGGCTAAGAAGCGAAAGGTCCAATCTTCTTCTCGCCTTAGCTCAAGCTCTGAATCTTCTGACGAGGATAACCATGACTCGAATCCTTCTCTCGCCAAGAAGATTCCGTCGACCAGTTCTTCTATGGATCAGTTATCGAGCATCTTCTCAGACTCTTTCCAAGGAATGGGAGATGCTCCCCTAGCTTCCCTTTGCGGGGCTCTCGCAAACATGTGTAATGCTACTTTATTAGAGGGCAATAATTCTTTCAATGGAGCCTCTAGAATTGTGTCTCCTGACTTCTTGAATGCACTTGGATCTTTGGTACGTATGCAATCATATTTCCCTGTTAATTTTAAATTTTTAAATATATACATATATTAATGATTTTTCTATCTTCTTTTATAGGTTGGAAGAACTTCTTTTGTAGTTGCCTCAGATCTCGAGAGAAGACGTAACAATCTTGAAAAGAAGAATTCGCAATTGAACAAGAAGATTCGAGAATTAGAAATTGAAGCTGCGTCATCTCGTGATAAAGACGAGAGAATTCAAAAGTTAAATACCGAACTTGACTCCCAAAGGGATAGGGTGTCCACTCTTCAGAACGCTAATCAACAACTTTATGGTATAAGATTTTACTTCCTTTTATCATTTCTATTTTATCGGTTGCATATTGTCTGCCTAACTTATTACCTTCGCAGATGTATATAATCTCTCCGATGAGGCTATTCTTCTCCATACATTTCCTGAACCTATGGATAATGATCTTCTTCTCGCTCACCTCAATCAATCTCTAAGTAGTTCCTCCAATAAAACTAACCTCCTTTCATTAAAGGATCTTCAATCCAAATATCATCTCTTGGAGATCGAACACAGATCTAGTTTAAATTTAACCAATCGCTTTAAACGAATGTACCTTGATTCCGAGAAGAAAATCAAGACTTTAAGGAAGAAAATTAGTAATCTCATAGATGAGAACGATCGCATTACTAACAGAGGTGCACAGGCATTAGCAGAATTCCACAAATCTCTTCTTGGTGTGCAAGTTGAACGAGATGAACTCCTTCATCGTAATACCATGTCAGCGAGAAGAGCAAGTTCGTTCTCTTCTCGTTATTAATAGTGATGATGAATTCGCCTGGGCTGCGAAGGTTTTTGATAATGCCAGGAATAACCTAGGTGTTGATGTTAGTCTTCATGCCGAGCATACTTCCTTGATTAAAGATATGATATCTGATAGAGAAGGTTATTTATTATACCTTATTGCTTCTTACTTCTATAGTATTGCTTGTAAATTATTAACTTGTTATTTCTTATTTGCAGAATCTGAGAAGAGGCTTCAGGTTAGAATTAGAGAACTTGAGTCTGAAAAAGAACAACTCGCCAGGAATTTTCCAAATGAGAATTGAAGAACTCGAAACCGAAAAAGAACAAATGACTCATGAAAGAGTCTCTCCTTCGCGAGAATAAATATTCCAAGTTGAAGAAACAATTTCTAACGACAAAGGAGAACTTTAATAATGATGCTTTGTTCGTTTTCGCAATGGAGCCATGGAGTATGTTTGTAAGGACCACAATATCCCTCTCGCATTCATATCCCTGGCTCCTTGAAAAGGTTCCCGAGAATCTGCTGTCTCAGACGTTTCGAAAGCGAGGTCAGGCGAAGAAGAAAATTCTCGAGATGAGAATAATAGGACTGAAGAATCAGATGAAGAAGAAGAATCACCGAAGAGATAACTCTTTTTGTTTTCTTTCTCTGCTTGTAATATCTGTACATTTCTGTATCCTTATTATAGTGTATTTCTTGGATTTTCCCCCCCTGAATTTAATCTTCACTCCCCCTTTTTTTGGTAGTCCTTCCTTGTAATATAATTGGCTAACATTATTGATGTATAACTCTTGCATCAGAAGATGAATAACAATATTCCATCTTTTCCATTCCCATACTTGCCTCTGTTATTTATCTTCAGATGGAAGATTTTAGTTGTCATCATGTATGTGGTTGAATAATAATTTTATTGTTATTGAAGTGTATTGTTGCGACGAGATCGCAGGTATCTTCATAAATCAAGAATTCTATTTGCCTTGCCTTATCTTCATAAATGTATTTTATCTCTTCTCATTGCGACAAGGTCGCAAGCCGCCCTTACATTTTCAAGTAAGGGCCCATTGACCCTGCCTTATCATTTTTGTGTGGTCTTCCGAGTTAGACCTCCCTAATTAGAGGTCTTCCCCTGCCACCTTTTATTGCGACAAAATCGCAGGACGTCTTTACACTTGCATGTAAAGACCCATTGATCTTGCCTTATCATTTTCCAAGTATTTTTGCCTCTGCAGGATGTTTTAGTTGCGACAATATGACAGGCCTATATATCCTTGCGAACACATAGCCCCATGACATTGCCGTCATGCGACGAAATCGCAGGACGTCCGTACACTTTCGTGTAAAGACCCATTGATCTCGCCTTACCCTCGCGTTAGTATTATTGCCTCTGCAGGATCATTGCACAAATATGACGAGCCTAAATTCTCTTGCGAAAACATAGCCTTATGACATTTGCGTCTGTTTTGACACCCCCCCTAATGGAGAGCGTCGCCCTTATCATCTCCCCGGTTGCCCCTTCAAGGAGGCGAAACATCGGCCATACAAGACTAGCTCCTCCCATCTGGTCTTAACAACAACCAGTTGTTTTCGCAGCCTCTTATCCCTTATACCTATATGGTTTATGGTTACGAGACTGCACCCTAAGTGGAGTTTTCTTCGGGCGAGTGCAACATATGCCAAGACTTGCCAAGAATGGCCAGGTAGGTTCATCCATCCCGGCACTCGGCTCAACCGTGTACCTCGGCGCCTTGAGCATACACTCGACTCCTTGGAAGAGACCCTCGGTCGCCCAACCAGGTATAACCTTATATAGTTGGGAATCCAAGGTATCTCTCCTGGATAGGCTTTCATGGGCCCCAAATTTTCATGACTCGGGCTTCGGGAGCGGTGTAACCTTCCCCCGAGCCATGTTGAGAGATACCCCCTTATATGACGCACTTTAGGTCTTACATTTGCCTCTTACGAAATGTTATTCGCGAACTAGGGTGTACGCCATAAAGGTTCGTCCCATTCTTTTACTCATTCATATTTGTTAAATCATTCAATCATTCATGTTTCATTATTTGCTGATACTTGTTTACGAAGTATTTGCACAATTCTGTATTTTCATTTTTCTTTCTTAACTGAGTTCCCATATACTCTTGGCTGCGAGATTCTCGCACATTATTACTTCAATTGCTACTTTTTCTCCTGTTTTTGTTGATTATTCACTTCTTATGCCTTTTGTTCCTCATATCCTTTGCTTCTTTATTACCATAATATTCGCCTGTCTCTAGGCATTCACCCCGCGAGGTATGTTCAGTCCTTACTTCTATAGCATCCACCATCAATTTTTCCTTTCTCTGCTCGTCTCTCACATGTTGCTTCCAACCTTTTCTTTTGGCATTTCTTTCTTCGCAGCTTTCTACATCTACTTCATGACATTGTTGCGACTCCTTCCAATCTCCCTGTATAATACCAATGCCATTTGGATGTGGAAATTTTATACATTGATGATATGTTGATGCGACTCCCAAGATTTCATGAAGCCATGGCCTCCCAATCAGCATTATATGGAGATTCCACGTCAACCACACGAGAATAAAATATCGCTTGATAATCCTTGTAGAGGTATTCTCATGCGAACCTCTCCCTTTGGTTTGTTTGCAGTGCCATTAAAGCCATATATCTTGTATGTAGAGGGGATCAAATCCTCATCTTTTCCTCCCATCGTCTTGTAAGTATGGTAAAAGAGAATATTCACCGAACTTCCTAGTGTCGATTAGATTCGGTTGATCGCCCAACAAGCTTCGCTTCATCATTTTCTCCATCAACCGGGTTTTGGGTTAATCTCTAGTTTCACAACCAACGGGCTATCATGTGTTTCTCTTCCTTTTGGCACTTCATCTGCAGAGAAAGAAATAGTCTTCACCGCCACTTTTCTAACTCAAGTCGTTCTCGCCAAAGTTCATTATTTCTTTATCATTAGCATCTCTCGCAAAGACTCTACCGAGCACGTTGTCATGAAAATCTTCGATCGTGCGATAGGAATGCACGATAGAGTTGCAATTCAAATTTTTAGCCTTTGTTCCAACTTCTATAATAAATGTTTCCTTTCCTTTTCGCCGACACTGCCTGCATCTCTCGGTGGTGGTGGTAAAGTCTCGGCCTGTTTTTCTCCTTTAGAAAGTGATTTAGCTTCCCTTGATCAATCATCCCGAGAATAATTCTCTTTATGTTTCTACAATCGTTTGTTTGATGCCCATGGAAGCGATGGTAAGAACAAAACTCATGACTTCTATCGCCTGGTGGTGGTTCCATTCCCACGTTCCAAGGTGCTGGTACATTTTCCATCACAAGTATAGCTTCCCAGATCTTCTCCACACTAGCGTTCAGTGGAGGCATCTTAATTTCTTCCCATACTGTTCGCGACTTCTCCGCCCTCCATGGTTATTTTGCCTTCGTCCACCGTATGTTTCTTGCACATGATCTAGCCTCTCGAATCTTATTATTGTCATTACGGTTGTAATAGTTCCTTTCTCGTTCAAATTCCTCTTGATCGTGGCTTCCCATGGCTACTATCTTTTGTCAGTCCCTCATCGCCTTTCCTTGCTCTTGTCCTTGCGAAGTGCTCGCCATCGTATTTATGAATTGAGGCAACAAGCTTGCGTTCGCAGCATTCGAGCTTGTGTTCGCGATCGATAAGAATTCATTTCATTAATTCTCGTCTCTCTTCTAGGGCAATATATTCTTCCCGTAACCCTCGCAGTTCCGCCATCGTGATTGTATTTTTGATTCTAAAAATTTGAATGTATAACAAGTTAGTCGCGAAGAGAGCGTTCACAAATGAGAGAATAAGATATCTTTCCTCAAATCGTCCCCGCCATTTCGCTACACATGGTCCTCCATCTTATTGTCAACTGCCTCAAGCTCTCGCCAACCCTTTGTTTCAACCCGAATACATCTTCAATACACTGGTCGCGAAGAGTTGTTACTTATGTATGCTCCCGGAATGTGGCTTGTAAATGGTTAAATGATGTGATTGTGTTCCTTGGCAGACCTTCAAACCATTTTAGTGCTTCTCCTATTAGGCTTGATGCGAAATATTTGCACAGTATGGCATCATGATTCTCCCACTGCAACATACATCTCATATAAGCCTTGATATGTTGTACCGCACAGGTTGTTCCATCAAAGATATTGGTTAACGCAGGTAGATTGCACTTAGGAGGTATTCCTCCCATCTGTACTTCTAGCGTGAAGGGATTCTTCGCAGCTTCTGCGATGGCTTCGTCCAATTGTTTCCTTCCTCCTTCCCTCCTACTATTCAAGAATCCTCATTTCAAATAGTTCTCTTAAGATTTGTTCATTTGCCTCGAATTTGATTCTACTTGGTCTTTTTAGCTCGCCTCTCTCTTCTTCGCTCGTGCCTATTTTGACCTTCCCGCTCGTTATTTTCTCCTCTTCTTTCCCTCGCGACGCTCTTCTTCGTTTCTTTCACACCCGCACGCCATTATATCGGTTGTTCTCTCCTCTTGGTCGTCTCTCAGCTCTCATCTCGCACCCTCTCATATTCTTCATTAATATTTCTATTGGTACGATTTTGTTCCCTCCTTCTTTCGCGGTTGTCATGGTTATTCTGCCGGATTGCTCTTCCATTTCTTGATTTTCCATTTCTTCTCTTATCCTTTCTCTCTCGCGAGCTAGCCGCGCTTGTTCAATGTAGTGCCTCTCAATGTCATCCTCGATCTCTCGGTTTCTTCTCAGTTCTTCTCTCCCGTGCAAGATTATTCTCCCTTCAGCAGCTAGGTCATTCGGTTCTTGGAGTTGCATGTTTCTTTGATTTTCCCTATTCCGCTCATTTTTAAGATTTTTGGGTTGAGGAATATAACGATCTTCTATTTCCCCTCTTCTCTCGCCATGCTCTATACTCGGATTTTGTGTTTCTTCCTCGGTACTTTCGTTGGTAAAACTCTCCTTCTTTCTTCCCTATTCGATCTTGAACTTGATCTCACGCTACTTCTAGATCTCTTATTTTGCAACCTCATATTTTCCATCCTCAATTCATGATTCTGTCTTGTCAAGTTTGCTCGTTCCTCCGCCTCTAACCGTCTCTCTTCATGTATCGTTCGTCTCAATCTTTCTAATGCTGTGATTTCTTCATTTTCTCCATTCATTCCTTGCTCTCCTTGTCCATTGTTCACCAGCTGCTGCTCCTCTTCTCTCTCGTCTTCAGAATCAGACCTCCAAGTATGTACACTTACTCTATCATAATCCACAGCCGCGTTTGCTACCGGGGAGATCGGTGGTTGGTTTTGATCTTCCATCGTTTCTCATATTCATCCTTGACGATTCTCCTGTTTCATTCCTCCTTTCTCCAGCAGTCTCCCACTTCTTCTTACAGTCGTTGGTTGCCCTTGTACATTTCTTCTTCTAGCCATTTTTCTTTTCCAATGAATTCTTGAGTATCTTCTCCAAATCTTTTCTCTGTCAATCCAATTTCTACGTCAATCTCTGCTCTTTCCCTATTTCTAGCGCATATGTAGTAGCAGGTTTTCCCACACTACACCCCTTACTCGATTTTACTTAATTAATCCATTGAAAGAAGTAAGATCAAGAATATTTATTGATTGAATCCATGAACGGTTTACACAGGAAAATAGAATTACACTTAGAAATTAAAACACTCTTGAACTTTCTCTCTCCTATTGACTTGCCTAACAATTCCAAAAAGATCTCTCCCTCTTTACAGACTCATTTATCCCTTTATATAGGGTAATACATAGTGGATGACAGCTAAGCTACCCTTTATTTTCGGGAATGTCTCGCGAAGTGTCGCAGATGCACAAACATTCACTCGCGACACTTCTTAACCCTCGCCAGGTCTCACGTCTTCTTTATGTTTTGCCTGTCGTTATTCATTGCGTCGTTTATTTTAGCTCCTGCGACTCCTTCGCGATGCTGTCGTTTATTAATCTCGCGAATCTTGTTTGTTGCGATATTACGACCCTACAATTTTTGTAATTCGTTTATCTCCATATGTAATAGAGTTTTGTCACTAAATTGACAAAGGGGGAGATTGTTAGAGCAATGCTCGGTTGAACGCACCAAGCGTTGGTACGTCAAGATTGGTTGTCATATTTAGTTCCAAAACTCGAGTCACTTAATATGTAAACTACAGTCAACTTTGATAGGTTAGACTAGAAATGATAGAAGTACTGTGCTCCAGTTACTCACAAAGATCTGAAGATTGAAGACAACAAAGACATCATCTTTCAGCTTGAGGTTAGTAACTATGACTTGAGTTGTTCCATATCTATCTTGTGTTTTTCAAATCTTTTAGATTGAAAACATAACATGCAAAGTTATATTATTATGATCAAAGTGCTAAGGAATTTATTGAACTGCGAAGTATAATGTTTATCTTTTGAACTTCGTAAATATGATATCGACATAATATTTTGGATGCTATTATGACTATGTAAATAGGTAGAGGTGAAGATTTCATCCTAAGAAACAATGTTTAAATTTTTTTAAAGGAAGTATGTTCATAAAACTAGGGGGAACCGATCCTAGTGAGAGGTAAAACTAGGGGGAACCGATCCTAGTGAGAGGTGCAATCGGCCACAAGAAATCTCAACCCAATCTGAACACGTTTTGTGTTTTTAACACAATTTTTTTTCCAAAAATATCTTTTCGAATTTTCTATTATTCTAGAAATATTAGAGACACCGAAAATATATTTGCTTAATGTGGATACATGAGTAATGTCAACATTAAGATTTGAGCATCTTATTTACAGGAATCATGAAAACCGAATTTTGATATTTATTGCATATCTTGAGAATTTTCTCGGTTTTGGAAATTCCTTGGTATCCAAACTTCCTTGATCTATAAATACCTAATTTTGCATCTCTAGCAAACTATCTTAAGAGCCAGCAAAACTAACTAGTTGTGTTGTTACTGGTGGAGCCTCCTATTCGGAGAGGAAAGTACCCTAATTAGGCGAAATCTCTTACGGCCGCTCACTTAAAGACTTCTGTGGGATCAAGAAGCTCTACGAGTACCGTTGGTGGGAAACTTGATGATTGTACTGTTATTTTTGTTTCGATTATTGATTTGTTTGACTAATGGTTTGTAGATGGTGGATTTTTGACAAAGGCTAAAATCGTAAACCCATAATTAGACGAACTTCTGATCCAGCAATCAGACGTGAGTATTGAGACACGAGTCTCTCATCGAACCTCTGACTGAGAAAACTGTCTCTCAGAGTATATACAAATATGTAGTCTATCGGCTGGAAAATAACATATCTCATGAATACTGAACACTTCAGTAATTATTTCTATATAGAATCACGAGATTGACGGCTCCTAGACATCCTGCTCTGCTAGTATAGAGTGATAACGTCTTCAGGATACAAACAACGTTTTTCCCTGACTATATAAAGGATATGAAGCTCCAGCAAGCTCATGTCAGAATAATTAATGCTCCTAGACAGATTTCTCTGCTAGTATAGAGCCACCAATTAATTATTCTTAAATTCTTGGATTCATCCACTGAATTTCTGAAAATATTCAAATACTTTTGTAATATTTCGTTACTTCAATCCATGGTTCTTCCCAGCAGAATTCCATGGGTTAGTAATAAATATTCAACAACAATCTGAGCTACCTCCGAGTAAGCCCCGATCCAAATGTTGCAGGTGTACTCGACGATGATGCACTAACAATCACCGTACGAACAAGTATTTCAAAATACGATGAGAGGATGAACCTATGCAAAATAGGAAGGAAAGTAATAGATAATTAAAAATTGACCAAGGCGCTGGGAGCATGGGCCCACTGACCGGCCAGACGTGTTGTGGTCAATCCCTTGCCAGTTTCATATTTTTATCATATTTTTTGTTATTTTCCTTGAGTTCATGAAAATCCTTTCACTTGAACAAATATCTTTCGTTTTGAGGAAACTCCTCAGTTTCATGGTGTTTCCCTAACACCAAGGAAATAATATAAAATTAGGGAAAATATTGTGGGGCCATGATTATTGGCCAACCGGGAATGCCTTGATCCTGGCCGGCCCCACACCTCATGGTTCCTCATTATTTTATTATTATTTCCTAATTTCATGAAAACTCCTTAATCTCATGATATTTCTTTAATCCCATGAAAATAATAATATAAAATTAGGGAAACCCGTGGGACCGGTCCCAGCCGGCCGGTCACGCCCAAGCTGGCCCCACATACCCTATTTTATTATTATATTTTATGTTTCCTTAATCCCATGAAGTTCCTTGATTTCATAATATTTTCTTCAAATTATGAAAATTCCTTTAAATCATGAAATAATACATAAAATTAGGGAAAAACTCACGGGACCGGGCCCTAGCCGGTCCCACACGTCCCTTATTTTATTATTATTATTTTTTCATGTTCTCCTCATCTCATGGAAACTCCTTGATTTCAACAAAACTCTTTGATTTCAACAAAAATCCTTGGTTTTAACAAATTCCTTGGTTTTATCATATTTCCCTAAAATCATGAAAATATTATAAAAATTGGGAAAAACGTGTGGGATTGGGCCCTTTGGCCGGCCGGCCATGCCTTGGCCATGGACGGTCCCACACTTCATGATTCCTTCACTTTTTATTATTTTTCCTTCATCTCATGAAGTTTTGACGGTTTCACCAAAAACCCCTGATTTCTTCATATTTTCTCAAATGATTGCTCAAATGCACATCTGAAAATATCAAAATTCTCAGAACTGAGATACGAACACTTTGGTGAAATGAGCATGTTACCTTGACCGACCAAGGTTGGCTCTTTCGCTCGCAAGGAGCCGGTCCCGCGTATTTACACAATTTGACCTAATTTGCGCAATTGCATGTATTAGGTCCAAAACTCTTCCAAATAACTCTGGGATTTTCATGGAATGATCGTCAGTCGATCCCGTGACCACCTAGGGCCGATTTAATAATCCCTTGGTCGGTCCTTCACCTTTTCATAATTAATTAGGGTTTATCACCTAAGGCTCAGACGAGCATTTTTTCCGAATAAATGATTAAACCAGCATTTGATCATTCTTTCATTAACAAATAACCAACTCTTCAAGAGGCCTTGGTATTTTCTCACACGAAATTATGGGAGCTACATGGTCGACCCATGGTCCCATGAAGACGGTTCTCCTTCATTCCATGGTTAATTTTCAAATAAACCATTAACTGGTCATCAATTGATTAAATTAGGGTTTCTGAGTCCAAGGATCATAATTCCAGATTCAAACATGACGATCTCATGATCAGTATTCTCATTAATTATGCTCGGTTCATCTACCAGTATTTTAATTAATGTCTTATTTTGTTCACGCTACCAATAATTCATCAGACGATCAACACTTGCTCAGACGAGCAATATTTGCTCAAACCAAGGAATATTGGTTCAACTATCAATATTCAATAATGAGCAACACTGATGTGGTTTTGAAGTTGTTGTAAAGTGGTAAGAAAGATGTCGTTCTCTCGAATTTGTGAAGGATTATTTTAGACTTAAATTCAAAACTAAAATAGAAAACACACTAAAAATTATAGCAAACTTAGACAAAGATGATATCAATATTAAAATAAACACTGAGGCTAAGATTCCACTATTTTCCAAGTTCAAAGTGATTAACCCAATACTTATATTTATGCAATTTTCTTGTTTAATTTGATTCTAAAATATTGCAACAAGTAGATTTTCAAAAGTAATAATTGTAAATACCAAGTATGAAGCATCAAAAGTCTTAAAACTAAGCATACTCCATAAAAATAGATCACAATCACTCAAAAAAAATCATATTCAATAATAGTTCAAGGCAAATAATCATATAATAATTGCAAATAAAAAGATAAAATAGAATATACCACTTTTTGTTGGAAAAATAGCTTCCTGTATCGCCTCAGCAATGGGGTTTAGCTCCTCATATTAATCATGATCTCAAAATATGTGTTTGTTGCTCAAAAGATGATTAAAAGAGTGAAAAGTAATAACACAGGCTGTTTGAAACAGTGTATCGGTGTTACAAAACAACTGTTATAATGGAACTGTTACAGAAAACTGTTGTACACACTGTTGCTTTGTCGCTGATTTTAAGACCCCAAAAACGACTGTCCTCAATGGCCTTTGTTCTTCGTGTTTTTCCTTGTGCACCAGCAGAAACAAATTCCTGCAACTCTTGATTTCGTTCTCTGTGGTGCTCTAAGTTATCTGAAACTGCTCCAATGACTTCGTAACCCATCTATGACTTATCCCCAGGCTATATATACACAACAGCAACCCTAAAACTCGATTTAATCTCCTCTTTTCTTCGGAAGAAAGTCTCGGAATTTTCTACTTTCCAAACTTTTCTCTACGCGTTTCTGAGCCGTACAGGTCACTCCAATCCCTCTATTAGATTGATATGAATCTCAGGAAAGATTATCTTGCCTCAAATCTCCCGTAACTGCCAAATATAATCAAACAAAATCCCGTGAAAAACTTCACCTCCCTGTTTTGCTCCACCTCGAGTTCTAGCCAATTTGGATTCAAACAAATGACTATACCAGGCCTGTTAGGCCCTAACAGGTCCAATCCACCAAAATCCCGAGATTGAGTTTCCTTAAATCTTCCAAAAACGCGAACCCTAATCTGTTTCCCGTCTGCAAAGGTTTTCCCGCCAATTTGAAATTTGAATTTGGGAAGAAAGGTGGTCTCCCCCTATCCAGAGTGGAAGTGCCAATAACAGCTGCCTTGGGGTGTCCTGAGGGTGCCCCTTAGTAATTTTGGTACCCCTTATCCATAGTGAGAGTCCGAATAGTAGGTGTCCTCCGGGTGCAACTTTTCGAGCCGATTTTTCCAAAAATCTTTATTGGCCAAAAATACCTACACTCACATAAAACACCATAATAAGTACAAAAATGAGCACTATCAATATAAAAAATCGAGGCAAATTAGACACAAAAATGTGTCTATCAAATACCCCCAAACCTATTATTTGCTAGTCCTCGAGCAAAAATAAAATAAAATCCTAACTCACTTTATCGCAGCATCGTCGATTGCATTTAGCGTATGCAATAAGCCTTTAAACCCCTAGGTGGCCCTAGTGGTCGAGTTATAGTCTCGGGAGGGTTTACCAGAGGCATACCCACAAAACCTTTACTCCAAACCCTAACGATCTACGCAAAACCTTGGAAGGCACTAAAAAATCTCCTTGGTTGGCATACTTATTGACTACAAGAGGAAGTACCCCGATGCGAAATTCCAATTGTTGTACACGAGTTTGCACTCAAGCATACTAAAATTCATATATAAGTCACGAGCTCTACTCGAGATAGTCGCACTATGGACATTAATACCCGGAGTCAAAACTAATCACATGGATAGATCAAGAAGATGGATATAGAGAAAAACATAGATGGTTTTGATGTTTACTAAGTGAATGGTGTTTCCCATATCTGTCTGAAGGCCTCCGCAAAAATAAACCTATCCTAATGGACTGAGATACTAGTCTGACTAATATTAACACACTAGCATATACAAGGCAACCAGTGGTCGATAATCCTAACTCTAGGTCAACACAACTGGCATATACAAGGGTTCCAGTGGTCGACTTTATTGAATTTATTCCGGTTGGTCTGATGGTCTGGTCCCAATTTCTCTTTTTTTTTTTTTTTTCGGTATCTCAATCACTCTAATTCACCCTAGCATTGGTAACAACTTGATTCGTGAGCCCCACCTAATCACTTAGAGAAACATAGTTTAAAAACAAAATAAAATAAAAACAGAAGTGAAGAGGACTCAACGAGATATGGTGAAACTATCATGTTATTTCTAACACCTGAGATTTGTGCTTTTATGAATAGACTCTTTAGATGTTTCCATCTAATCAGATTGGTTCCTCAACTCCTATAAACAAAATGCTTCCATCCACTTAGATTGGTTAGTGGCATCCTTAATAAGCATAAATTTCTAGGCTCTGGAGTTTATTTATTATAACAAAAAGGTAACAAAAGTTTCTACCCCACCCCAAACTTAAATCTAACATTGTACTCAATGTTTCTAATTAAAGAACAGTACCAAAAATATAAGTAACAAGAGGAAATAGTAAACAGAGAAGTCGGAAAGATAGTACCTGGGTGAAGTGTAACCAAAAACCTACAAAAATAATATATGACATACAAACCGCCTCGATGGTCAATCAAGGTAAATAGGGTCCTCCAGAGGGACCTCCTCAACATCACCTGTAGGAAAAGGCTCTAAAAAGGCTTCAATCGCTGAACGTTAACCTTTGAAGAACTACTACCATCTGGTGTCTCAATCTCAATAGCGCCATGAGGAAAAACAGTACGGACCACAAAAGGACCGGTCCACCGAGAGCGCAACTTCCCGGGAAATAGATGCAAACGAGTGTCATACAGAAGAAATTTTGACCTGGAGAAAATGACATTCGCAAAATATTCTTATCATGCACAAGTTTCATTTTGTTCTTATACTCCTTAGCACTATCGTATGCATCTCTACGAATCTCGTCCAACTCATTGAGCTGGAGCTTTCTGTGATCTCCTTCCTTGTCAAGTGAAAAGTTTAAGTTCTTAATATTCCAATAGGCTCTATGCTCTAACTCGAAAGGAAGGTGACATGCCTTGCCAAACACTAAACGATAAGGTGACATTCCAATGGGTGTCTTAAACGCAGTACGGTAAGCCCATAAGGCATCAGTAAGCCTCGACGACCAGTCTTTCCTATTAGGATTAACTGTTTTCTCTAGAATACGCTTAATTTCCCTGTTGGAGACCTCTACCTGACCACTAGTCTGTGGGTGATAAGGGGTTGCTACTTTGTGGGTAATACCATATTGTTTCATTAAAAGAGCAAACGGTCTATTACAAAAGTGTGAACCTCTATCACTAATTATAGCTCGCGGTATACAAAAACGTGTAAGTATGTTCTCTTTCAAAAACTGGACTACGACCCTGTGGTCATTTGTTTTACATGGAACCGCCTCAACCCACTTAGACACTTAGTCTACATCGACAAGTATGTAGAGATAACCACAAGAATTAGGAAATGGACCCATAAAATCAATGCCCCACACATCAAAGACCTCAATCACTAAAATAGGATTCAAAGGCATCATATTTCTACGGGAAATGGTTCCTAACCTCTGGAAACGCTCACAAGAAACACAATGACTATTGGAGTCTTTAAAAAACGAAGGCTAGTAAAAACCACACTGCAATATCTTAGCAGCAGTCTTCTTAGCACTAAAATGACCCCCACATGCATGTTCATGACAAAAGGAGATAATACTAGACTAGTCACTCTCAGGTATACATCTCCTAATAATATGGTTTGTACAATACTTAAATAGATAAGGATCGTCCCAAAAGAAATGCTTAACCTCGGCTAAAAACCTAGAACGATCTTGCTTACCCCAATGTTGAGGCATTCGACCAATAACAAGATAATTCACTATATTCGCATACCAAGGTGATTGGGAAACAGAGAACAATTGTTCATCAAGAAATCTATCCCTTATAGGAAGGGAATCATTAGGGGAACTAACAACTAGCCTAGACAAGTGGTCTGCCACTACATTTTTGGCACCCTTTTTGTCTTTATTGTCTGGAAAAAATTCTTGTAACAAAAGGATTCACCTAATCAATCTAGGTTTGGTATCCTTCTTAGACAAAAGGTATTTCAAAGCAGCATGATCATTATAGATTACGATCTTAGAACCTAATAGGTAGGATCTAAACTTATCCAAGGCAAACACGATGGCTAACAGTTCCTTCTCGGTAGTTGTATAGTTCATTTGGGCATCATTCAGAGTTTTGCTAGCATAGTAGATCACATGAAGTAATTTGTTTTCTCGTTGACCTAGCACAACACCTATAGCATAATCTGAAGCATCACACATAATTTCAAAGGGTAGGTTCCAGTTAGGTGCCTGGACTATCGGGTCAGTAGTGAGTAAATTCTTAAGCTTCTCAAAAGCCTCTAAACAAGCATCATCAAAGACAAACTTAACATCTTTTGCAAGTAAATTGCAAAGAGGTCTATAAATCAAGCTAAAATCCTTAATGAATCGACGGTAAAAACCTGCATGCCCTAGGAATGACCTAATATCTTTTACGGTTTTTTGGACCTGTAAAGTCTTAATAAGGTCAACTTTAGCTTTATCTACCTCCGTACCCTTTGAAGAAACAATGTGCCCTAACACAATTCCTGATTTAACCATAAAATGGCATTTTTCCCAATTAAGCACTAAATTCTTTTCCTTACACCTAGTCAACACTAATGTAAAATGACGCAAGCACTTATCAAAAGATGAACCAAACACTGAAAAATCATCCATAAAGACCTCTAGAAACCGTTCTACCATATCGGAAAATATGCTCATCATACAACGCTGAAAAGTCACAGGGGCATTACATAGCCCAAAAGGCATGCGTCTATACGCAAAGTTACCAAAGGGACAGGTAAAAATGGTTTTCTCTTGGTCTTCTGGGGCAATAACGATCCGATTATAACCAGAGTAGCCATCTAAGAGCAATAATGACTATGTCCAGCTAATCTCTCTAGCATTTGGTCAATAAAAGGAAGGGGAAAGTGATCCTTCCTTGTGACCTTGTTCAATTTCCTATACTCGATACAGACACGCCATCCCGTGGTCACTCGGGTTGGGATTAACTCATGATTATCATTCGGACTACAAGATACCCGATTTCTTGGGGACAACCCGAACGGGGCTGACCCACTTACTGTCTGAAATTGGGTAGATAATACCCGCATCTAACAACTTAAGCACCTCTTTTCGAACTACCTCTTTCATGTTAGGGTTCAGTCGACGTTGTATCTCCCTATAAGGTTTGGATTCTTCTTCTAAATGAATCTGATGCATACACACAGTAGGACTTATACCCTTAATGTCTACTATAGTCCACCCTAAAGCTTCCTTATTGTCTTGAAGTACTTTTACTAGCCTACTTTCCTGATCATTATCCAAATCGGAAGCTACAATCACAGGTAAAGTCTCAGATGGGCCTAAAAACACATACTTTAGAGTGTCGGGTAGTGGTTTTAGGTCCAACTCAGGAGGCTCTTCTAAAGAAGGAATTAGGGTAGTCTCGGAAACTGGTAATGGTTCAAACCTAGATTTCCATATATCAGTGTCTATCACAGGGGTAGAATCTAATAGAGCATTCACTTGTTCAATAGTGCTATTGTCATCAAAATCTGAACCAAAATGGGATAGACAGCTTTCTAATGGGTACTCAGTGTAGGAGCAGAATATCGCAGCAACCTTCACTTGCGAATTATCAACGACGCAACTTAATAATGTCGCAGAAGAAATATTAGAAACGACGCAACAAATGACATTAGCTTAAATATGAGAAAGGTGTGACGATTCTGCGAAGAGTCAAGAAGACTTGCGAAGACTAACATTTGTATACCTGCGAAATGTCGCAAGGTAAATCCGAAATTAAAGGAAATATTAGTTGTACATGAGCTGTCATCCACTATGTAATATCCTATATAAAGAGAAAGGCAGGAGAGAGAAAAGGGGGATATACACATTTTTGAGGGGATACACATTTTTAAAAAAGAGTTAATTTTAGTAAGAGAGGGAGAGATATTATTTTGGAGAGAGATATTTTTAGAGAGGTAGACTTTATTTTCTTTATCATCTTCTTCCCCAAAATACTAGATCTAGAGCTCTACAAAATATCCATTAATGGAGATTCTCAATGTAATACTTATGTAATTTCAACAATCATAGTGAAGAACCCTAACCCCGTGGATGTAGATCACATTGATCGAACCACGTAAATCTTGTGTCTTATTTTTACAATTTTATCACTTTAATCTTTATTTTGATTATGAAATAGATTTAAATCTATGAAATATTACATGGGGTGTGTTGTGGGATTTCCTGCAACTACACTCAGACAAGATGTTTGGTAATGACTCCTGAACTAAGGCTTCTATCATGTTCACCTCTTCCACACATGTGTCATCTAGCTCATAAGGTAGCTTACTGACATTAAAAATGTTCATCTCCATAGTCATATTACCAAAAGATAAATTCATCACACCATTTCGACAGTTAATGATTGCATTAGACGTAGCTAAAAATGGGCGACCTAAAATTACATGTATCTGGTTCTCTGGGTCGGGGATAGGTTGGGTATCTAGGACCACGAAATCCACTGGATAAATAAACTTGTCGACCTCAATAAGAACATCCTCAATAACACCTCGAGGAATTTTAACAGACCTATCAGCTAACTGCAATGTCATCTGAGTAGGTTTCATTTCACCAAGTCCTAGCTGTAAGTACACATGGTACGGCAGTAAGTTCACACTGGCTCCTAAGTCAAGTAAAGCTTTTTCTACCCGGTTTTTACCTATTGTACAAGAATGGTAGGGGAACCTGGGTCTTTGTACTTTGGAGTTGTGGTGTTCTGGATGATGGAACTTACGTGACTAGCTAAAAAGGCTTTCTTATGGACGCTAAGTTTTCGCTTTCGCATACACATATCCTTAAGGAACTTGGCATAAGCAGGAATTTTCCTAATTGCATCTAATAAAGGAAGGTTTATGGTAACTTCCTTAAAAACCTCTAATATGTCATTAAAGTTCGATTCCTTCTTTGTTGGTACTAATAGTTGGGGAAACGGGGCTCTAGGCACAGAATCAGACCTCTCGGGAACCGAATTGGCATCATCGAAATTTTATCACCCCTTCATCTAGTGGTGGTCCCGAGGGTGAGATCCTGAGGGTGAACTACAGTATGTTCACTATCGGGCATGGTTACCTGATTGTCTACTATTCTGCCACTTCTAAGGGTTCTAATAGCATTCAACTGATTCGATGTTTTTGCACCTACTTCATGAACTCCTCTAGGATTGGGATTAGTCTGACTAGGGAACCTTTTGTTATCTCTCTCACTTAAGGTCTTAGCTATTTCGCCCACTTGAAGTTCTAACTTAGAAGGCTCTGAGAATTAGTTTGAAAGTTCTGCTTGGTTTCCTGTTGAAAACTAACATGGCTTTGTGATAACATTTCCTGAGTTTTTGCTAACATCTTAATAGATTCCTCTAAGCTAGTCATTTTATTATCTGGTCCTGAAGAATTCTTAGTGTAACCAAAACCTGGGGGTGCATTGGAATTACTAAACTGACCTTGACTCTGGCCCTTAGACTACGAAAAGTTCGGATGGTTTCTCCAACCAGAATTATAGGTTTCTGAATATGGGTCAAATTTTTGACGGTTATCAAATCTAGTGTTATTATAGAGAGCATTGGCTTGCTCTTCATTATTCTGGCCTTCCCAAAAAGGCTCCAATCTACCACTAGAGTGACCCACTTCCAAAGCTTCTAACCTTTTCGCTATTGCAGCAATTTTGGCATCTGATTCAAAGCCTCCTTGTCATCGCCTCATCAACTGTTTGGTTTTCAAACCCACCTGTACACATATATTCTACTGTGTTTGTAGTGGAATAATCTAAATCCTCATAAAGGATCTGAACTAACCTAACCTTTTCGAGACCATGATGAGGACATTGGGCTAATAGATCATTGAACCTTTCCAAATACCTATACAAAGATTCTCCCTCCTGTTGAGAAAACATACATATTTGCGTCCTAATAGACGATGTTTTGTGCCTAGGGAAAAACTTGTTCAAAAAGGCAGATTAAGTTGTTCATATGTTTCAATTGAACCAGAAGCCAAACTATATAGCCAAGATTTGGCTTTATCTTTCAAGGAAAAGGGGAATAACCTGAGTTTCAAAGCATCATCATCAAGGTTTCTAATCTTTAGGGTACTACAAATTTCCTCAAAGTCTCTAACATGGAAATAGGGGTTTTCATTTTCTTTCCCTAAGAAGATTGGGAGCAGCTATAAAGTCCTAGGTTTAAGTTCATAATTTGCTTCTGTTTCAGCTAACCTGATACACGAGGGACGAGTAGTCCTAGTCGGGTTCAACAAAGCTTTCAAAGTTGCCATTTCTGGAACTATTGGAATATTAGGGATTGTCTCCTCAAACCAAGTTCAAAAACGGACTCTTCAAAAATCATACTTTCTAAATTGAGGTAATCGAGACGCTTAGAACTACTAGGTTTTTCTTTAACAAATCTACCTAGGGCGTCTCTTTTACGTCCAGGCATGCAAAAGAATAAGGAAGGGGATTCTATGCAATCACAAATCAAGGCCGACTCAAACAAAGAAAACCTAGAAATTTCTAGCAAACAAAAAGCGTGATGGCTCCACTTAGATTGTTTCTAGACCAAACTTCTAATCCTTCCAAAGGGAATTCGTTACAATTTAAGAAAACCCCTCGGAATCAATCTGAGTCATAGTAAGTTGAATAGAGGCGAGGAAGCTCGGTGGAGCTTTGATACCCAAGGCCTCACCGAATTACAAGGCGGCGCAGTCACGCATTCAACTCACGAAACCTTCATGAAATTCGAAGTGTACTTAAAAGAGTAACCAATATTTTTCGAATGACTTTCCTATTAATATCGTTACCCTATCGGTCTTGTTCTAGTCAGTATTTTAAGGCTTAGGTTCGCGTAGGTTATGTGTTCCTAAGGCGGGCAAGAAGAGAACGGTGATGAAATCCGAACCCTTATCTTGTATGGCCAGGCCTTGCCCTTTACTAGAAAATTAAAGCAGCCGTATTCAAGTCCTCAACATATATGCAAACGAAGGAAGACAGTAACTCGCTGACAGGGGATTCGCGAGTGTTCAGAATCTTACCTCCCGTTCCAGACGGGAGATGAATCGGTTGTAGTCGACTCGGGCCACTGACTCCCATGTCAGTGTACGAACCCAAGGTGCAGAGACAATATCGTAATTGTCCTCCTTCTCTCGCAAAACAGTTTTATATTTAAAGTACCCTTCCGTAAGGTAAAAATAAAAATAATGTCCAAAGTTCAAAAGTCCAAAGTCCAAAAAGAAAAGAAAAATTACAAAAAAATAATAAACCCTAATACAATTTTTTTTCTTTTTTTTTCTAAAAATAAACAAACCCTAAAAACAAAATAACTAAAATAAAATTGTCTTCTTTTCCGTTCTTTTCGCTTTAATCTTTAGCTCCAAGTCTTTACGAAATCACCAAACTCCTTGGCTCAATTTTCTTTATGATCCAGAACCTGTAGACAAAAGATAAATACCAAAAAACGTAAAAAAAGAACAAAAAAAATAAAAAAATAAATCTAAAACCCTAAAAACAAGTCCGCGTCGGCGGTGCCAAAAATTGATGTGGTTTTAAAGTTGTTGTAAAGTGGTAAGAAAGATGTCATTCTCTCGAACTTGTGAAGGATTTTTCTAGACTTAAATTCAAAACTAAAATAGAAAACACACTAAAAATTATAGCAAACTTAGACAAAGATGATATCAATATTAAAAGAAACACTGAGGCTAAGATTCCACTATTTTCCAAGTTCAAAGTGATTAACCCAATACTTATATTTATGCAATTTTCTTGTTTAATTTGATTCTAAAATATTGCAACAAGTAGATTTTCAAAAGTAATAATTGTAAATACCAAGTATGAAGCATCAAAAGTCTTAAAACTAAGCATACTCCATAAAAATAGATCACAATCACTCAAATAAAAATCATATTCAATAATAGTTCAAGGAAAATAATCATATAATAATTGCAAATAAAAAGATAAAATAGAATATACCACTTTTTGTTGGAAAAATAGCTTCCTGTATCGCCTCAGCAATGGGGTTTAGCTCCTCAAATTAATCATGATCTCAAAATATGTGTTTGTTGCTCAAAAGATGATTAAAAGAGTGAAAAGTAATAACACATGCTGTTTGAAACAGTGTATCGGTGTTACAAAACAACTGTTATAATGGAACTGTTACAGAAAACTGTTGTACACACTGTTGCTTTGTCGCTGATTTTAAGACCCCAGAAACGACTGTCCTCAATGGCCTTTGTTCTTCGTGTTCTTCCTTGTGCACCAGCAGAAACAAATTACTGCAACTCTTGATTTCGTTCTCTGTGGTGTTCTAAGTTATCTGAAACTGCTCCAATGACTTCGTAACCCCTCTATGACTTATCCCCAGGCTATATATACACAACAACAACCCTAAAACTCGATTAAATCTCCTCTTTTCTTCGGCAGAAAGTCTCGGAATTTTCCACTTTCCAGACTCTTCTCTACGCGTTTCTGAGTCGTACAGGTCACTCCAATCCCTCTATTAGATTGATATGAATCTCAGGAAAGATTATCTTGCCTCAAATGTCCCGTAACTGCCAAATATAATCAAACAAAATCCCGTGAAAAACTTCCTCCCTGTTTTGCTCCAACTCGAGTTCTAGCCAATTTGGATTCAAACAAATGACTATACCAGGCCTGTTAGTCCCTAACAGGTCCAGTCCACCAAAATCCCGCGATTGAATCTCCTTAAATCCTCCAAAAATGCGAACCTTAATCTGTTTCCCGTCTGCAAAGGTTTTCCCGCCAATTTGAAATTTGAATTTGGGAAGAAAGGTGATCTCCCCCTATCCATAGTGGGGGTGCGAATAGCATCTGCCTTGGGGTGTCCTGAGGTTGTCCCTTAGTAATTTGGGTACCCCTTATCCATAGTGAGAGTCCGAATAGTAGGTGTCCTCCGGGTGCAACTTTTCGAGCCAATTTTTCCAAAAATGTTTATGGGCCAAAAATACCTACACACACATAAAACACCATAATAAGTACAAAAATGAGCACTATCAATATAAAGAATCGAGACAAATTAGACACAAAAATGTGTCTATCAAACACTTTCCCACCTCAACGTCATTATTATACCTCTGTCTCAGCAGACATGTTCAATTCATGAGTCTCAGAACATTTCCAAATCACGTTCGACTCAACAATACAAGGACTCATCGTCCCATGAAGTCATGAAGTCAAAGAATTGACTAACTAAATACACGACCGCCTTGCAGACTCACCATCACACGAGACATCAATAGTGTCACATGGGGATATCAACTAGGGTTTTGGTTTGGCGGTCACGGCACGTGTGTTCAAACACACGATAGAATGTGAGCAAGTCGTGCGGTCGGTTGAATAAGTTAACAAAGTAGTGGATGGAAAATTGACCAAGTCTCCACACGATGAGCAAATCGGTTTCAAACATGATTTCCATTTCCACACTTCTTGATTCTATCAACTGTCACACTTCATGGGATCATGGTGTCTACAATTTCAGCAATATAAATAAGTCTTTGAATCATGATTAAAACAACAAGAATCTCACGTCTCACTGACAATACGAGATCAAAAACTCATTAATTGAGCAATTACTCTCAATAAAGCAATTTCAATCATTCAGAACTTATCTGATTCAGAATTCACAACTGATTCTTAGCTTCCCTCCTACAGATCAGCCCATCCTCTCTTGTGACCGAATTTACTCTGGAATGGCCATTGTCTTGGTTTAGGCCGGAGTACTACAGATTGATTTCTCGAATTCAAAGCACCACCTTTGCAGCGGTGCATCTGCGTGAGGTTGAACATTTTGCTCGGTTCAAGGAGTCCCCTCCGTACGGTCGTCTCCTCAATTCCTTAGAAACCAGCAAATCGTTTTTCCCCATCTACTGATTGGCGACCACAAAGTGGGAGATCATTCTCTCGGTTACAATCTCAATTCTCACAAAGACGGTCTGTCTTAGGTCTGTAATCCGGGTTCAAAACCCGATCCTAATATCGCAAGCTCTAGTGGTACCGCTTACGCCACTCCTCCAAGCACTGATGCTCGAGTGATAACCCCTGCAAGTGACGACACTAGCGCCATCAACAATTCGGTTGATCTCCTGAAGAAACCATAGGAAATCATCCTACCATAGTTGATCTCATGAATATTCGGACTGACGTAGCTGCAGCACAGAAATAGTTATGTGTTTATCTCTAAACTCTCACAGACAAGCTTGCGTCTGAACGAACTCATCCTCAACGCGAGAAAGGAAAATCTAAAGAAACATCTTCAACTGTTGATCCTGAAATCTCTCCAATCCATGTCTAAGAATTCCGCAAAGCTGCAGATGACTCTCCAGCAATGGAACCCGCAAGTTTCATCACTCGTGAAGACCTGGAGCACTTTTTGAGGATCGAGGAAAATACAAGGCATCATCTGTCCATCTTCACCAACCTTCATATCCTGCTTCCATACATAGGATTCCTCTCCCAAAGGTTATACCGCTCCAACATTCATTCTTTATGATGGAACATGCAATACTCAAAAACATATTTCTCGGTTTCTGATTATTCGGAAAACACGAGCACAACATGTCGTCCGTTTGAAGGAATTTTAAAAGTCTCTGACAAGCAGAGCATACACCTGGTACAACAGCATCGCATCGGGAAGTATTACTGATTGGAGAGAGATGATTAATGCTTTCTACATAAAATACTTCTTCTTGTAAGAGAAAATCACTCTCTCTGATCTAGGAAGGATGTTTCAAAGGAGCGGCGAACATCCTGATAATTATGTGAAATGGTTCATAGTTCAAGCCTTGGACTGCCACGACCCAAACGTCACATAGCAAAGAACTTGTAGACTTGTGCATCAACGAGAATGATCCCTGGTCTACAGAGACTCGCTGAAAACCTCCTGTTCCACACTTTCGAGAACTTCATGAACCATCCAAATGATCGGCGACTACTACACCCGCTTTCTCGAGCAAAGTGTACAAGTTCGAGGAACCTCGGAGAAGCCGACGCGTGATCAACAAACAGTACAATGTCAAACCTTCCATGAATGTTGTTGCTCAAGGAGGCAAAAGGAAATCTTATGCTCAAACATGCGACATCCAACATTTCATCCTACAAAAGCATCACATAAGGATAACTAATCTTGCACAAACCTCGACCCTAAGATCGAACGAGAAATAATCGGATAGACTTAAACTTTTCTCGTGTCATGAAGGAGTGATCAAGTTACTAGAAGTTTGGGTTCAAGATAGTGCGATCAAATTGTCGTTCATCAGGAGAGAGCCAATAGAAGAAGAAATGGAGAATCCCAGGAGTACACAAGAATCCTCTCCAGTCAGAACCTTGCGCTCTCTGAATTCAAAGAAGCAGTTCAATCGTTGCTCAAGAAAATCTGTATAATTGCTCTATCTGCCGAAGGCACAAAGGAGAGACATGTTCACAGCACTGAACCACATCGTGTCAAGAAATCCATTTCGGGAATACTTCTTGAGCCTCCAGCCATAAACCAAGATATATACAACTGGGGACTGCCTACCACAGTCAATCTTGGAAGAAACGAATTTGGAAGAACGTTGATCGATCCTGGCACCGTCATCAACATCATTCCACTGAAAACCCTCAGAGCCGCAGGAATCAATAGACAAGAAGCTACTCATGCTCCCATCTCAATCAGAGACCTTGAAGGAGCGCTCGAAAATACTCATAGCTACATCACTCTCAAAGTGAACATAAGTCCAACCTGGACAGAAACCAAGTTTCGCATAATCAGGAAGATCCAAGATATGACATGTCCTTCAGACGAGCGTGGATCCACGATGAAAAGATGGATACTTACAAAGCTCCTTTGGTTACACATCTCTCCAACGAAGAAAGTTCTGATCCAGAAGGTTTGACGGACATTCCATCATCAGAGTACTTTGAGGCATTTCAAACTTTGACGAAGTTGAAGCAAGAACCTGCAAAAAGATGCATAGACATTCACCAAGAGGTTCCGCATTCAGGCAAATCTCATTCCATGTCTATGTCATTTATTTCTTCACATGTTATCCTATCATGGGGACTTAATTATGCTAACAACTCTACAAGATTTTATGAATGGTAGCTTCACCGCATTGCAAATTTGTTTTTTTAGTTCATTCTCCCTCCTGTTGAGAAAACATACATATTTGCGTCCTAATAGACGATGTTTTGTGCCTAGGGAAAAACTTGTTCAAAAAGGCAGATTAAGTTGTTCATATGTTTCAATTGAACCAGAAGCCAAACTATATAGCCAAGATTTGGCTTTATCTTTCAAGGAAAAGGGGAATAACCTGAGTTTCAAAGCATCATCATCAAGGTTTCTAATCTTTAGGGTACTACAAATTTCCTCAAAGTCTCTAACATGGAAATAGGGGTTTTCATTTTCTTTCCCTAAGAAGATTGGGAGCAGCTATAAAGTCCTAGGTTTAAGTTCATAATTTGCTTCTGTTTCAGCTAACCTGATACACGAGGGACGAGTAGTCCTAGTCGGGTTCAACAAAGCTTTCAAAGTTGCCATTTCTGGAACTATTGGAATATTAGGGATTGTCTCCTCAAACTGAAGTTCAAAAACGGACTCTTCAAAAATCATACTTTCTAAATTGAGGTAATCGAGACGCTTAGAACTACTAGGTTTTTCTTTAACAAATCTACCTAGGGCGTCTCTTTTACGTCCAGGCATGCAAAAGAATAAGGAAGGGGATTCTATGCAATCACAAATCAAGGCCGACTCAAACAAAGAAAACCTAGAAATTTCTAGCAAACAAAAAGCGTGATGGCTCCACTTAGATTGTTTCTAGACCAGCTTCTAATCCTTCCAAAGGGAATTCGTTACAATTTAAGAAAACCCCTCTGGAATCAATCTGAGTCATAGTAAGTTGAATAGAGGCGAGGGAAGCTCGGTGGAGCTTTGATACCCAAGGCCTCACCGGAATTACAAGGCGGCGCAGTCACGCATTCAACTCACAGAAACCTTCATGAAATTCGAAGTGTACTTAAAAGAGTAACCAATATTTTTCGAATGACTTTCCTATTAATCTCGTTACCCTATCGGTCTTGTTCTAGTCAGTATTTTAAGGCTTAGGTTCGCGTAGGTTATGTGTTCCTAAGGCGGGCAAGAAGAGAACGGTGATGAAATCCGAACCCTTATCTTGTATGGCCAGGCCTTGCCCTTTACTAGAAAATTAAAGCAGCCGTATTCAAGTCCTCAACATATATGCAAACGAAGGAAGACAGTAACTCGCTGACAGGGGATTCGCGAGTGTTCAGAATCTTACCTCCCGTTCCAGACGGGAGATGAATCGGTTGTAGTCGACTCGGGCCACTGACTCCCATGTCAGTGTACGAACCCAAGGTGCAGAGACAATATCGTAATTGTCCTCCTTCTCTGCAAACAGTTTATATTTAAAGTACCCTTCCGTAAGGTAAAAATAAAAATAATGTCCAAAGTTCAAAAGTCCAAAGTCCAAAAAGAAAAGAAAAATTACAAAAAAAAATAATAAACCCTAATACAATTTTTTTTTCTTTTTTTTTCTAAAAATAAACAAACCCTAAAAACAAAATAACTAAAATAAAATTGTCTTCTTTTCCGTTCTTTTCGCTTTAATCTTTAGCTCCAAGTCTTTACGAAATCACCAAACTCCTTGGCTCAATTTTCTTTATGATCCAGAACCTGTAGACAAAAGATAAATACCAAAAAACGTAAAAAAGAACAAAAAAAATAAAAAATAAATCTAAAACCCTAAAAACAAGTCCGCGTCGGCGGTGCCAAAAATTGATGTGGTTTTAAAGTTGTTGTAAAGTGGTAAGAAAGATGTCATTCTCTCGAACTTGTGAAGGATTTTTCTAGACTTAAATTCAAAACTAAAATAGAAAACACACTAAAAATTATAGCAAACTTAGACAAAGATGATATCAATATTAAAAGAAACACTGAGGCTAAGATTCCACTATTTTCCAAGTTCAAAGTGATTAACCCAATACTTATATTTATGCAATTTTCTTGTTTAATTTGATTCTAAAATATTGCAACAAGTAGATTTTCAAAAGTAATAATTGTAAATACCAAGTATGAAGCATCAAAAGTCTTAAAACTAAGCATACTCCATAAAAATAGATCACAATCACTCAAATAAAAATCATATTCAATAATAGTTCAGGGAAAATAATCATATAATAATTGCAAATAAAAAGATAAAATAGAATATACCACTTTTTGTTGGAAAAATAGCTTCCTGTATCGCCTCAGCAATGGGGTTTAGCTCCTCAAATTAATCATGATCTCAAAATATGTGTTTGTTGCTCAAAAGATGATTAAAAGAGTGAAAAGTAATAACACATGCTGTTTGAAACAGTGTATCGGTGTTACAAAACAACTGTTATAATGGAACTGTTACAGAAAACTGTTGTACACACTGTTGCTTTGTCGCTGATTTTAAGACCCCAGAAACGACTTTGTCCTCAATGGCCTTTGTTCTTCGTGTTCTTCCTTGTGCACCAAAGAGAAACAAATTACTGCAACTCTTGATTTCGTTCTCTGTGGTGTTCTAAGTTATCTGAAACTGCTCCAATGACTTCGTAACCCCTCTATGACTTATCCCCAGGCTATATATACACAACAACAACCCTAAAACTCGATTAAATCTCCTCTTTTCTTCGGCAGAAAGTCTCGGAATTTTCCACTTTCCAGACTCTTCTCTACGCGTTTCGAGTCGTACGTGTCACTCCAATCCCTCTATTAGATTGATATGAATCTCAGGAAAGATTATCTTGCCTCAAATGTCCCGTAACTGCCAAATATAATCAAACAAAATCCCGTGAAAAACTTCCTCCCTGTTTTGCTCCAACTCGAGTTCTAGCCAATTTGGATTCAAACAAATGACTATACCAGGCTCGTTAGTCCCTAACAGGTCCAGTCCACCAAAATCCCGCGATTGAATCTCCTTAAATCCTCCAAAAATGCGAACCTTAATCTGCTTCCCGTCTGCAAAGGTTTTCCCGCCAATTTGAAATTTGAATTTGGGAAGAAAGGTGATCTCCCCCTATCCATAGTGGGGGTGCGAATAGCATCTGCCTTGGGGTGTCCTGAGGTTGTCCCTTAGTAATTTGGGTACCCCTTATCCATAGTGAGAGTCCGAATAGTAGGTGTCCTCCGGGTGCAACTTTTCGAGCCAATTTTTCCAAAAATGTTTATGGGCCAAAAATACCTACACACACATAAAACACCATAATAAGTACAAAAATGAGCACTATCAATATAAAGAATCGAGACAAATTAGACACAAAAATGTGTCTATCAAACACTTTCCCACCTCAACGTCATTATTATACCTCTGTCTCAGCAGACATGTTCAATTCATGAGTCTCAGAACATTTCCAAATCACGTTCGACTCAACAATACAAGGACTCATCGTCCCATGAAGTCATGAAGTCAGCAATTGACTAACTAAATACACGACTGCCTTGCAGACTCACCATCACACGAGACATCAATAGTGTCACATGGGGGATATCAACTAGGGTTTTGGTTTGGCGGTCTACGGCACGTGTGTTCAAACACACGATAGAATGTGAGCAAGTCGTGCAGTCAGTTGAATAAGTTAACAAAGTAGTGGATGGAAAATTGACCAAGTCTCCACACGATGAGCAACTGGTTTCAAACATGATTTCCATTTCCACACTTCTTGATTCTATCAACTGTCACACTTCATGGGATCATGGTGTCTACAATTTCAGCAATATAAATAAGTCTTTGAATCATGATTAAAACAACAAGAATCTCACGTCTCACTGACAATACGAGATCAAAAACTCATTAATTGAGCAATTACTCTCAATAAAGCAATTTCAATCATTCAGAACTTATCTGATTCAGAATTCACAACTGATTCTTAGCTTCCCTCCTACAGATCAGCCCATCCTATCTTGTGACCGAATTTACTCTGGAATGGCCATTGTCTTGGTTTAGGCCGGAGTACTACAGATTGATTTCTCGAATTCAAAGCACCACCTTTGCAGCGGTGCATCTGCGTGAGGTTGAACATTTTGCTCGGTTCAAGGAGTCCCCTCCGTACGGTCGTCTCCTCAATTCCTTAGAAACCAGCAAATCGTTTTTCCCCATCTACAGATTGGCGACCACAGTGGGAGATCATTCTCTCGGTTACAATCTCAATTCTCACAAAGACGGTCTGTCTTAGGTCTGTAATCCGGGTTCAAAACCCGATCCTAATATCGCAAGCTCTAGTGGTACCGCTTACGCCACTCCTCCAAGCACTGATGCTCGAGTGATAACCCCTGCAAGTGACGACACTAGCGCCATCAACAATTCGGTTGATCTCCTGAAGAAACCATAGGAAATCATCCTACCATAGTTGATCTCATGAATATTCGGACTGACGTAGCTGCAGCACAGAAATAGTTATGTGTTTATCTCTAAACTCTCACAGACAAGCTTGCGTCTGAACGAACTCATCCTCAACGCGAGAAAGGAAAATCTAAAGAAACATCTTCAATCGTTGATCCCGAAATCTCTCCAATCCATGTCTAAGAATTCCGCAAAGCTGCAGATGACTCTCCAGCAATGGAACCCGCAAGTTTCATCACTCGTGAAGACCTGGAGCACTTTTTGAGGATCGAGGAAAATACAAGGCATCATCTCTGTCCATCTTCACCAACCTTCATATCCTGCTTCCATACATAGGATTCCTCTCCCAAAGGTTATACCGCTCCAACATTCATTCTTTATGATGGAACATGCAATACTCAAAAACATATTTCTCGGTTTCTGATTATTCGGAAAACACGAGCACAACATGTCGTCCGTTTGAAGGAATTTTAAAAGTCTCTGACAAGCAGAGCATACACCTGGTACAACAGCATCGCATCGGGAAGTATTACTGATTGGAGAGAGATGATTAATGCTTTCTACATAAAATACTTCTTCTTGTAAGAGAAAATCACTCTCTCTGATCTAGGAAGGATGTTTCAAAGGAGCGGCGAACATCCTGATAATTATGTGAAATGGTTCATAGTTCAAGCCTTGGACTGCCACGACCCAAACGTCACATAGCAGCAACTTGTAGACTTGTGCATCAACAGAATGATCCCGGTCTACAGAGACTCGCTGGAAAACCTCCGGTTCCACACTTTCTCAGAACTTCATGAACCATCCAAATGATCAGCGACTACTACACCTGCTTTACTGAGCAAAGTGTACAAGTTCGAGGAACCTCGGAGAAGCCGACGCGTGATCAACAAACAGTACAATGTCAAACCTTCCATGAATGTTGTTGCTCAAGGAGGCAAAAGGAAATCTTATGCTCAAACATGCGACATCCAACATTTCATCCTACAAAAGCATCACATAAGGATAACTAATCTTGCACAAACCTCGACCCGGCATCGAACGAGAAATAATCGGATAGACTTAAACTTTTCTCGTGTCATGAAGGAGTGATCAAGTTACTAGAAGTTTGGGTTCAAGATAGTGCGATCAAATTGTCGCTCATCAGGAGAGAGCCAATAGAATAAGAAATGGAGAATCCCAGGAGTACACAAGAATCCTCTCCAGTCAGAACCTTGCGCTCTCTGAATTCAAAGAAGCAGTTCAATCGTTGCTCAAGAAAATCTGTATAATTGCTCTATCTGCCGAAGGCACAAAGGAGAGACATGTTCACAAAGATCGAACCACATCGTGTCAAGAAATCCATTTCGGGAATACTTCTTGAGCCTCCAGCCATAAACCAAGATATATACAACTGGGGACTGCCTACCACAGTCAATCTTGGAAGAAACGAATTTGGAAGAACGTTGATCGATCCTGGCACCGTCATCAACATCATTCCACTGAAAACCCTCAGAGCCGCAGGAATCAATAGACAAGAAGCTACTCATGCTCCCATCTCAATCAGAGACCTTGAAGGAGCGCTCGAAAATACTCATAGCTACATCACTCTCAAAGTGAACATAAGTCCAACCTGGACAGAAACCAAGTTTCGCATAATCAGGAAGATCCAAGATATGACATGTCCTTCAGACGAGCGTGGATCCACGATGAAAAGATGGATACTTACAAAGCTCCTTTGGTTACACATCTCTCCAACGAAGAAAGTTCTGATCCAGAAGGTTTGACGGACATTCCATCATCAGAGTACTTTGAGGCATTTCAAACTTTGACGAAGTTGAAGCAAGAACCTGCAAAAAGATGCATAGACATTCACCAAGAGGTTCCGCATTCAGGCAAATCTCATTCCATGTCTATGTCATTTATTTCTTCACATGTTATCCTATCATGGGGACTTAATTATGCTAACAACTCTACAAGATTTTATGAATGGTAGCTTCACCGCATTAGTATTTTACCAAGTGGTTGAATCTGGCGTTTCTCCGAATCAAGCACTGAAGCATTTATTACGGAGATGATGTCCAAACATGGCGCAAAATACTTTGGGAGTTTCTCCTGCAATTCCATGTGTTCCACAAAATCACAAGGATCTAATGTCTGCACAAGTGTCGAATCCCACTACCATAACGAAAGGGATGATGAATCAACAAAAGAAACTCTAGGGTCGAGATAATCAAACCCCTAAGGCATTTGATGCTTAAGGAGTATACGCTTCAACGCTCAAGCATCTGAGAAGCCATCAAATTGTACTACCAATCAAAGAGTACAGCTTCAACACAAATATCTAGACGATGACACATTGATTCAACACCAGCACGATCAAAGTGTTACTAAACTACAATCGATAAATCTTCGCATCCCATGATAAGACATCTCGCGTATGCAACATCATTCATACATGGATGACACTAACTCCTTCAATGTACACTGGGCAACCTAAGGCGATTCCGTGAAACTTCATCAACAGGATTTCTCTACATCACAAGCCCCTGCATGATTGAGGAACTTTCTCTCTTCACCAATCACATCCAATACGAAAAATTGCTGATGCTATCTACCTCAACAATGACGACTCACTGACAAAGCCAGTTCGTAGTAAAATTATGCTTTCAGTAGAATTCAGGTTGAACTCTCAGTACACCTTCATCTTACGGACGCTTAACTCATCAACTAGTTTGTGAATGTAAAAGGCTCACTGGTAGAAAGAACAAAGATTATATCTATAATCATGGTTCTATCCTTTTCGGTCTTTGGAGCAACTTTAACCGTGGTATCAGCATCAAAAATAATCTCTAGGGGAACACCATCCATGATCTTCGACAAGGATCTCTGGAGCGTGACCATTCATAGTCTCAGAACCAACAACGGTCTCAGGAGCAACATCCTCAGGGCTTCCTCAACTAATCATTCTCTGAAGTGTTACACATGAAGCGGATTTCTCTAAGAACCAATGATTCATATCGAGATGTGTAGACCTGATAACATGCTCACATGAAAGTCTTCCCAAAGCTGGCACAACTGGGGGACATAATCCAAAGTCTTCTACAAGATGTTCTCATCACCTCTACGAATAAGATACAACACACTTCAGGTCATGGGTTTGAAAAAACGTACCAATGGGTGAGGAATGGGACAATGCTTCCTCAATGAAAGATGTTCTTCTATGTCTCTTATACAACATACCAAAAGGGCGCATGAATCGGACATATGATCTGAAAGATATGGCCTTTACCGTCAGGTCTACGAAACCTGAAAAATTTGAACGGGATTACAAATTGCAAATGTGCATGCTTCATTGGCGGACTTCTACAACTCCAAATTGAGTGATTCTTCTATAATGTAATAACTTAGTCTCTTAGCTTCAAAAGTTGGGGTCAATCATCGAATTCCGACGTCGTGTGAGGTTCCTACAGCTTCCACAGCATACTACATGCAAGTATTAATTCGTGGACAGATTCATAACCTCTACAGTCGATCGATGTCCACCAGGTCTTTTCTCTAAGTCCTTGATAAAGGTACCTCCAACTTCTATCACTTGGGTCTTTACATCAATTTTCCACCCGGGTCCTCTATCTAAGTCTTTCCAGAAGAAGAGAAAACGAAAAGGAGAGATTTAACAAAATACTGGGGACTGACGGTCCACTGATCATGACGATCAGTTTCACAGTCCATGACTCGTGGCACCAGACTCTCATATGCTAATTAATATCATAAAATTAATGCTACCACCGGGACATGAGACCATGGTCATCACATCATCCCATCTCGAGAGCAGCCTCAGCTATGGTCCCGTGACCATGGTTTCAGAAGTGATGTTTCTACGACTGACAGAAGCAAGATGGCACTACAAGCATCAAGCTCATGTATCAATCAAGGGGTCCTAATCTCAAACAAATCAATGACTTTAAAATTCTTCACCAACCGTCCAAGACACAAGCGAATGGTCTAAAGACACAACATGAGTGTTTTACAGCTGTTTATGGGTAAAAATCGTTTCCGCCGATTTTGGTAAATTCGGTAGGTGAGTGAGAAACTGGTTTAAACCCTAAACAAATGTGCTGCACGTGAGCACTTTCTAGATTCGAGAGATCAATCTTTACAAGTCCGGCGTAAACCAAGAAATGGCCGTTCCAGACTTGCTTCGGTCACAAAGTGGAGGAGAAGGGTTGATTTGGGGAGGGAACCAAAGAAAGGTGTTGAGACCAGAATAATTCTGGGAGAGTAGTGTCTCGACTTGTATCAGAAAGTAAAAGCTTAGGAAGCTTGCAATAGATGAAAGCTTTTTGGAGAGCTTGCAAAGTTGCGTTTTCTGAGAGTGTTGTATTTTTCTCCTGACCGAGACATGTGTCTGGTGGAAATAGGTAAGACCTATTTATACATGTCGAGATTGAAACGTACCCTGGCCTCATGAAGGAAGAGAGTAAAGGGTGAAATAATGGGAGGAGGTGGTAACCGCAAGGTGTTTATGGGTGAAAACGTTTTCACAATTATTTCCTCATTTATTTGACCGCTTTATTCCTATTCACACTTTCTTAATGTGAGCGTAGTGTACGCTGCAAGCCGTGACCGCCAAACCAAGACCCTGGAAAGCATCCCCCAGTTTGTGTTGATGTCTCGAGTGTTGGTTGCACCTTGAGTGCAAGTGGTGCTGCTAGGGGCGCGTGTGGTATGTGCGGAATGCCTTTGTTGTGGGTTGCACCTCGAGCGCAAATAGCAATGCCAGAGCTACTAGTGGCTTGTGTGGCATGTGTGGAATGCCTTGGTGGTAGGTTGTACGTTGAGTGTAAGTGGCAATGCATAGAGCTGCTAGTGGCGTGTGTGGCATGTGCCAATGGCATGTGTGGAATGCCTTGGCGGTAGGTTGCACGGTTTGCAAGTTAGGCTACCAGCGGGGGTTTTGGCATGTGCCAATGGCACGTACAGCCAAGTTGGCCTAGGTTGCACGGCTTGCAAGTTGGTATACCAACGTACGTGTTTGGCATGTGCCAATGGCATGCGTGGCCAATTTGGATCATGGCCTGGTAAGAAAAGCTACCAAAGCAAGCGTGTTGTCATGTGCCAATGGCATACTTACGGCCGTTAGGGCCACAAATGGGTAAGAAAAGCTACTCATGAGCGTGTTGGCATTTGCCAATGGCACGCTCGGCCATTAGGGCCATGCCCTGGTGAGAAAAGCTACCAGCGAGCGTGTTGGCATGTGCCAATGGCATGCTCGGCCATTAGGGCCACCCCTTGGTGAGAAAAGCTACCAGCGAGCGTGTTGGCATGTGCCAATGGCATGCTCGGCCATTAGGGCCACGCCCTGGTGAGAAAAGCTACCAGAGATTCGTGTTGGCATGTGCCAATGGCGTGCTCGGCCATTAGGGCCACAGCCTGGTAAGAAAAGCTACCAGCGAGCGTGTTGGCATGTGCCAATGGCATGCTCGGCCATTAGGGCCACGCCCTGGTGAGAAAATCTACCAGCGATGCGTGTTGGCATGTGCCAATGGCGTGCTCGGCCATTATGGCCATAGCCTTGTAAGAAAAGGTACCAGCGAGCGTATTGGCATGTGCCAATGGCATGCTCGGCTATTAGGGCCACGCCCTGGTGAGAAAAGCTACAGGCGATGCGTGTTGGCATGTGCCAATGGCGTGCTCGGCCATTAGGGCCACAGCCTGGTAAGAAAAGCTACCAGCGAGCATGTTGGCATGTGCCAATGGCATGCTCAGCCATTAGGGCCACGCCCTGGTGAGAAAAGCTACCAGCGATGCATGTTGGCATGTGCCAATGGCATGCGTGGCCAATTTGGCCTAGGTTGCACGGTTCGCAAGCCTAGGTGCGGGCGCTACTTTGGCATGGCGCGGCTACGGCCAAGGTAAGGGTGTTTGGCTTGGCGTGGCGTGACTAGCGTAGATAGGGCCAAGGCAGAGTGTGTTTGGCATGGCGCGGCTAGCTTGGGCTAGGTGTGGCTGGCATGATTTGCCATTGGCACAGAGGTGCGGCTAGCTTGGGCTAGGTGTGGCTGGCATGATTTGCCATTGGCACGGAGGTACGGCTAGCATGGTTGGCATGCTTTGTCGTGTTTGGTGTGACTAGCATAGCTAGGGCCAAGGCAGAGTGCGTTTGGCATGGCGCGGCTTGCTTGGGCTAGGTGTGGCTGGTATGATTTTCCATTGGCACGGGGGTGCGGCTAGCATGGTATGCATGCTTTGGCGCGTTTGGTGTGGCTGGCATGATTTGCCATTGGCACAGAGGTGCGGCTAGCTTGGGATAGGTGTGGCTGGCATGATTTTTCATTGGCACGGAGGTGCGGCTAGCATGGTTGGAATGCTTTGGCGCGTTTGGTGTGACTAACATAGCTAGGGCCAAGGAAGAGTGCGTTTGGCATAGCGCGGCTAGCTTGGGCTAGGTGTGGCTGGCATGATTTGCCATTGGAACGGGGGTGCGGCTAGCATGGTTGGCATGATTTGGCGCGTTTGGTGTGGCTGGCATGATTTGCCATTTGCACAGAGGTGTGGCTAGCCTGGGCTAGGTGTGGCTGGCATGATTTGCCATTGGCACGGAGGTGCGGCTAGCATGGTTGGCATGCTTTGGCGCTTTTGGTGTGACTAGCATAGCTAGGGCCGTGGCGAGTGCGTTTGGCATGGCGCGGCTAGCTTGGGCTAGGTGTGGCTGGCATGATTTGCCATTGGCACGGAGGGGAATTAGGGTTTTGTTCGTTGTAACCCTAATTTGAAAAAATAACCCCTATTAATTACTGACTACATGCATTAAACGTTCTAATAAATGTGTCACCAGTAACATTAGGTTATTTGGGTGTTTATACGATTTTACCCTTTGTTTAAAAACCACCATCAACATTAAGTCCCCTGCTTAGCTCGGAACATGAGCTTTGTTGCGAGGTAAGCATAAGATGATGATAAACTATCAACAGCAAATCGTAAAGAGAATTGAGGAGGCTTGTCTGACCTTTTTATAAATAGGATTTGGAATCCTTGCCTCTGGAAGTCTTGCACAAATCTGGAGGCTGGCACAATTGGGAAGTCAGCGTCGTGAGAGACAGGAAGCTGGGCGGCATTGAGAAGTTGACGCGAGTTGGGAAACTGAGCGTGCTAGCTGGCAGGAACGGCGTAAAGTGGGAAGCTGATCGTGCTAGCTGGCGGGACCGGCGCAAGGTGGGGAAGTCGAGCGTGCTAATCATGTGACTTGGGCGGTTGTTGGGAAGTTTGGGGAGACTGGCGCGAGCTTGATGGGACCGGTATAAACAAGGAGGGAGTAGGTGTTTTTACAGATAGAAAAGTTTCCTTATTTTGCCTTCCTTCACGCGCGGCTTCAATCAGGGCATCATCCATGCCAAAAATCTGGAAGCGTTATGTCCCTCATTGCTTCCTTTCCTTTTTTTAAGGTTATGTATTCATACCCAACGTAATTGTACCCCCTCCATTGTTTGAGAAAAGGTTCTTCTTGTTGAGTTTCTTTCTTTTCCTAGAGACGAATCATCCTCTAAACAGCCAGATTCTCCAAGTGAAGGCGCGAGGTCCAACTCTTGCAAAATCACCCCGACTAGGGTTATTCGACTAAGAAGATCATACCGGTATGTTTTCTTCTTCTTCTCTGTTCGTGTTACCTCTTTTTATATGTGTATAGATATGATGGAACTTGATCATTTTCCCCATCTTTTGCAGTGTATGATGGGACCCTCCAGAGATGGCCACGCCTTTAACTCTTCGGAGAAGGACTTCAGACTTGACGGAGATCGATATTCTTCTCTTGAGGAGGCATTGGTTGGGATTGAATCTCCGTTCCATGAAGCTAGTGAAATCATTAAGGACCTCCCTTCCATCTATCCCCATAAAGAACAGATACATGTTCGGACTTCCATGGGTTCAGTGAGCATGGAGGAGGGGCGAGAGAACGAGGAAGAGTCTTGTCATGTTGAGAGGTTTCAGTGTGGCAAAGCCTTTCCTCGATCCGGGTATGGGGCGGATCGGACTGTTTCTAGGTTGAAGCGACGGAAAATCGAACGTGTGGGGGTCTTGGAGGAGAGCGCCATGATTCTTGACTCTGATGCGGATGAATCAAAAAACTTTCTCCGAAGTGTTGCTGAGAAAACCTTAGAAGGAGCGTTTGACGGAAATGAAATACCCTTTGAAGTTGATGCCAAAGGTGTCGTTGGTGATACCGGAGGGGTCACGGTGGCGTATGCTGGACGGGAGGACACTGTTGCCTCTGTGGTTGCTTCTGGATGGGATGTTGAGGTTGCTGCTGCTAACACCGTTGAATGGAACCTTTGTTGCCCGAGGGATTGCTGGGGGAAGTGCTTGAAGATAGTCTTACCCGAGGGGACTTGTGCTCCATCCTTCGAGGGCTAGTTCTTCCCTTTTGTTATTTCTGTTAGCTGCTTTAGTTCCCCTGATGCCCCTTTTTTTTTTTTTTTTTAGTAAACTCATCTTTACCTTGTTCTTCATCAGTCAACATTTTGCTTCATATATATTTTTTGAAAGAGGTTGTGGCATGATGGCTCTGCAATGGTTTTCTGGGTTTATCTGATGTATTTCTCTGATATCTGGAGAATTTGCTTGGAAAGAGATGTATTTATGCTTTTTTTTTTTTTTTTTTTGACGGAAAAGGGAATCCCAGGGAAAAAATATAAACGGTGTATTCATCTTGGGGGAGTATAACTACTAAGAGGAATTGTTAAAGGAAATACTAAAGGGGGGAGTGATTGGGAGGTACAAAGCTGCTTTACTGGATTGGAGACCTTGAGCCATCGCGAGTGAATTATCACGCCTTCGGTGTGTCTCGCATTGATGAGCTTGCAATATCCTCCCAAAAGGGTATCCACAACCAGATACAGCTCGTCTTCTCTTTCATCGGGCGAATCAGTTTGAATAGCCATTTTTACTGTCATCCTCCAAACTTGAAACAAGCTTTCCTTGACAACTACTTCTCCGATTGAAATCGGGTTCAGACGTCGTGCAACCGTTTGATTCTTGGCTTCGTTGGTTTCAATAGAAGTTTCCAAGCTTCTTTCAAAGTGTTCAAATGGTCCGGCTCCCATTCACATTTCTTGACAAATGTTCGTGCCGCAATCGCGCCGAGTCCCCATGACTAATGGGGGAAGGAAAGACTGGTTGCGCAAAAGGTTGCTCGGTCAGACTTACTTGCATTTGAAAACCATGAGCTAGCGCCAACGGGTCCTCTCCGAATATCTGGGTTCCTTTAATAGTTCGTTGATGCGATAACCAGTGGGATGATTTGTTGGAAATACGTTCGGGCGTGGACGTCGGCAGAGGGTGCACATCTAATTTCGCTTTGTGGTCGAGCACCCATAAGCGTCCCAATATCATGTCATGATCTAGTTCTTTGACAATGTGGAATTTGCTATGCGTTATATCGTCTCCCATTTTGATCTCTAGGTTAATGTAGCCATGCGCGTTCAAAGTTTCTCCTCTCAAGTTCTTAATCACGGACGGGGAATAGGTAGCGTCTTGTTTTGTAAACCCTGCTGCCTTAAGTGTCTTGAAAGTAATGATGTTGTGGTTAGAGGCCGTGTCGATAAGCGTGTCGTCATATTCGTTACCTCTTAAACGGGACGTGGTCAGCAGTCCCCAGTTCTCCTTTTTGGTTTCGCCTTTTTGGGAAGCTTGGGCCCCTGGCGTGGTTTCCGGGGAGAGAAAAAGTTGTTTGCTGGATACATCACGATTGAGAGCTGCGAAAATATCTTGGCGCTGCATCTTGGAAAGATAGAGAATTTCGCATACATGTTGCATCATGGATTGTACAGTCTCGTGCACAGAGTCCCCAGAGGACCCGCAGTTTCTTATCGGGAGTGGGTCTCAATGCACTCTTTCGTCTCCTGGTTGGAGTCCTCCCGCTTCTATCCTTTCTTTGAAAATATTCTTTAGTCTGTTGCAATCGCTGGTCCGGTGGTGAACGAACCTGTGGTAATGGCAGTACTTAGGGTTCGCCATCTCATCCTCAGTTGGTGGACGTCTGGGAGGTGGCAGTCTGATAACATCATCTTGAACCCAGGCTTCTAGGAGGTCAATCACCTCCTCGATGGGAAACGGGAAATCAAGGGTATCTCCTTTGGTCTCATGATGCTGCATGGGAGTTTTAGTGACGGTCTTTCGTGGCGGGGGTTCCCGTTGCGCCAGCGCTTCACTTTTTGGCTGGTGGCTCGTAGTTGGGGCTTTCCTTTTTCCCCTTTCGTTTACTATGTTCACGGAGGATGAGCCGGCATTAAATTGCTTGCTGATAAGGCGTCTACTCCCGCGAGTTTCACGCGTGTCTTCGGTTCGAATTGGCCTAGCTCTTTCTAGTAATGCTGGTGCTGTTGTTGCGGATCGTCTGGCGTCTTCATGGAGTTCGGAGAACGTTTGGAAGCGTAAGTTTTCCAACAAGGCGCGGTAAATAGGAACCATACCATTGATGCACGCGTTCACCAGCTCTTGCTCGGTCATGTTTGGGTCGTGACAGTCGAGTGCTTGAACCCTGAACCTTTTGACGAAATCATTCGGATGTTAGTTATCCCACTGGTACATTCTTCCGAGGTCTGAGAAAGTAACTTGTTCAGACACGAAGAAGTATTTCTTGTAAAACGCAGTGACCATGCTACTCCAGTTGGGAATGTTGTTCGGTGGGATGCTGTTGTACCATGTATACGTCCTTCCAGTAAGTGATTTTGAGAATTCCCTTAAACGAAGAACCTGATTATATTCATGTTCACCTAGGGATTCCAGGAAACGGGAGACATGCTCATGTGCACTCCCGGTACCATCGTACAGGGTAAATTGAGGAGAAGAGTACCCCCTTGGGAGAGGGATTCTCTACATTTCGGATGGGTAAGGGGGTTGGTGATGATGCACGTCAAATTCATCATTCTTGATTCGGTTGCGGAGAAGTTGTTCCAGATCTTGTCGCGTGATGAAGTTGGGCGGCTGATTTCTTTCCAACGGGATTCTAGTGCGAGTTTCCTCATTCGTGGAGGCGTGCTCCGCCGAGGTGCTGGCGTCGGGGTTGTTGGAGACGTTCCTAAGCAGCTTTGGAGGACGCGACTCACGTGGTAGTCGCTCTGTCAGGGTCTTGAGAAGGATGAGTACCTCCTTCTACGTTGAAACCATATCCGTCTAGGCTCTGGCGAGCATCTCTTGTCGTTCCATCAAATCAACGATGGTGACGTAAGGACGACTTCCTCTGATCCCTCCGGTCTCTCGTCCCGTCGGCGGGGTAGTTGGAACCTTAGTTGTGGTCGGAGGCGCCATGCTAGACGAAGCATTTGGGGCCGTAGCGGCGGCTCTGGCCCTGGTGACTGGTGGCGTGACACTCGAAGAGATATTTTTGTTGCCATGATTAGAGGGTTGTGCGGAGACACTATAGGAGGCAGCGGCTCTAGCCCTGGTGATTGGCGGTGTTACGCTTGAGGGAGTGCATTCGATGTTACTGTAGTCAGCAGGTGATGCAACAACGTTATTGGGAGAGACGCTAACATCAGGGATGCGTTCTGTGCTGGTGTTCTCGGCAGCCCCTCCGGACCTGAGTTCCACCATGTTGGGATTTGACGTTCGGGAAACGAAATTAGGAGTCGGAGTTGGTATTGTAACCGATAGATCAATCCTTCCGTTGTGGTCGCCAATTGTTTATGGGTAAAAATCGTTTCCGACGATTTTGGTAAATTCGGTAGGTGAGTGAGGAACTGGTTTAAACCCTAAACAAATGTGCTGCACGTGAGCACTTTCTAGATTCGAGAGATCAATCTGTACAAGTCCGGCCTAAACCAAGAAATGGCAGTTCCAGACTTGCTTCGGTCACAAAGTGGAGGAGAAGGGTTGATTTGGGGAGGAAAGCAAAGAAAGGTGTTGAGACCAGAATAATTCTGGGAGAGTAGTGTATCGACTTGTATCAGAAAGTGAAAACTTAGGAAGCTTGCAAGAGATGAAAGCTTTTAAGAGAGCTTGCAAAGTTGTCTTTTCTAAGAGTGTTGTATTTTTCTCCTGACCGAGACATGTGTCTGGTGGAAATAGGTAAGACCTTTTATACAAGTCGAGATTGAAACGTACCCTGGCCTCATGAAGGAAGAGAGTAAAGGGTGAAATAATGGGAGGAGGTGGTAACCGCAAGGTGTTTATGGGTGAAAATGTTTTCACCATTATTTCCTCATTTATTTGACCGCTTTATTCCTATTCACGCTTTCTTAATGTGAGCGTAGTGTATGCTGCAAGCTGTGACCGCCAAACCAAGACCCTGGAAAGCATCCCCCAGTTTGTGTTGATGTCTTGAGTATTGGTTGCACCTTGAGTGCAAGTGGCGCTGCTAAGGGCGCGTGTGGCATGTGCGGAATGCCTTTGTTGTGGGTTGCACCTCGAGCGCAAGTGGCAATGCCAGAGCTACTAGTGGCGTGTGTGGCATGTGCCAATGGCATGTGTGGAATGCCTTGGTGGTAGGTTGTACGTTGAGTGTAAGTGGCAATGCATAGAGCTGCTAGTGGCGTGTGTGGCATGTGCCAAAGGCATGTGCGTAATGCCTTGGCGGTAGGTTGCACGGTTTGCAAGTTAGGCTACCAGCGGGGGTTTTGGCATGTGCCAATGGTGCGTACGGCCAAGTTGGCCTAGGTTGCACGGCTTGCAAGTTGGGCTACCAGCGTACGTGTTTGGCATGTGCCAATGGCATGCGTGGCCAATTTGGATCATGTCCTGGTAAGAAAAGCTACCAGCGAGCGTGTTGGCATGTGCCAATGGCATGCTCGGCCGCTAGGGCCACGACCTGGTAAAAAAATCTACCAGCGAGCGTGTTGGCATGTGCCAATGGCACGCTCGGCCATTAGCGCCATGCCCTGGTGAGAAAAGCTACCAGCGAGCGTGTTGGCATGTGCCAATGGCATGCTGGGCCATTAGGGCCACGCATTGGTGAGAAAAGCTACCAGCGAGCGTGTTGGCATGTGCCAATGGCATGCTCAGCCATTAGGGCCATGCCCTGGTGAGAAAAGCTACCAGCGATGCGTGTTGGCATGTGCCAATGGCGTGCTCGGCCATTAGGGCCACGTCCTGGTAAGAAAAGCTACCAGCGAGCGTGTTGGCATGTGCCAATGGCGTGCTCGGCCATTAGGGCCACGGCCTGGTTAGAAAAGCTACCAGCGAGCGTGTTGGCATGTGTCAATGGCATGCTCGGCCATTAGGGCCACGCCCTAGTGAGAAAAGCTACCAGCGATGCGTGTTGGCATGTGCCAATGGCATGCTCGGGCATTAGGGCCACGGCTGTAGGATCAGAATATCGCAACTCCAATACTTCGCGAGATTAATAAACGACTGCGTCGCGAAGGAGTCGCATGGAGGTAAATAAATGATGTAATAGATGACGACAGTCAGAACATGAGGAAAGTGTGAAGACTTTGCGAGATTTAGGAGTGTCGCGAGGACAAGCAGTTACACATTCACAAAAGTATCAGAGGAAGAATACATAAACGAGATTTGGAAGGAAGGAAAATTATAGATAAAGAAAAGACATCGTCTCTAAAATAGTGGGAAAAGCAGAAAATAACATTTACAGCAGCAGAGATACCTAAAGAAGGTTTGAATCATACATCCCCACTAGTGATCACGATAAATGAAAGCAAAAACAAAGAAGAATTGATAGAAGCGGTGGAAAAATGGGCAATAAATAGAACTCGTGGATACAGAAGTCCGGTGAGTATTATGTTTTACCGTACCTACAAAAAATTAGGGTATAAAGATTAAGAAATGAATTCCCCAATGTATTATATCCATGGTTTTGGAAAATCCATAACAATACCTAAAGGAGAGATAAAATTACGAATTTTACTTGGAGAAATTGAAACACAGGTAACATTAAGTATAGTGGATATGGAATCGCCATACCACATACTGTTGGGGAGACCTTGGGTACATGCAATTAAGGCAGTAGCATCAACACTTCATCAGTGTATCAAATTTCCTATGCCAAGCGGAATTGGCGAAATCAGAGGAGATGTAGATAAAGGAAGAATATATCATCAAATCGAAGTAAAGCATTATGAAGAGCGAGGGAAGAAGCGAAAAGATCGCAGGAAGATGGTAAGAGCAGCTAAAAAAGAAGAAGAATTTAGAATTTACATGATAAAAGCAAAAGAAGGGAAAGGAATACCTAGTAAAGTTATGAAAAAAGGAGATGAACTCACGAAAGGACCAACTCCTATGGGAGAACAGAAATCTAGTTATATCGCAGCGGAACAAACAAAAGACGTGAATGTTGGAACCGAGGAGGAGCCCAAAATTTTAAAAATTGGGACTAAAATGGAAGCGGATGAAGAAAGAAGAACTATTGATTTGTTGCGAGATTATAAAGATATTTTTGCGTGGGATATGGATGAAATGCCTGGTATAGATCCATCTGTGGCTTGCCATAAATTGGAAATTGACAAGAATGTAAGACCATTTAAACAAAGAATTAGAAAAATCGCAACAGCTTATCATCCTCAAATAGAAGAAGAGCTACAGAAAATGTTAGACGCAGGAATCATTAGACAGGCAAAATATCCCGAATGGATAGCAAATATGGTTATAGTCCCAAAGAAGAAAAAAGGGATAAGAATTTGTATAGACTTTACTGATCTAAACAAAGCATGTCCTAAGGATAGTTTCCCATTACTAGACATTCCGCAATTGGTTGAGGCAGCAGCAGGAAATGAAAGAATATCATCTCTTGATGGATATAAAGGTTACAATCAGATTCCTCTCGCCGAAGAAGATCAAGAACATACTGCGTTCTTTGCTCCAAGAGGATTATATTGTTATACAAAAATGCCATTTGGTTTGCGAAATGCCGGTGCGACATACCAAAGGATGGTGGAAAAGGTGTTCGCGAGATGGATACACAAAACATTAGAGGTATATGTAGATGATATGTTGATAAAATGCAAAAAAGCAAAAGACCACGTACAGGATTTGAAATAAATTTTTGAACAAATGAGGCAATTTAATATCAAAGTAAACCCAGAAAAATGTACCTTTGGAGTCGCATCTGGAAAATTTTTAGGGTATATTGTATCTAAAGAAGGAATTCAAGTTGACCCAGAAAAGGTACAAGCAGTTCGCGATATGCCAACACCGGCGACAATAAAAGATGTTCAGAAGTTAAATGGGTTGTTAGCTTCGCTAGGGAGGTTCATCTCGCGGTCATCTGATAAATGTAAGCACTTCTTCAATATCCTTAGAAAGGGATCAAAGTTTAAATGGACAGATGAGTGCGAGAAAGCCTTGCAAGGAATAAAGGAACATTTAATGGATATATCAATTTTGCAAAAAGCGAAAGAATGAGAAGAATTGTTAATCTATCTTGCGACAACCTCGCATGCCTTAAGTGAAGTATTATTGCGAGTGGACGCAGGAGTAGAAAAACCAATTTATTACATCAGCAAAACTTTCAATGCTGCAGAAAGGAACTACTCAAAAATTGAAAAGTTAATCTTGGCATTAGTTTACGCAACATTTAAGCTCCGTATATATTTCCAAGCGCATATTGTCAAAGTAGTGACAAAAATACCAATAGAATCAGTAATGAAGAATTCGAAAAGGTCGGGAAGAGTTGAGAGATGGAATGCTCAAATAAGTCATTGCAAAGTCAAATATGAAATATTATCTTCGCCAAAATCACAGGTTGTCGCAGATTTTCTAGCAGAATTTCCTTTGGAAGAGGATGAATCAGTGGAAGAGATGATGGATGTGGAAGAAGAACATGGAGATCCAAAAGATTTGTTAACAGAACCGAATAGATGGGAAATATTGGTAGATGGGTCATCGAATGGAGAAGGAAATGGAATTGGAATTGTTGTGATTTCGCCAGAGGGCAATAAAATAGCTCTTTCATTCAGATTGGAATTTGCATCAACAAATAATGAAACAGAATATGAAGCTATAGTACATGCTTTGCGATTTGCAATAGAAATGAAACTGGAGAATGTGAGAATTACAAGTGATTCACAATTGGCAATTCGCCAGATAAAAGAAGAATATGCCATAAACGAATTGTCTTTGCAAAAATATAAGAAACTTGTTGACGAGTTATCGATGCAGATACCAAGAATAAAGTGGAGACATATATCAAGGAGAAATAATAGGCTCGCAGACGCTTTTGCCTTTATATCAAGTATGATGACAGATCCGATCGCGAGAAATATTAAAATACAAACACTTTTGATGCCGTCAATCGACAAAGAAGAAGAACAAGAAACTGATGTAATGGTAGTAGAGGATGGAGCACAAACATTTTGCGAAGAAGATTGGAGAGCAGAGCTTCATGCATATTTGATGACAGGAGAGACACCCAGAAATAGATTGGAGACACACAAATTAAAAAGCCGTGCAACAAATTATGAGTTAAGAGATGGAGTGCTATACCGACGATCTTTTAACGGGCCTTCACTTAGATGCTTAACAAGAAGGGAAGGGGAAATCATATTGAAGATGTTGCATAGTGGGGATGCTGGAAATCATAGCGGAGGAAGATCTTTAGCACATAAAGCAAAAATGCAGGGTTATTATTGGCCATATATGCATGAGGACGCAAAACAAGTGTCAAGGCGTTGCGAGGATTGTCAAAGGCATGGGAAGAAAATACATGCACCAGGAGATCCGTTAAGTTCTTCAACAAGCGTCTGGCCATTTGGAAAATGGGGTTTAGACATTGTAGGACCATTTTTACCAGGAACGGGACAGAGAAGATATTTAATTGTCGCTACAGATTATTTCACAAAATGGGCAGAGGTGAAAGCGGTACAACATATTCGCAATAAGGATGTTTTTACTTTCATATTTGAGAACATTATATGCGATTTGGGATTCCAAAGACAGTTGGTATCTGACAATGGGAAGCAGTTTGAAGGACAAAATATAGAATTGCTGCTTAATGCATTTCAGATACGATGTGGGAAATCAACTCCTTTATACCCGCAGGCTAATGGTCAAGCAGAAGCGACAAATAAAATAATCGCAGATATATTGAAGAAAAAGTTAGAAGGATACAATAAAGGATGGTGCGAACAAGTACCCAATGCGGTATGGGCTTATAATACAACTAGAAGAGAAGCTACAGGCATGTCTCCTTTTTGTTTAACATATGGAGTTGAAGCTGTACTCCCGACAGAAGTTAAGATTCCAACTACAAAGAAAGAAGCTTGGGAGAAAAATCTCAGTGCGGGTAACATTTTAATCAAGTTAGATGAATTAGAAGAAAAAAGAGAGAGAGCGTTACAACATATGGAGAATTATCAGCGAAGATTGGCCGGAGAATATAACAAGCGTGTCAAGATACGTGAATTTCAGCCAGGTGACTTGGTACTGCGAGAAACACCTATATATCAGCGAGAAAATGGTGGCAAGCTAGCAAGAAAATGGGATGGACCTTATATTATCAAGGAGATAGTTGGCACAGGGGCATATAGATTGATGGATCCTGAAGGCAAAGATGTAGGGCAAAAACTAAATAGGCCATGGAATAGGTTATATCTTAAGAAATATTACCCATAGAAGATGGGAGAAATGGAATGAGCCTGTGATGTAATGTTTTTGCGATGCATTGATTGTGAGATCAATGAAAATAAAGCAAGATTATGCGATAGCTTCAAAACAGAATGAATGCTTGAATGAATTAACAAAAATGAATGAGTGAGTGAATGGGACGAACCTTTATGGCGTACACCTTAGTTCGCGAATGATATTTCGCAAGAGGCAAATGTAAGACCTAAAGTGCGTCATATAAGGGGGTATCTCTTGACATGGCTCGGGGGGAAAGGTTACACCGCTCCGGAACCCGAGTCATGTAGATTTGGGGCCCATGAAAGCCTATCCTGGGAGATACCTTGGATTTCCAACTATATATATAAGGTTATACCCTGGTTGGACGCCCGAGGGTCTCTTCCAAGGAGTCGGCGTATGACCAAGGCGCCGAGGTACACGGTTGAGTCAAGAGTGCGGGGAGCATGGAACTTCCTTACCACTCTTGACAAGTCTTGGCACATGCTGCACTCAGCCCGAAGAAAACTCCACTTAGGGTGCGGTCTCGTAACCATAAGCCCTATAATTATAAGGGATAAGAGGTCGAAAACAACCGCTTGCTTTGTTAAGACCGGATGGGAGGAGCTAGTCTTGTATGGCCGATGTACGCCTCCTTGAAGGGGCAACCAGGGAGAAGATAAGGGCGGCACCCTCCATTAGGGAGCTGATAAGTGTCAAAAGACGCAAATGTCATGAGGCTTTATTTTCGTAAGAGAATTTAGGCTTGTCATATTTGTGCAATGATCCTGCAGAGGCAATAATACTAACGCGAGGGTAAGACGAGATCAATGGGTTTTTACATGAAAGTGTAAGAACGTCCTGCGATTTCGTCGCAAAGACGACAATGTCACGGGATTTTATGGTCGCAAGAACATTTAAACCTGTCATATTGTCGCAAATATAATGTCCTGCATAGGCAAAAATACTTAAGAAATGATAAGACAAGGTCAATGGGTCATTACATGAAAATGTAAAGACGTCCTGCGATCTTGTCGCAATGAGGGGTGGAAAAATAAGACCTTTACTTAGGAAGGCAAAATAAGACCACACAAATAATGATAAGGCAATACCAATGGGTCATTACATGAAAATGTAAAGACGTCCTGCGATCTTGTCGCAATAACAACATTCAAGAAAGATCTTTAAACATTTTGAATATAAGAAATTGAGATCTTTTCATCGCAAGAAAGATTACATGATAAGCTTGCGAGCTTGAGAAAATGATTAAATGATAAGCTTGCGAAATATATAAATAATAATGAGACTGAGGCAATGCTTGTGAGATTACAACAAAAGACTTCATGGAAAATAAAGGAATTGCTTGATAAGGGGGCGAAATGAGTTCTTATAATAAGAAGGAAAGAGAAACTAAATGATTCATTCAACACAGGACTTAATCTTTTGCAATCAAAAAGGAAAATTCAACAAGGTTACAAAGAAGTTTAATTCTCTATATCAATATTCTCAGCTGAAGGAGATGGTAAAGATTCTTCAACAATCTTGTCAGTCTCACCCTCGCCAGTTGAAGGGTTTTTATCAGAGATTTTTTCGCAAGGTTCCTTATTGATAACTTCATTATTAGCGAGATCTTCGCAGCTTTCATAATCATAATCACTATCAGGAGAGTTGGGTACTTCATCATCTTCAACTTCCAAAGGTTCAACAGAGACAGGATCAAGGGATTTAGAAAGTAAAATATCATTCACAAAAACTTCTGCTTTGGGATGAAATTGACGAAGAAGTGCCTTCTGTTGATTTCTACTCTGGATATCTTTAAGATGATTAAGGTAATTAAACCTCCTTCTGGCTCGGTCGCGAGATTGGGCAAGGGAAGCAACTAGAGTTGCATTTTCCTTACGAATCTTAGCATGCGCCGCTTCCAAAGTAGATAGAGAAGAGTGAAGATTTTTCTCAGACTTTGCAAGAGTAAAGAAAGACATTAAAATTATAAAATGGAAAGTGGTGTATAAAATTGGAAAAGAAAAATAATGGAAAAGGCAGTCAAATCTTATGACTACCTTCCTTCTGCGAGATAAGATATTGAGTAAGGGCCAAGCAATTATTCCCCAAGTTTTCCATGGCATTATCAAAACCATCACCGACAAGACCTTTTAACCGCGAACGCAAACTCTTTTCGTTAGAAATCAATAACTTATTTTGCTTCGCAAGGGAAGAATGGGATTCTTTTAACTTGGTATACTCATCCTTGAGTTGGTTTGTTTTAACACTTAGATTTATTCTATTCTGAATAAGTTTATCTCTTTCAGTGGTAGTATCTTCAAGTTTATTTTTCAATAGGCAGATAGACTGTTCTTGCTCATTCAATGCTTTTTTACAAGCATCAAGTTGTTGCGAGGATATCGCCACCTTATCCAATAAAGCTCGCTTCTCTTGAGATAAAGTTCCATTTTCATCCGATAAGGTTTCCAACTCCAAATTAGATTTATTCAAAGAATATGAGAGATGCGACACTTCATTACTTAATAATTCTTGATTTTGAACTAAGCAGATGTTTTCTTGTGAAAGATTATTTATTTGATCCATAGAAAATGTATGGAGGTTATCTAAACGATTATATTTCTCCATCCAGGCATCTCTTTCCGTTCGAGTTTCTTCCACAATAGATTCCAGTTGATATATCTCCATCTTACGTTTCTGGTGCAAAACTTGAGAGGCGAACCAAGTTTTAAATAAAAAAAAAAAAAAAAATAAAAAAAAAAAAGGGGGGGGGAGGAGAGATACCTTTTAGTTCTTCATTTTTCTTGCGAAGGTTATCGCGATCCAGTAAAGTATTATGAAGACTATTCTTCAAAGTCTTAATTTCTTGTTCCAAGGATATTTGCGATATCGTATCGGAACCAAAATATTTACCCAAAGATTCGTAAACACTAGATCTGGTGGGATCAGTGGATGCTTTCTTAACATCATTCATGGTATCTGATAAAATTTTAAAAGCTATATCCATCCCTTCCAAATTTTCTTTGGTAAGAGAGATAGATTTTGAGGAAGAAGAAATAGTAGAGGAAGAAGGGAAAGTTGAATCACCCATGGTTATAAGATCGCCAGTTGGAGAAACCTGATCAATAGGTGGGGGCGAGACAAAAGTAAGAGTGGGGAGAGGCACGTCCTGAAGAATTTCATTCACAGAAAATTCAGGGATTGATTTATCCTGCGAAGATACTGTAGGGAAAGTAGAAAGTTGAATCCCGAAAAGGAAACAAAGAGGAGTAGCGAGCGGGAACATCGGGTTTATTATGGCGAAACCTTTTGGGAGATCTATCATAATTCTTATCATCCTGCGAATAATAAATCAATTGAGAAACAGAGGCAACAAAATTGCTATTAAAGGAGTAAATATTTCTAAAATACCTTACTACTCGCAGGCTGTTTTTTGGAAGCGAGAGACTTCAGTTGCGAAGAGGGTTTTGGTTGCGAACCCGTAGGGATGTTAGGGTTCACCACGGTATACTTAGAACTGGGTTTATTCTTGCTAAAACAAAAAATGGCGGAAGAAATATCAAAAGAAGAATAGAATCGAGATGAAGTAATTTCAATAAGGAAGATCAATCAAGAGAATAATCAAAATCAATAAAATTAACGAACCTGGATGCCATGAAAACAATAGCAGAAAGACAGTAAAAAGAAGGTGATGAAGATGAACAGCAGGAAATAATTGCAGACGATGAGGAATATAGGGAATAAGAGAAAGAGTGCTTTTCACAGGAGATTTTCCTTTAAATAGAAGAAAAAAGAGTGACCGGATAACATTAAATATACCGGTAAAAAGAGTAATTTTAGACACGTGTAAACGGTTTTTCCTAAATTCAAGGAATCAAATTGAAGTAGATTTCTGTGGGAAATTGAAGAGATTTTTTATACTATTTCATGAATACTTCATGCTTCGCATACTTCAAGAGATAGTACTTCTTGCTCACTTCGCAAAGCTTCGGAACTTTGCAAAAGAATAGAGGCAAGTACGTACTTTTCAAGTCCAGTATTCTTTCACTCGTTCCTTCATCAACAAAAGTCAAAGATCACCACAGTAACAAATTTTTCCTTAAAAATCGCTCTTCAAGCAATATTCAAGGAAAAAGAGGCAAGATGTAGGATCAGAATATCGCAACTCCAATACTTCGCGAGATTAATAAACGATCACGTCGCGAAGGAGTCGCATGGAGGTAAATAAATGATGTAATAGATGACGACAGTCAGAACATGAGGAAAGTGTGAAGACTTGGTGAGATTTAGGCGTGTCGCGAGGACAAGCAGTTACACATTCGCGAGGATTCGCGAGTCGATTCCGAAAATAAAAGACAGCTTAGCTGTCATCCACTATGTAATACCCTATATAAAGGGTCGAGTAAGTCTGTTGTTTGGGGGATCTTTTTGAATTATTAAGCAAGTCATTAAGAGAGAGAAAACAAAGAGTAATTGTAATTGCTATGGTTTTATTCTAATTGCATTTGTAAACAGTTCAAGAAGATAATCAATAAAGTTCAAAGTTAATCATCTTTCAAAGAGTTAATTACGTTGAATCTAATGAGGGGTGTAGTGTGGGATTTCCTGCAACTACAACGGCCTGGTAAGAAAATCTACAAGCGAGCGTGTTAGCATGTGCCAATGGCATGCTCGGCCATTAGGGCCACGCCCTGGTGAGAAAAGATACCAGTGATGCGTGTTGGCATGTGCCAATGGCGTGCTCGGCTATTAGGGCCACTGGTAGGCTGGGAAAAGTGATTGCCTACAGGTAAACTGCAAGTGCACAGTGTCGACTAGCAACACAGAGCAAGTACAGGTCGATCCACAGGGAGATGGAGTGTGTAAAGATGATTCCAAGGCTTCACTAACTGATTTCTAAGAGAGAGTAACACAAATATGGGTTGTTGGGTGTCGATACAACTGAATGGAGTTGTGACTGTGATTTTAAGATGCAAAAATAGATTGTAAATAGATTGGAGAACACTAGGGCAGTGAATCCACCTTCTAATCTCATGCTAAGGCAATGTAGCTTAGGTTATGTTCTTGTGCCTTCCCTTGAAGGTTATGTTCTTGTGCCTTCCCTTCTAGGGTGCAGAAGCTATGAGGGAGATTGAGAGACATTAGGAGGCGGTGAAGGCGGCTGGTGGTGGTTGTGTTGGTGGCTGTGGTGCTGGGGAAGAAGAAGGTGGCTCTGAGAAGTTGGTTGGGAGAGAAAGTAAGGGTTCTGGTTTTTCTGTCGGGGGAGAAGAGAGAAAGTGAAGTTGAGGGGAGTGTTTGGTCGATGGGTGAAGGGGTTGGTGGTTTTGATGTTGGGCGGACGCAGCGAAGGACGATGCACAGGATGAAGCGAGCGTTGGATGCGGATGGGTGATCCAATCTTAACGGCTCAGGATGGGACGGGCTTGGATCCGGTTTGTGGGCCGGGTCTTGGATTGCTCAAGCCCATGTCTTTGCAAGTGGGTTGCTACTTTGATACTGATGCGCGCGCGGGCTGTGGCTTTCTGCTCCATAGACGCTCGTCTCCAATTTTCTGCTCTTTTGGCTCCTTAGTTTCTCCGAGTTTTATTTACTACCCTAAAAACACAAAATTAATTAGTACAAATATTTATTCTTGAAAACAGAGAAAATACAGAATTTGGGATAATATCTGATTTCTGAGCACAAAAGATGAGTTAAATGCCAATAAAAAGATGTAGAAATATGCAATATTTGGCACTCATCAAATACCCCCAAACCTGAATTTTACTTGTCCTCAAGTGAAACAGAAATTAAGAAATCCTAACTATACCATTGTCGCTGGTCTCTCGAATGCATTTAGCGTATGTACTAAGCCTTTAAACCTCTAGGTGTCCCTAGTGGACGAGTTGTAGTCTCGTGAGGGTTTACCAGAGGTGTACCCACAAAACCTTCTCCAACTTCTGAGCGTAAAAGAGTCTCAAGCATCCAAGGAGCTATGAGGACATGGAGTTTCTGCATGCTAGTAACACGAAGTTAAAACTACCAAAGAACGCATTCTCATCCTTAAGAGTTGAGCGAGAAATAACCATACCATATGAAAGAATTCGGGTTCGAGAGTGATCACAAGCCTCGACTTCTGCCTCACCAATAGGGTTTTATGATAATTGCACTCAAAAAGACCGCTTTTTTTTAGTCTCTCATGTGTCCAGGCAGGAATAAAGAGAGAAATCCTGCACACGTTGGAGGTGAGAAGGATAACCTTCCGAAATAATTTCTGGAGACTCCACAGAGTTGTGGACAAAAAGAATCTTTTTCTGATGACCTCTAAGAAAGGAAATCAACCATTAGCAAGGATGGGAGTACTCACTTACCTTCTCACCCGATCGGCAATTAACATTACTCTTTCAGCATTCATAGAAACGTCTTCAATCTTCGGTCTTCGGTCTTCAACTGATAATGATGAACTTCTGAACTTCACAAAAACTTGACAATTTGTAACTTTTCTATTCAATTTCCTTGCTTCTTGAATTTTTTTTTTTTTTTAAATGAGATGAAAATAACAATAAAACTCAATTTTCCACAACTTGTATTGTCTTGATTTCATAAACTTCACTAATTCTCATCTTATCTTCTTTTCTTTGAATTGTTGCATGTAAACCTTGGACTATTTCAACTTTTCTTCAAATATTCTGATGTTGCTCGCTTGCCGACGATGATGTGTTTCTATGGATCTCGTTGATGTTGTTGAGAGGGAGAGAGTGATGCTAACCGCAAATCGAACTACAAGAAGGAGTTTTCATCTTTAAACGTCACCCTCATGATTGACAAAATTAGCACTCAAGAGATCAAAAATAGTGGCCGAAAGTGGTGCGAAGTTGGGTAGCTCACCATTCCTACTAGGAATTGACGTACGGTGACACACACTCTAACGATTTTCTAGAAAGTCACAAAAATGAAGGTCGGTGCCTCGCTTGATGTAAAAATGGGTAGTCTCCACTATGGGTGATCACAATTCTACTACCGAATGTCTATACAAAGACCTAATTCGCCCTCCGGCATGGTTAAATCCAACTTTAACGCTCTAATCAACTAAGAAACCCGATTGTGTTCTCCAAAGATTTCCAAATTCAGTTATTTCGGTCGACTCTCTATGTAAACATAGCTAGAAGCATGCTAGTGACTCTAAGATCTCTAAAAGTTGGAGGTTTTTATGCAAGTATTTACAAAGAGTTTTGAATTTTTTTTTTTTTTTTTGAATTTTTTTTTTTTTTTTGAAACTATTTTTTTTTTTTTTTAAATAAAAGATTAAAAACTCTATATGCAAATGCACCCCCAAACCTAAATCAAACATTGTCCTCAATGTGTCAACAGATGATAAGAATTTAAATAGTCACATACCAAGAGAACTATGTTGAGTAGAGAAAAGGGAAGAGATTACCGGATGTCGGCGAAAGCAAGATTAGAGCTTCATTAGTCAAGGCTAGAATCCAACATTCTCAGCTGAGATCATATTGGATTAGCACAATATATACAAAAGAAGACTCTACTGATTCAAGATAGAAGATTTTAACAAGAACTACTGGATTATATACAAGAAAAATTCACCATACACCAACAATCTAAAGAGTTGAGGATCAACCCAAAAGACGATATGCAGAAACATCAATAGCCTTACACCTATATAACATGAGAGTGCAAGTAAGATTGCATATGTGAACGATTTTCCCCCAAACCTAAACTTGTCAACAGATGTGTTTTTGAGCACAAAATCTTGCATTTTTAAAGGTACATCATGCACAAGGTCTAATTCAAAATGAGTTTTGTTAAGAATAGGCAGATATACACATTCCAACTGTGTCTCCTTAAAGGTGTTATACTTTGATGCAAAATAGTCCAAGAGGACTTGGGAAGCACAAAGTTCTAGGCCTAGATTAAGAACTCTCAGAATAGTTGGTTTAGGTGCAAGACCCTTAGATTGTGACATAAGCAGGCAGTTGGGCATGTCTGAGTTGTTCACATGTGTGAGATCAAGAGTACCATTATCACTTAAATCAATATCCCCCAAGTCATCTGCAAGTGCTGTAACATGCTCATGTTCACAAAACATTTCGACAAGCCCCAGTCCATAATCATCATCTACAACTTCAGTTTCATGCATAGGGATATCACAAGAAACTTCACACTGTGACCTAGGCCGAGAATTAGACACATCAATTACATGCATTGAGTCATCTCGTGTCACCGAGACAATTCAGCTATCCCTAGGTCAGATGCAAGTTGTATAGCATGCTCATTTTCAGTGAACAATTGTTCAAACCCCAATTCAGCATCACATGTATGTATGGATTGAATATTAGAAGAAGCATCATTCATAAGGTTCACAGTAGAGAAGCTTAATGTCTTTGAACCCAAAGGTTCTGTAGGACCATAATATCGCAACGTATAGGACTCGCGGGGTTAATAAACAACGATGTCGCGAGGCAGTCGCAGAAGGCTAAAATAAACAACGCAAAGAATAACGACAGGCGAGACATAAAGGAGACGTGAGATCTGGCGAGGGTTAAGAAGTGTCGCGAGATTGAATAGTTGTACACTGGCGACACTTCGCGAGACATTCCCGAAAATAAAGGATAGCTTAGCTGTCATCCACTATGTATTACCCTATATAAAGGGTTGAGTGAGTCTGTTGTGAGGAGAGGATCTTTTTAGAATGGTTAGGCAAGTCATTAGGAGAGAGAAAGTTTAAGAAGTGTTTTATTTGCTAAGTGTAATTCTACTTTTCTTGTGTAGAATTCATGAAATTAATCAATAAACATTCTCAATTATGCAACTTTCAATGGACTAATTAATCGAAATATAGTGAGGGGTGTAGTGTGGGAAAACCTGCTACTACATATGCGCTAGAAACAGGGACCTAATCTTGTTGGTTTAGGAAAGAAAATTGCAATTAAAGTTGTTTAGATCAAGAAAATGAGAAAGGAAACTCTTAGATCGGATGAAGCGGAGAAAAAGATATGGTATACAAAGCACGGTATGAGAGTAATGGTTAACGAATTTCACGAGAATATCAGAGGAAGGATACACAAACGAGATTTTGAAGGAAAGAAGATTACAGATCGAGAAATAACGTCACCTTTGAAAGATTGGGAAAAGCAAGAGATAACATTCACGGCGGAGGAAATATCAAAAGAAAACTCGGATCACATGTTTCCACTGGTGATTGCAATAAACGTGTATAAGGAAGGAGAGAAACCGGAGAATACGATGAAAACATGGGTAATGAATGGAGTTTTAATCGATACAGGGAGTCTGGTAAACATCATGTTCTATCACGCTTACAAAAAGATGGGCTATAAAGATGAAGATATGATTTTCGCGGCATACAATATTCAAGGTTTTGGTAAATCCATAACAAAAGTTAAAGGGGAGATAAAAATACGTATTCCGTTAGGAGGAATTGAAACACAGGTGACATTGAGTGTGGTGGATATGGAATCACCATATAACATGTTGCTAGGAAGACCATGGGTACATGCAATAAAAGCTGTGGCGTCGACGCTTCATCAACGTATCAAATTCCCTACACCAACCGGAATCAGCGAGATCAGAGGGGACGCTACCAAAGGAAGAATGTATTATCAAAATGAAGTAAAATGTTGCGAGGAACAAATAAACAAGCGAAAGGACATATCCAAATACCGCAAAAAGATGGTGAGGGAGGCTAAGAAAGAAGAAGAGTTCAGAGTTTACATGATCAAAGCGAAGGAAGGAAAAGGCATACCCAGCGAGACCTCGGGAGAAGAAAATAATCCCGCGAAGGAACCGAAAGGACCAACCCCTATGGGAGAACCGAAGGCCAGTTACGTCGCGGCAGAGCAAACTAAAGAAGTGAATGTTGGAACTAAGGAAGAACCCAAGATGCTAAAGATTGGAACTAACATGGGAGCGGATGAAGAAGAAAGAACTGTCGGTCTGTTGCGAGATTATAAAGATATCTTCGCATGGGATATGGATGAAATGCCTGGTATAGATCCATCGGTAGCTTGTCACAAGTTGGAAATTGATAAAAATATAAAGCCATTCAAGCAAAGAATTAGAAAGATAGCAACAACATATCACCCTCAGATAGAAGAAGAGTTGCAGAAGATGTTGGACGCAGAATCATTAGACAAGCAAAATATCCCGAATGGATAGCGAATATGGTTATAGTTCCAAAGAAGAACAAAGGAATAAGGATTTGCATTGATTTCACCGATTTAAATAAAGCCCGCCCAAAAGACAGTTTCCATTGCCGGATATTCCCAAACTTGGTCGAATCGGCGAGGGGAATGAAAGGGTATCCTCGCTGGATGGATACAAAGGTTACAACCAAATCCCACTCGCCGAAGAAGATCAAGAGCATACTGCTTTCTTCGCTCCAAGAGGATTATACTGCTATACTAAAATGCCATTCGGTTTGCGAAATCTTTGGAGCGACGTATCAAAGGATGGTAGAAGAGGTATTCGCGAGTGGATACATAAAACACTGGAAGTCTATGTAGATGACATGCTAGTAAAAAGTAAGAAGGCGAGAAGATCACGTGCGAGACCCGAAAGAAATTTTTGAGCAAATGAGGCGTTTCAACATCAAAGTCAACCCAGAAAAATGTACCTTCGGAGTTGCGTCAGGGAAATTCTTGGGTTACATTGTATCAAAGGAAGGAATACACGTTGACCCGGAGAAAGTAAAAGCAGTTCGCGACATGCCGACGCCGGCGACAGTAAAAGATGTTCAAAAACTAAATGGATTGTTAGCATCACTAGGAAGGTTCATCTCGCGGTCGTCTGATAAATGTAAACATTTTTTCAGTGTTCTAAAAAAGGGGTCGAAATTCGAATGGACGGACGAATGTGAAAGGGCTTTACAAGGAATTAAAGAGCATTTAATGGATATATCCATTATGCGAATGCGAGAACACAGGGAGGAATTATTAATATATCTCGCGACTACTTCGCACGCCTTAAGTGCAGTTTTATTGCGAACGGACGCAGGAGTAGAGAAACCAATCTATTATATCAGTAAAACTTTTAATGCCGCAGAAAGAAATTATTCAAAGATTGAAAAATTAATCCTAGCGTTAGTCTATGCGTCATTTAAGCTTCGCATATATTTTCAGGCACATACTGTTAGGGTGGTAACAAAGGTACCAATTGAGTCAGTAATGAAAAATTCAAAAAGATCAGGAAGAATCGAAAGATGGAATGCTCAAATAAGTCATTGCAAACTCAAATATGAAATATTATCTTCAACCAAGTCACAGGTCGTCGCAGACTTTCTGGCAGAATTTCCCTTGGAAGAAGATGAAGCAGTGGATGAAATGATGGATGTAGAGGAAGAACATGGAGACCCAAAAGATTTGTTAACTGAGCCAAACCGGTGGGAAATATTAGTGGATGGATCATCAAATGGAGAAGGTAAAGGAGTGGGAATTGTTATGATTTCGCCAGAAGGCAATAAGTTAGCTTTTGCTTTTAGATTGGAATTTGAGTCTACCAATAATGAAACGGAATACGAAGCCATAATACATGCTTTACGATTTGCAATAGAAATGAAACTGGAGAGTGTGAGAATTACCAGCGACTCGCAATTGGCAATTCGTCAGATAACAGAAAAGTATGCTACAAATGATCCATCCCTACAGAAATACAGGAAGCTTGTAGAAGTGTTGTCAGCACAACAGATCTAGAAAATAAAATGGAGGCACATATCAAGAAGAGATAACAGACTCGCAGACGCTTTTGCCTTTATATCAAGTATGATGACAGACCCAACTGCGAGGAATATCAAAATACAGACGCTACTGGCGCCATCAATTAATAAAGAAGAGGAACAAGAAGCAGATATAATGATGGTGGTAGATGAGATGCAAGGCTGCGAGGAAGATTGGAGAGTAGAACTTCACGCGTACTTAATGAAAGGCGAGGTACCAAGAAATAGATTGGAAGCACACAAGTTAAAGAGCCGAGCAACAAATTATGAATTGCGAGATGGCGTGCTTTATCGGCGTTCTTTTGATGGACCTTCGCTTCGATGCCTAACAAGGAAAGAAGGAGAAACCATATTGAAGATGCTGCATAGTGGAGATGCCTACATCATAGCGGCGGAAGATCTTTGGCATATAAAGCAAAGACGCAAGGATATTATTGGCCATATATGCATGAGGACGCGAGAGCAATAGCCGAGACGCTGCGAAGATTGTCAAAGACACGGGAAGAAGATACATGCACCGGGAGCACGGTTAAATTCTTCAAAAGTGTGTGGCCTTTTGGAAAATGGGGTTTAGATATTGTGGGACCATTTTTACCAGGAACTGGACAAAGGAGATACCTAATTGTCGCAACGGATTATTTCACAAAATGGGCAGAGGTGAAAGCGGTCCAGCACATTCGTGATAAGGATGTTTTTACTTTCATATTCGAAAATATCATATGCAGATTTGGGATCCCCGCACAGTTGGTATCTGATAATGGGAAACAATTCGAAGGACAAAATATAGAATTGTTACTTAATGCATTCAAGATAAAATGTGGGAAATCGACTCCACTGTATCCGCAAGCTAACGGTCAGGCGGAGGCAACAAATAAGACAATTGCGGATATATTGAAGAAGAAGTTAGAAGGACACAATAGAGGATGGTGCGAACAAGTACCCAGTGCAGTGTGGGCATACAATACAACAAGAAGAGAGGCTACTGGAATGTCACCTTTTTGCTTAACATATGGAGTTGAAGCAGTACTCCCAACAGAGGTCGTGATTCCGACAACCAAAAAAGAGGTCTGGGAGAAAAATCTTAGCGCAGGCAATATTCTAATCAAGTTGGATGAATTGGAAGAAAAACGAGAAAAAGCCTTGCGACACATGGAGAATTATCAGCGAAGGCTAGCTAGAGAATATAACAAGCGTGTAAAAATGCGTGAGTTCCAACCAGGCGACTTGGTGTTGCGAGAAACCCCAATATATCAACGTGAAAACGGAGGCAAGCTGGCAAGAAAATGGGATGGACCTTATATCATCAAAGAGGTAGTCGGTACAGGGGCATATAGATTGATGGACCCAGAAGGAAGGGATGTGGGGCAAAAATTGGATAGACCATGGAATAGGATATATCTAAAGAAATATTATCCGTGATAACGAAAGATGACAAAATGAATTAAGATGAAGTACTCCTTCGCCAGATATTTGCGACATTCAATAAAATGCAGGGAGAATCCGCGAAGAGATCGCGATAAGAATAACAGAAAAGTCATGAATAGCTTAACAAAACAACAAGAGATAAGGAATGATTAAATAAATGAATCGGCGAATATCTCGCGAGACAAAATAGCAAATGATGAAGAATGATTGACTAAAAAGAATGAATGAATGGGACGAACCTTTATGGCGTACACCCTAGTTCGCGAATTATATTTCGTAAGAGGCAAATGTAAGACCTAAAGTGCGTCATATAAGGGGGTATCTCTTAACATGGCTCAGGTGGAAGGTTACACCGCTCCTGAAACCTGGGTCATGCAGATTTGGGGCCCATGAAAGCCTATCCGGGGGAGATACCTTGGATTCCCAACTATATATGTAGGTTATACCCTGGTTGGGCGACCGAGGGTCTCTTCCAAGGAGTCAGTGGATGCACAAGGCGCCGAGGTACACGGTTGAGCCAGAGTGCCCGGGATGGATGAACCTACCCTGGCCATTCTTGGCAAGTCTTGGCATGTGCTGCACTCGCCCGAAGAAAACTCCACTTAGGGTGCAGTCTCGTAACCATAAACCATATAGGTATAAGGGATAAGAGGCTGCGAAAACAACTGGTTGTTGTTAAGACCGGATGGGAGGAGCTAGTCTTGTATGGCCGATGTTTCGCCTCCTTGAAGGGGCAACCGGGGAGATGATAAGGGCGGTGCTCTCCATTAGGGGGAGTGCCAAAACAGACGCAAATGTCATGAGGCTTTGTTTTCGCAAGGAGACTTAGGCTTGTCATATTTGTGCAATGATCCTGCAGAGGCAATAATACTAACGCGAGGGTAAGGCGAGATCAATGGGTCTTTATACGAAAGTGTACGGACGTCCTGCGATTTCGTCGCACGACGGCAATGTCATGGGACTTTATGTTCGCAAGGATATCTAGGCCTGTCATATTGTCGCAACTAAAACATCCTGCAGAGGCAAAAATACTTGAAAAATGATAAGACAAGATCAATGGGTCTTTACATGCAAGTGTACGGACGTCCTGCGATTTTGTCGCCATAAAAGGTGGCAGGGGAAGACCTCTAATTAGGGAGGTCTAACTCGGAAGACCACACAAAATTGATAAGGCAAGGTCAATGAGCCATTGCATGAAAATGTAAAGGCGGTCTGCGATCTTGTCGCCACAAGAAGAGATAAAATAAAGACTACCAAAATGATAAAACGAGAAAAGTAGGTTTCTTCCCTCATGGAGATGCTTGCGACCTTGTCGCAATACAAAATTCGACATCAGCGAAGAATACAATGCAAAGATGATGATGACTAAGTAAAAATCATTTCATCAAAATGTAAGCGAATAAGCTTGCGAGATTATAGTTATAAATAAGAAGAAGAAAATAAGAGGATTATCCAACAAGGGATTTAATCTTTCAAAACAAACAGACAGTTGTAGCAAGAGTTATCAAACAGTTAATTCTCTACATCAATTTTATCGTCTTCACCAATTACTTTCTCGACTTCACCTTCGCCGGTCAATGGACGTTCTTCGAGATATTTTCAAAGATCTTTATTCTCATCGAAAAACTTTTCATCGAGATCTTTGTTGATAACTTCAATATTAGCGACGTCTTCGCCGCTTTCATAGTCATAATCACTATCTGGAGCATCAGGAACTTCATCATCACTTACTTCCAAAGGAGCGACGTGAATAGGATCAAGAGACTTCGACAGCAAAATGTTATTCACAAGAACTTCCGCCTTTAGAGGGAACTGGCGTAGTAATGCCTTTTGACGATTCTTACTATCAATGTCCTTACAATGAGACATATAATCAAGTCTTCGCTCTGCACGGTCACGAGAACGAGCAAGATGCGAGGAGAGTAGTCCATTTTCCTTGCGAATTTTGGAATAATCAGACCTGAGGGTGGAAATAGTGGAGCGAAGCTTTCTCTCAGAATCTGCATAACAAATACACAAGATCAGAGAAAATTCTTATCGAACATTATCGACATTTTCAGGGTAGTAAAGCATTCATGGAATAAACATATGAACTAAGATAGTCAAATAAATTGACTACCTTCCTTTTGAGAAGAAAGATGTTGAATTAAAGCTGCGAAATTATTCCCAAGGCGGTCCATGACATCATCAAATGAATCTCCCACTAAACCTTTCAATCGAGAACGCAAATTCTTTTCATTGGAAACAAGTATGGAGTTTTCGTTCGCCAGAGTAGAGTTGGATTTTTCTAAATTGACACATTGTTCTTGGAATTGCTTCGCTTTTACACTCAAAGTTATTCTACCTTGAATAAGTTTATCTCTCTCGGCAGTAATTACTTCCAGTTGGTTTTTCAAAGAATGATTGGCTTGCTCTTGGTCTTCACATAATTTTTGGCAAACATCATACTGCTGCGAGTAGCTCGCCACCTTATTCAACAGAGAACGTTTCTCTTGTGAAAGAGTTCGATTCTCATCTGATAAAGTTTGCAACTCCAAATCAGATTTAGTCAAAGCATAAGAGAGGCGAGATAAATCATTACTTAACAAGTCTTGCTTTTGCGATAAATTAAAGTTTTCTTTCGACAAGTTATTTATTTGATCAGCTGCATAAGTGTGAAGATTATCTAAGAGACTATATTGCTCCATCCAACCATCTCTCTCAACTCGAACTTCTTCAACAATGGACTCCATCTGATATATCTCCATTATTCGTTTCTGGTTTAATGCTTGGAGAACGAACAGGGAGTTTGAGTTGTAAAAAAAAAAAAAAAAAAAAAAAAAAAAAAAAAAAAAAAAGTGGCGAGAACATACCTTTTAATTCTTCATTCTTCTTGCGAAGGTTATCACGATCTAGCGAGATGTTGTGAAATTTTTGATTTTCAAGGTGAAAATTATTACACTTCGCAGTCATAACTTGGAGATCATCCTTCAGCTTATTAACTTCTTGAATCAAAGAAGCTTGCGAGGTTCCTCATCGGGACCAAGGTGCTTACTTAAAATCTGGCAAACATGAGATTTGATAGGATCAGCGAAGTTTGTTTGGCATCACTCACGAGATCGAAAAGAACCTTAAAGGCCACATCTATCCCCTCCAAATTTTACTCGTTAGAGGAATTTGTTCAAACAAAGAAGATGAGTCGTCCTTTGTCAAAGGAATCTCGTGAGAAGAGGAAGTTTCAGGAAGAGGAATGGCAAGGACATTGGTAACAGGAGGAGGTATGGGATCGTCTGTAGTAGGGGAATTATGAGGAACTTGGTCTATGCGGAGTTGAGGCATAGAAGCATTGTCGCAAGTAATGATATCGAAGAAAGAGGCATGAAACTATCTGCGAAGATTTCGCGAGAAGGAGAAGAAGGTTTGAAAGAAGGAAATGGAACACTGGGAGTAACAGGCTTGGGTTGGCGAAGCCTTTTAGGAGTTCTGTCAGTATTTCCATCATCCTGCGAGTAACAAGTTAAGTAAGAAACAGAGGCAACAATGTATTGCTCATAAAAAAGAAATATTTCTTAAATACCTTGTCACTCGCAGGCTTTCTTTTTATGAACTATAGATTTTGTTCGCGAAGTAGACTTTGGCTGCGTAGGAGATTCTTGTTGCGAAGAGGGTTCCGATGGCGAGCCCAAAGAAAGAAAAGGGTCCTTCACAGTAAATGCTGGTTTTGGGTTGGTTCTTGCTAAACAACAATGGCGAGAAAAAGAACTATAAAGTTAAGCATACCAAAGTGTGATTTCGACAAGAAAAACTAACTTCAAAGCAATTAACCACAAGATCAAATTAGATATGGCAAGATTAACAAACCTGGATGCCATGAGAATGACAACTGAGAAGAAGAGAAGAAGATGAAGAAGGAAAACAGCAGGCAAATACTTGCAGAATGATTGCAGAACGATGAAGAAGAGGAAAGCTTGCAGACGATGAAGAAGATGAAAGGGAAAAAGAAATTTCTTCACAAAGAACACTTCTATAAATAGATGAGAAAAAGATATTACGACCGGATAACATTAAATGCGCCGGTAAAAGAGGCAAATATAGACACGTGTTAACGGTCATTACCCAAATCCAAGGAAACTTGACGAAAAGAAATTTAGCAGAATTCAAATATATGGCATATTTCCTAATAGGCGAGAAGAGATTGCGAAACCGATTATTCTCTGTAACACATGAGGCAAGAAATGACACTTCGAATATAGGAGCTTCGGAATTTCGCAAAAGAATAGAGGCAAGTACGTACTTTTCAAGTCCAGTATTCTTTCGCTCGTTCCTTCATCAGCGAAGACCAAAGATTATTACAACAACAGATTTTTCCTTAAAAATCGCTCTTCAAGCAATATTCAAGGAAAAAGAGGCAAGATGTAGGACCATAATATCGCAACGTATAGGACTCGCGGGGTTAATAAACAACGATGTCGCGAGGCAGTCGCAGAAGGCTAAAATAAACAACGCAAAGAATAACGACAGGCGAGACATAAAGGAGACGTGAGATCTGGCGAGGGTTAAGAAGTGTCGCGAGATTGAATAGTTGTACACTGGCGACACTTCGCGAGACATTCCCGAAAATAAAGGATAGCTTAGCTGTCATCCACTATGTATTACCCTATATAAAGGGTTGAGTGAGTCTGTTGTGAGGAGAGGATCTTTTTAGAATGGTTAGGCAAGTCATTAGGAGAGAGAAAGTTTAAGAAGTGTTTTATTTGCTAAGTGTAATTCTACTTTTCTTGTGTAGAATTCATGAAATTAATCAATAAACATTCTCAATTATGCAACTTTCAATGGACTAATTAATCGAAATATAGTGAGGGGTGTAGTGTGGGAAAACCTGCTACTACAGGTTCCACCATATTTTTAGCATACACATGCTCTTCTAACATATCATATTCATCATCATCATCATCATAACCAAAATGCATTTCCCTATTCAAAATTGTAGCATTTCTAGTGCACTCATTTACCTCTTGATTAGGTTCATATTCAGTGTCAGTTGCATGAGTAGGAATAGAAACACTATTTTCAAAATTTACTTTATTAGGGACAACAAACATCCTATCATGAAATTCCTTCTATTCTTCATTTTGTAAATGAATCAGGTTCATTTTAAGAATCATAATAAGTTGTTCAATGAAAGGAGAGTCTTCACTAGTGGGTATCCTTGTCTCATATGGATATTCAGTACATGGTTGTTCATGAGGTTCACTAGAGAAGGGGAATTCAGAGATGTTGCTATATGGATGATCATGCAACGCTTGTAATTCAAACCTAGCATTGTTTTGCTCTATGAGTTTGATATTCTCCATTATCGACTGCATACAAGGGTTCATTGGAGGACAGCATTGTTCAACCTCCCATGGCGGTTGATGATACATGTGCGCATAATGATTAGGGTATATGTATTCAAGTTCAGGGCCCTGAGAAGGTTCATAATACTCCCTAAAATCATTGACATCATGGTCTGTGAGGGGTTCATATTGTGAAGCATGCCCATAAGCAAGTTCTTTGATGGATTTGTGTTCATCCCCAGTTACAGACCAAAATCCTGACATGATTCACTAACTGGCACAAAACTTGTTGCAGTTACTAAAGATTTGTCCAAAAAGACTGGGATTTCAGACAGGCAGTGATAATGATGACTAAGACAGGCAATCAATTTGGTCATAAATAACAACACTCATAGCCTAGCAGATACATCAATCAGCACAATGCAGTACCCAGATGAATATCAGATGCTCAATTCAGGGAAGTAATGCTCATGGACTGGTAACAGATTCACGAATATGTGCACACGGATACAGTGATTTTCAGAGACCGAAAGATGCTTAGAGAAACAACAGATTCAACGTGTAAATATCTCACTTAAGTATCTCAGGAACATGCACATAGAACTGATAAGTCTGTACAAATCAGGCATGCAGCAATACGTAAATCAAGGAGGCAATGATTATGGAAGTGGTAACAGACTCACACATATGCGCAGACAGATACAAATATTTTCAGTGACTTAGATATGCTCGTAGAAATAACAATTTTCAGCTAGTGTGCGCTGCTCAAGTATCACAGGATCATGCACAAAGGTACCAGGGCAGATGGTGTTAACTCACTCAGTTGATATCATCTCTCTCAGTTGACATCAACTCTCTCAGTTGATATCAACTTGGGCTTGGAGCTAAATTGGCTAACCAAGTTAGAGCTCAATCTCAACAGCCACAGGGCTGGAGCTAAACACAGGCTTTGTTGAAGCCAAGGGGTCGCGGTGAAAAGGTAAACTAATTCAGCCAATGTTTAATGCACAGAACATACTGTAGTTGCAGGAAATCCTACACTACACCCCTCATAATATTTTGTAGATCTAAATCTTATTAATCATCTAAATTTCAAATATAAGTGCTAGAAATATAAATTTACACAAGGATTTTTTACATGGTTCGATCAATATGATCTACATCCATGGTTCTTCACTATGATTTTTGAGGTTACATAAGAATTACATTTACAATCTCCATTAATGGATATTTTGTAGAGCTCTAGATCTAATTATTTGGGGAAGAAGATGATAAAGAAAATAAATCTCTCCCTAAAAATATCTCTCTCCAAAATATCTCTCTCTCTCCTACCAAAATTATCCCCCTTTCTCTCTCCTGCTCTCCTCTTTATATAGTATTTACATAGTGGATGACAGCTCATGTACAACTAATATTTTCCTTAATTTCGGATTTACCTTGCGACATCCTCGTGAGAGTATAAATGTAGAATCTCGCAGACACTCTAATTCTCGCAAGATCCTCGCACTTTCTTCATGTTTACGTTATCTTCATTTGTTATGTCATTTCTGAAATCACTTTGCGACGGCTTCACGACGTTGTTAATGAAGATTCCGCAAGTGTGTTGTTGTTGCGATATTTGGATCCTACATCTTGCCTCTTTTTTTCTTGAATATTGCTTGAAGAGCGATCTTTAAGAAAAAAAAAATGTTGTTGTAGTATCTTTGATATTTGTTACTGAAGGAACGAGCGAAAGAATACTGGACTTGAAAAGTACGTACTTGCCTCTATTCTTTTGCGAAGTTCCGAAGCTTTGCGAAATAAATAAGAAATATCAACTCTCGAAGTATGCGAAGTATGAAGTATCCTTGAAGAAGTATGAGAAGTACTCAATCCTCGAAATATACAAGAAGTATGAAGTATCCTTTGAGTAGTATAAGAAGTACTTAATCCTCTAAATATAAGAAGAATTGCGAATCCATCATGCGAAATTCTCGCTCCATGTTCTTTGCCTCATGTTATGCTCTATTCTTTCGCGAAGTTCCGAAACTTTGCGAAGTTCTTAAGAAGTATTAATCCTTGAAGTATAAGAAGTATTGCCTCTGTTCATGCGAAGTTATTATTCCATTTTTGGTGAGGATTCTTGTTGTTCATTGGTGAATATCTTCTTTGGAAGTGATTCTTGCCGAGAAGATAAAGAACATAAAATGTTTTCTTGGTTATCCATAGTTGCCTCTGTTCTTTATTTATGAGGGTAGAATCCTTAAGAAATGTTGAATGAGCGAGTTGTGTCTTCATTCTCATGTTGCCTCTGTTTCGTGTTTTGTACTCATGCGATAGTATAATCTCTCCAAGTTGCTTATCTTATCTTGTAAAATAATCACATGCTCATGAGATGCTTAATAATTCTTTGAAGTTTTGAATATCTCTGCGAAATTCTGAATAATATCTTGAGAGATTCTAAATAATATTCTTTGAGAGATTTCTCAATAACACTCTTGAGAGATTATAAATATTACTTTGAGAGATTCTCGAATAGGTCTCACGAGAGATTTTGAAATAACACTCTGAGAGATTCTAAATAGTTACGCCATGAAATGTGTATGCGATGTTTATGCCATGAAATGCTTATGCAATGCTTCATGATGCGAGTATGATGCTTGTATGATGATAATGCTTATCTATTGCAATGTATAACTAATGTTTGTGTTACTTAGCTTATTTTGCCGCTCTAAAATTGATGTGGCTTTAAATTGCTTCCATTCTTCATTTCTCTGGTTTTGTCTTTAGTATATCCTTCTTCGCGTATTTGTTGTTTCTCGCGAGTTCTTTTGCTTGTGCTTCATTTTTTCTTATTCTTGTGTTTCATCTTTTCTCATTCCTGCACTTCAAAATGTTTATGTTGAATATTGTCATTACGACAAGATCGCAGGACGTCTTTACATTTTCATGTAATGACCCATTGGTCTTGCCTTATCTTTTTTCTTGTGTGGTCTTATTTTGCCTTCCTAGTTAAAGGTCTTATTTTTCCACCCCTCGTTTTTGCAACAATATGACAGGCCTAAATATTCTTGCGAACATAAAGCCCCATGACATTGCCGTCTTGCGACAAAATCGCAGGACGTCGTTACACTTTCATGTAATGACCCATTGATCTTGTCTTATCATTTCTTAGTATTATTGCCTCTGCAGGATGTTTTAGTTGCGACAATATGACAGGCCTAAATATCCTTGCGAACATAAAGCCCCATGACATTGCCGTCTTGCGACGAAATCGCGGGACGTCCGCACACTTTCATGTACAGACCCATTGATCTCGCCTTACCCTCGCGTTAGTATTGTTGCCTCTTCAGATCATTGCACAAATATGACAAGCCTAAGTTTCCTTGCGAAACAGAGCCTCATGACATTTGCGTTTGTTTTGACACTCTCCCTAATGGAGGGTGTCGCCCTTATCCTCTCCCCGTTGCCCCTTCAAGGAGGCGTACATCGGCCATACAAGGCTAGCTCCTCCCATCCGGTCTTAACAACAACCGGTTGTTTTCGCAGCCTCTTATCCCTTATACCTATAGGGTTTATGGTTACAAGGCTGCACCCTAAGTGGAGTTTTCTTCGGGCGAGTGCGGCATGATGCCAAGACTTGTCAAGAGTGGTAAGGAAGTTCCATGCTCCCCGCACTCTTGACTCAACCGTGTACCTCGGCGCCTTGATCATACGCCGACTCCTTGAAAGAGACCCTCGGTCGCCCAACCAGGTATAACCTTATATATATAGTTGGGAATCCAAGGTACCTCTTCCGGATAGGCTTTCATGGGCCCCAAGTCTACATGACCCAGGTTCCAGGGGCGGTGTAACCTTTTCCCTGAGCCATGTTAAGAGATACCCCCTTATATGACGCACTTTAGGTCTTACATTTGCCTCTTACGAAATATCATTCGCGAACTAGGGTGTACGCCATAAAGGTTCGTCCCATTCACTCACTCAACCATTTTTGTCAATTCATTCAATCATTCATTTTTGATTATCTCTTCTCATTATCTTTGCGAAATTATCGCATGTCTTCATTCTTTCATTCATCCTTTCATTCATTCCTTCATTTCTGTCACTTCCTTTACTCATTCTTTCATTTCTGTCATTTCTTTCATTCATTCTCATAATATCATATCATTTGCGGTTTGTCTTGCTTTATTGTTGTCTCTTGCGAAGTATATGATTTGATTGCGAAGCTATCATCCTTGAAATGTATGGACGTCGCATAAAATATAAATATCTCGCAGCAAAAAGAATTGTGAGAAATGAGATTTGAACCCTTGACCTGCCTCTTGCATATTCTCGCACCATACCAACTGTTCTAACCCTCATTTGTGAGATTAACTTGCGAGATAATCATCAACTTTCTTCTTTGCGAGATAAGCAAAGTTTGTGCGGAATTTCGCATAACAAAAATAAATGTGCGAGAGACAAGAATTGATCCTGCGACCTCTTGCTTGCATTCATGCATCCTGACCAACTGTGCTAGCCCTGCCTCTGTGAAGTGTGTCTGCGAAATAACCACCTACTTTCTTCTTGCGAAATATCCTTACGAAATTATCACAGACTGTGCGAAGTAAACATTTGCGAAGTGCAAAAACTCTTTGCGAATGGGGAGATTCGAACCCTAGACATCAAACTCCTTCCCTTTACTGCTGACCATCTGAGCTAGCTTCAGCTTGCGAAAAAAACACATATTGCCACTCTATTATTCTTCCTTTCTTTTCAGTAGTTCCAAAAAGTGTGAAAAATATTGAGCTTTGCGAGAATTGATCATGCGAACTATAACCCATACTCCTAATCCCTGACCATCTGCACTACTTGTTGTTTACGAAAGGAACACATAATTTCATAACCTTATTCCATTTCTTCTCATTTGAAAGTTCAAAAAATATGCGAAAATTCGCGAGAGGTGGGAATTGAACCTGCGACCTCAAGCTCATTGTCTTTGCCTCTGACCAACTTTGCTGGCTTCTGTTTGCGAACTATCTCTGCGAAATAATAACTTACTTTCTTCTGTGTGAAATACCCTTGCAAAATATCCATGCGAAAAATACACGTTCATTGAGATTTGAACTCGCGACCATGAACTCATTAACCTCGCAGGTGACCAACTGTGCTTCCTCTTGTTTGCGAAAGAATGAAACAACCTTGCGAGATTATCCATTTTTTCCCCTCTTTGCGAAGCAAAAAATTCTTTGCGAGGAGGGAGATTCGAACCCGCGACCTTAAGCTCCTCATGTTCGCTCGTGACCAATTGTGCTATCCCTCTTGTGCGAACGGATCGCAGAATGCTAATACATGATTTATATTCACCCTTTGATACTCAAGGAAAAAGGTGACAAAAATTCTTCGCGAAGGGTAAGACTCGAACTCGCGACCTTATGTTTATACTCTTCGCCAGTGACCAATTGTGCTAGCTGCTGTTTGTGAAAGAAACACACAATACTATAACTTTATTCACTTCTTCGCTCTCGGAAGTTAAAAAATATGTAAAATGTGGGATTCGAACTCGCAACCCCAAGCTTGTTCTCTTCGCAAATGACCATCTGGGCTACTTGCTGCTTGCGAAGGAAACACACAATGCTATAGCTTTATTCCATTTTTTCCCCTCTTGAAAGTTCAAAAATATTTGAAAAAATATGACTGTGGCGAGATTTGTTCTTGCAACATCAAGCTTCTTCGCTCCAACTCAAACCATCTGTGCGAGCTTCTTTTTGTGATAAAAATCACAGCGTTTTGTTCTTATCCTTTTCTTCGTTCTTCCTTAATTTCCTTCAACAATTTTCCTTTTGATTTTTCTCCTGAACACGAAATTCTTTCATTCAAACTTTAATTATCTTCCTTGAATTTCACCACGGCAACTAATTTTTTTTTTCTCTTCTTCTTTTCATGTCTTTAAATTACTGATGATATTTACTCCCTGAAAGTGTGATTTCTTCCATAAAACTTCCATTTTTGAACCTAAATTTTATAGATCTAAATAAAAAGTATGAACAGTAACTAATTTTCATGGAAATTTCTCTTAAAGTTTATAGATCCAATTGAATTCATCACCAACAAGATGGCCGTTTTTCTAAACTTTCTTGAACCAACAAGATTAGGTCCCCTGTTTCTAGCGCATATGTAGTTGCAGGAAATCCTACACTACACCCCTCATAATATTTTGTAGATCTAAATCTTATTAATCATCTAAATTTCAAATATAAGTGCTAGAAATATAAATTGACACAAGGATTTTTTACATGGTTCGATCAATATGATCTACATCCATGGTTCTTCACTATGATTTTTGAGGTTACATAAGAATTACATTTACAATCTCCATTAATGGATATTTTGTAGAGCTCTAGATCTAATTATTTGGGGAAGAAGATGATAAAGAAAATAAATCTCTCCCTAAAAATATCTCTCTCCAAAATATCTCTCTCTCTCCTACTAAAATTATCCCCCTTTCTCTCTCCTGCTCTCCTCTTTATATAGTATTTACATAGTGGATGACAGCTCATGTACAACTAATATTTTCTTTAATTTCGGATTTACCTTGCGACATCCTCGTGAGAGTATAAATGTAGAATCTCGCAGACACTCTAATTCTCGCAAGATCCTCGCACTTTCTTCATGTTTACGTTATCTTCATTTGTTATGTCATTTCTGAAATCACTTTGCGACGGCTTCGCGACGTTGTTAATGAAGATTTCGCAAGTGTGTTGTTGTTGCGATATTTGGATCCTACACATACAAAGGTATAGGTTTCAGTTATTGAGCAATACTCAGCAAGGTGGAGAGTTTGTCAGGCAATCATGGCTCACAGATTTAACAGGTCATTAACAAGTTTGGCTAACCTCAAATTTCACAGCAACATGCACACAAATACAAAATCTCAGCAAGCATTCATTCAATTATCAGCAGTTCAGGGATTCACAATCACAGCAAGTAGAAATTGTTACTCAGATATCACAGAATCATGCTTATGTACACCAGATGTTGCATGTGTTACTTAGAATATAACAAGGGAATGTGCATGGATCCAAAAGTTGCAGGGTTTGGGTGATTAGCTTGGCAGGTGATCAGGGCTCAATAGATTCAACGGGTCAGCTTGCTATTCAAGTTTCACAAATCGTGTGCAAAGATGCTGGGCAGATGCAACAGATGGATATGATTCACAGATGCAACAGATGCACATACAATGAACTTTCAGCACTTTACAATCAACTTGATATGAGACAGAGTGTCAACCGGTTCAGTTGACCTCAATTTTCAGAGATTATGCACAGATAGGCAGATATTCACAGGGTTTGTGATCACATCAACTATTTCAGGCTATCATACAACCAAGCAATTCACACTACATGGAGCAATATATGTGAGATTCCAAAGCCAGAGAATGCACACAGAATCAGTCTCAGTAAAGCAGAAATTCCAGCACTCTTATAACACACTTGACATGCACAGATCCACAATTGATGTCAACAGGGTCAGTTGACCCCAATTTTCACAGATTTATGTACCAAAAATGTAAGGCAGATGGCTCAACAGGGTCTCACAGATGGCCTAGCATTCAACAAGTGAAAATGACAGCAAGTGACAGATTACAGCTCACACTATATATATATATATATATATTTTTTTATTTTATGTCACAGAGGCATGCACAAATTCCAGGTATTGCAGGGTTGAGCAATGCTCAGCAAAGTAGATAGCTTATCATGCAAACATGGTTCTCAGATGCACATATAGAGGTGCTCAGCAAAATGTCAGTCATGCGCAGATTATGAGAACAAGGAATACGAATGAATATATCAGCAGAGTGGCTAGTTTGTCAGGCAATCAAATGACAGGAAATGTGCACATTTACTTTCATTGACATGCTGATTCACAAAGCAGGAATGCACAAATCAGTGAGGCAAGGCTCATGAAAGTGGCAACTAGTTCACATATAAGCAGACAAGTGACAGGGCAATTTCAGCTAACATATCTTGCAGAGGTTATGTGAAGCACTTGCTAACATATCACGTACATATTCATCACACAGAGCAGAGTTAGAGAATGATACCACCGATAAAAATCGGGTTTAGGCACTTTCGCAACTGTCCTGCGCCTTTTCCTTCTCCTCCTTGGGCTTGCTCAGTAGAGGTTTAAGGTACCTGCTAACTCAACAAAACAACCTCAGTTCCCAGAATGATACCGGTGGGGAAACAAGAGAACACTAGTATTGCAAATTTCAAAAGTCTGCAAAATGGGAGATATGATATGCAGAGATGATGGAACTGGAATTTTGCAGGGTGATAAGATGCTGAGAGCAATGAGCTAAACAAACAGAACTGAAACAGTGTAGTTTAAGTAACACCTATCACTGCAAGTTTCAGCTATCACAGATAATGGGTTTAGCAATTAATCACAGAGATATTGCAATGCAGCTGAGATGTGACAGAATATGTTACAGAAAACCAAAAAGTTACAGCTAAACAAACAAAATACAATAACAGATGATTTACTATGCGAGATATATGATGATGCAAGTGAAAGGAAAAATTAAATCTACAACTATACTACCCATCAGAATGCAATATAGACAGATGGATTTAACTACAAATGTTATACTACAACCATAAAAATCAACAATGGAGCAAGTCTAAGCTAACACAGAGTATGATGACTGAAAATTAAAACTACAGCAGGTGCAGAACAATGAGCTGAGAAAGAAACAAAAGAGAACCAAGCTAAAAATGCAATCAGCTACAGATGGTGATAATGATGTCAATATGTAGAAATGTAAAGCAAAAGATTATATCTAAGTTATACTAACAACAGAAGGTAAACAAGGGAAATTCTAACACATATATACAAATGTAAAATGAAACCAGTAAGGTAAGCAAATTATCAACACAGCAACACTACCAAATACCCGGCAGCGGCGCCAAAAACTTGGTAGGCTTGGAAAAGTGATTGCCTACAGGTAAACTGCAAGTGCACAGTGTCGACTAGCAACACAGAGCAAGTACAGGTCGATCCACATGGAGATGGAGTGTGTAAAGCTGATTCCAAGGCTTCACTAACTGATTTCTAAGAGAGAGTAACACAAATATGGGTTGTTGGGTGTCGATACGACTGAATGGAGTTGTGACTGTGATTCTAAGATGCAAAAATAGATTGTAAATAGATTGGAGAACACTAGGGCAGTGAATCCACCTTCTAATCTCATGCTAAGGCAATGTAGCTTAGGTTATGTTCTTGTGCCTTCCCTTGAAGGTCTCAAATGGATGTTCACTAACTACTTGTCACTAATTCACCCCTAGTATGAGTTGTCTTCTTACAGTACAACTCATCACAGGCTCACATGCTCATTAGTTAACTACTAATCCTAACACACTATAGCACAACAAAAACAAAACCAAAGATTGATTAACTTGACATGAAAATTAGGGGTTTCATCAACACCCTAGCACATTAAATTAGAACATCATAAGCATAAGTAAAGCATAAATTAAAATCTAGCTTGGTGCACTGGCTAATCCGGGCATCCCCCTTTACATACACTGCTCTTTCCTATTTATACATGCAAACCCCCAATTCCCTTCTAACACTCAAAATCGGAATTAAATGCAAACCCACTCACCCAAATCCTCTGAATTGTTATCCCCTCTGCTAATTCGTCACTGCATCTCCATTAATTTGATGTTCCCTCAATGTTTACGAAACCGTAACCCTAACTCTTTCTATCTCAAACTTAGCTTCTAGGGTGCAGAAGCTATGAGGGAGATAGAGAGACATTAGGAGGCGGTGAAGGCGGCTGCTGGTGGTTGTGTTGGTGGATGTGGTGCTGGGGAAGAAGAAGGTGGCTCTGAGAAGTTGGTCGGGAGAGAAAGTAAGGGTTCTGGTTTTTCTGTCGGGGGAGAAGAAAGAAAGTGAATGTGATGGGAGTGTTTGGTCGATGGGGGAAGGGGTTGGTGGTTTTGATGTTGGGCGGACGCAGCGAAGGACGATGTACAGGATGAAGCGAGCGTTGGATGCGGATGGATGATCCAATATTAACGGCTCAGGATGGGACGGGCTTGGATCCGGGTTGTGGGACGGGTCTTGGATTGCTCAAGCCCATGTCTTTGCAAGTGGGTTGCTACTTTGCAACTGATGCGCGCGCGGGCTGTGGCTTTCTGCTCCATAGACGCTCGTCTCCAATTTTCTGCTCTTTTGGCTCCTTAGTTTCTCCGAGCTTTATTTACTACCCTAAAAACACAAAATTAATTAGTACAAATATTTATTCTTGAAAACAGAGAAAATACAGAATTTGGGATAATATCTGATTTCTGAGCACAAAAGATGAGTTAAATGCCAATAAAAAGATGTAGAAATATGCAATATTTGGCACTCATCAGCCACGGCCTGGTAAGAAAAGCTACCAGCGAGCGTGTTGGCATGTGCCAATGGAATGCTCGGCCATTAGGGCCATGCCCCGGTGATAAAAGCTACTAGCGAGCGTGTTGGCATGTTCCAATAGGATGCTCGGCTATTAGGGCCAAGGTAAGCGTGTTTGGCTTGGCGTGGCGTGACCAGCGTAGCTAGGGCCAAGGCAGAGTGTTTTTGGCATGGCGCGGCTAGCTTGGGCTAGGTGTGGCTGGCATGATTTGCCATTGGCACAGAGGTGCGGCTAGCTTGGACTAGGTGTGGCTGGCATGATTTGCCATTGGCACGGAGGTGCGGCTAGCATGGTTGGCATGCTTTGGCGCGTTTGGTGTGACTAGCATAGCTAGGGCCAAGGCAGAGTGCATTTGGCATGGCACGGCTAGCTTGGGCTAGGTGTGGCTGGCATGATTTGTCATTGGCACGGGGGTGCGGCTAGCATGGTTGGCATGCTTTGGCGTGTTTGGTGTGGTGGCATGATTTGCCATTGGCACAGAGGTGCGTCTAGCTTGGGATAGGTGTGGCTGGCATGATTTGCCATTGGCACGGGGGTGCGGCTAGCATGGTTGGCATGCTTTGGCGCGTTTGGTGTGGCTGGCATGATTTGCCATTGGTGCGGCTAGCTTGGGCTAGGTGTGGCTGGCATGATTTGCCATTAGCACGGAGGTGTGGCTAGCATGGTTGGAATGCTTTGGCGCATTTGGTGTGACTAGAATAGCTAGGGCCAAGGCAGACTGCGTTTGGCATGGCGCGGCTAGCTTGGGCTAGGTGTGGCTGGCATGATTTGCCATTGGCACGGAGGGGAATTAGGGTTTTGTTCGTTGTAACCCTAATTTAAAAAAATACCCCCTATTAATTACTGACTACATGCATTAAACGTTCTAATAAATGTGTCACCGGTAACATTAGGTTATTTGGGCGTTTATACGATTTTACCCTTTGTTTAAAAACCACCATCAACAACAGCAAACTCGTCGGAGATGATTTTACACTGTCCTGTACAAACTGACGAGCTGGGAGCAATTGGTAAAGAATTTGGGGATGGGTCATACACCATTCTCTTCATATGGATGTCCTCTACAGCATATCCAAAATTCACAGCAAATGGAGAAACGAGCATAGAGTTGTGGCCAAAACGTTGGACCGCATGCCAACTGAAAATTTTCTGAAGGTCTCCTGGAAGTTAACTGTTTCGTCGATTTCGGATCCTGAACATGCTAGGAACCTAAAAATCTTCTTTACTAAAGTTTATAAATTTCTTGGGCATGAGGATACATGGGTAGACCGCGAAAATCAGACATCGGACGAAGATTCCACAACAATTTCAATGAAGACCTAACTTCTGAATTTTCTGATGACGAATTATGACGAAATTCTTCGTTCATCCACATATGAATCAGGATCAACACCATCAACGCAAATCATGCCTTCATCGTCCGCCTATAGTCTCATTTACTGAAGTCGACGGTGCTTCTGCTGACAAGGGACGACTCACAGATGATCGAGAGACATACAAAGTACCAGCTTTCTAGCGTCTCTGAAAGGATGATTCATCCCAGGATGAACATCTGCAAAAAATTTCATGTTTAACTTGATATTTCTGGAGCGTTCTCCGAAAGATCCAGAAGGGTGGTTGTAACCAGAAGTCATCACTATCTGAGGAGAAATACAGGGAGTCATGGATATATCCATAACAAGCACGCGCTGAAACGCTAACAATCCAACTCTTGCCTATTTACAGTTTCACTAGCTATAGTGATTATAACGTCAAAATTTCGAAAAACTTGCTCGTCCCTTCAAATCTGCAAAGACGGGCAAAATTTATTATTCAAAATCATGATTTGATTTTCATCAAACCGTGAACAACCCACGTGAATTTTAACATCCACTGGTTTTTCAAAAATTGGACAGACGTCCATCTTACAATTGTGAAAACTCATATACAGACATTATTTCACCATGTATAATTGTCTACTTTCAACAGTTGTTCAAAATCAAAACATTGATTTTACAAAATACATATATTTAACGTGAAACTCACGTAATGTTTTGCTCCCTCGCACGAGCATCTGTCTTTGAAGCGAGAGTATATTTTCAAAATTTTGTGAAGGCTCACATATCGAAAATAAATAATTTCATGAAAGCTCATAAACAAAATTTTTATTAACAGACGCACGTCTTTTCAAAAAAAAAAAAAAAACTTTTCTCTCGTACGAGCATTCACCTTTGGAACGAGAGTTTATTCCATTTTGTGAAATCTCACAAAGATAAAATTTTGGTTTTCGTGAAAGCTCATAGACAAAATTTTATATCATTAGACTCAGGTCTATTTTGTTTATTCCTTAAACTAACGAACAAACGAGCGTCTATTCCTAAAATAAGGATTTCTTTTTTGGGCCCGGCCCGCGAATCCTAAACGACCAAGGTCCCTTCATCAAGAACAACGGTTCAACACCAATCTATGCTCATTAAACGATGCTCCATCATGCCACTAGGATCTTCATTCAAGTCATGGTTTGCTCGTGCTATCAAAATCCGGTAATGTCTTAACTTGCGACTAAGTTCAATTACTTATATTGTTTATGACCGAAAAATCACCATTTAATGTTGACTGAGGAACACGGCTTTCCTCACTAAGCAGGGGACTTAATGTAGATGGTGGATTTTCGACAAAGGCTAAAATCGTAAACCCATAATTATACGAACTTCTGATCCAGCAATCAGACGTGAGTATTGAGACACGAGTCTCTCATCGAACCTCTGACTGAGAATACTGTGTCTCAGAGTATATACAGATATGTAGTCTATAGGCTGACAACAACATATCTCATGAATACTGAACACTTCAGTAATTATTTCTATATAAAATCACGAGATTGACGGCTCCTAGACAGCTTGCTCTGCTAGTATAGAGCGATAAGGTCTTCAGGATACAAACAATATTTTTCCCTGACTATATAAAGGATATGAAGCTCCAGCAAGCTCATATCAGAATAATTAATGCTCCTAGACAGCTTGCTTTGCTAGTATAGAGCCACCAATTAATTATTCTTAAATTCTTGGATTCATCCACTGAATTTCTGAAAATATTCAAATATTTTCTGAAAGTATTCAAATACTTTTGTAATATTTCATTACTTCAATCCATGGTTCTTCCCAGCAGAATTCCATGGGTTAGTAATAAATGTTCAACAACACGGGCATCTGAGCTAGCTCCGAGTAAGCCCCGATCCAAATGGTGCAAGTGTACTCGACGATGATGCACTAACAATCACCGTACGAACAAGTATTTAAAAATACGACGAGACGATGAACCTATGCAAAATAGGAAGGAAAATAATAGATAATTAAAAATTGAATAAGGCGCTGGGAGCATGGGCCCACTGACCGGCCAGACGTGTGGTGGTCAATCCCTCGCCAGTTTCATATTTTTATCATATTTTTTGTTATTTTCCTTGAGTTCATGAAAATCTTTTCACTTGAACAAATATCTTTCGTTTTGAGGAAACTCCTCAGTTTCATGGTGTTTCCCTCACACCAAGGAAATAATATAAAATTAGGGAAAATATTGTGGGGCCGTGATTATTGGCCAACCGGTCATGCCTTGATCCTGGCCGGCCCCACACCTCATGGTTCCTCATTATTTTATTATTATTTCCCTAATTTCATGAAAACTCCTTAATCTCATGATATTTCTTTAATCCCATGAAAATAATAATATAAAATTAGGGAAACCCGTGGGTCCGGTCCCAGCCGTCCGGTTAATCCCAAGCTGGCCCCGCATACCCTATTTTATTATTATTATATTTTATGTTTCCTTAATCCCATGAAGTTCCTTGATTTCATGATATTTCCTTCAAATTATGAAAATTCCTTTAAATCATGAAATAATACATAAACTTAGGGAAAAACTCACGGGACCGGGCCCTAGCCGGCCAACCATGCTCAAGCCGGTCCCACATGTAGGATCAGAATATCGCAACATCTATACCTTTGTGAAATCGTTAAAAAGCACACTGCGAAGATATCACAGATTGGTAATAAAAATGACGCAACGGATGACGACAGCCTGAACACGAGAAAGATGTGAAGACCTAGCGAGATTTAGGAGCATTGCGAGATTTAACATTTGTATACTTGCGAGAATGTCGCAAGCCAGATCCGAAAATAAAGGACGGCTTAGTTGTCATCCACTATGTAATGTCCTATATAAAGTGATAGGGTGTAGAATACATCCTATTTACTATCTATTGTTTATGCTTTCTTTGCTATTTTTCTTGTAAATTATGTATTTTATGCTTGTTTTGAGTTTTATAGCTACTATGGAGTCACACGGAGGAAAAGAAGAAGAAATCACTCAAATTGAACCAAAAGGCCAGAAAAGTCATTTCACAGGCGAACACTATCTGGAGCCCAGTCAAGGTTAAAAGGTGACTCAAATTACTAAAGAAAGGACAGTTCAAGTTAAGGGGCTGCCAAACTGGGTAGCCCTTATCCGTAAACGTAGTCTCATTATCAGTTGGTAAAATGGATGGGTTATGTCCATGGATGTTGAAACCCAAACCCATAGACCACACCCGTACCCGGATCCATGCCCGAGTCCGAACCCAATTTATAACCCTAAATCTAAAATCGAGAGAAGTTTTCGTCTCGTCCCTGAAATAAAGAAAAGAAGCAGCAGGTTTCTGAATCTGGATTGAGGAAGATGGCGATGACGCTACTGGCAGAGATGGTGGATGTTCTGGGTTCGATTCATCGAGAAGGAGGAGAAAGATGCAACGGTTGCTACTGAATCTAAATCAATTTTGGTTTTGAAATCAGGGTTCGATCAGAAGATTGCTGTTCAAATCTGAGATGACAGGGGATTACTGAAGGTTGGGTATGATTCGAAATTGTGTGCTTCGAATCTGTGTTGCTGTTTTACACATGAGAAGAATGGGGTTTTTCAATTCTTCTGCTGATGGTTAATTCGAAGAAGAAGAACAAGATGTTATTGTTGTGATCGAGCTGCTGTTGGTATGAGGACTGGTGGTTATGCACTGGTTTGGTGGTGGAATTGAAGTCGAAATGGAGCTGCTGGGATTAGTGATGGGTTGAGATGGTGCTGTTAAGGGAGATTCAAGATGGCAGGGTTGAATGGCGAGTGGTGTGAGAATTGGCTAGCCACGGTGTTGTCATATGATGCACTGAGATAGGAATTGCATGTGGAGTTATGTTGCGGTTGAAGGCTGCAGGGTGTACAGCCATCATGGCTGGGATGGGCAGCGACGAGCTGAATGGTCGAGCTTGGAGTGGAATTGCAGGCTGTTGCAGCTGCATTTCAGTGGACTTGTATTGAACAAAAGGGCTATGGTGATGGGAAGCTGAGTAGGTGGCAGTGCAGGTCAGTAAGCAGGTTAGCTTCAGCTGGTGATTGAGATGAGTTTGGTGGTTATAGGGAATTGCAGGAGGCATTGCAGGCATGGAAAATTGGTGTAGCTTCCAGAAGCTTTTTCGGAAGGTGGCGAGGCGATGCAACATCTAGGTTTGAATTTGGTGGTTGTGTTATGGGCGGTCACAGTGACGGCAAAGGCAAGGGTAAGGGCTAGGCGCTAACTGGAAACGGAGCAAATGGAATGATGCGATTCTGAAATGTGAATGATGCACAAGGATTGCTGCGATGGCGAGAAGGGAAGAAGAGGAGCAAGTTCTGGAGGTTAAGCTACACCTGCAAATGAACTGAGGCACTGGAATTGAGGTTGTTGTGGATTGCAAAACAAGGGTGTTGTTTGTTGCTTGTGATTACGTAATGTTGTCGAGCTGTTGCGAGAACAAGGAGGTGAATGATTGCAAATGAATGAATGAACAGATTGAAAGCTAAAATTTCCTAGATTTATGTATGGAAGTATGGCCTCGAGATGGTTTTGAAGTCTGCGGCAGCAGTGCAAAACGGAGCGAAATTGGTAAGCCGGTGAGCATAGTTCTGTTATCGGATTTTGGAACCTAAGTGGGTATGGTAATTTTTCGGTGAATCGCGAGGGGGTACAGTCGGATACAAGAGTAGACGGCCGGACGTATGAGCTACGGGTCACGCTTTTAGGCGCGTTTCGCAAGAACAATGAATTGGAAAATTTGGTTGTTGTGAATGTATGGACTGCAGAGAAGGAGAGTTGAGGTACTGGAAGTATACATTTGGCCTGGTGATAGTTTCTAAGACTAAGTGGCCTGAGACAATTTTCCGGTGGCCGGATTACGGCGCCGACGACCGGATTCCGGCCATAATACCAGTTTTCCGGCGAGCCGAAAATTCCAGAATTTTCTATGGATTTCTCTCATGGGTGTGAAGACTTGGACTAGGAATTGGATGGAGAATTGGTCTCAAACTTGGAAAGAGAAGATGGAAGAGTTGAGAAAAGCTTGGATTTGGAAATTGAATTGCTAAAGGAAAAGGATTCTATTCCTTGGAAGAGTTGGAGAATATTGAAGCCTATAAATAGAGAAGTTTTCTACATCTTTTACACACCTCTCTACACACACATCACTTGTGTTTTTGATAGCTTTTGAAAATTCTTCTTTTTAATTATTTGTGTGAACTCTTGAAAATTCTCCTTTTAATTATTATTTGTGTGAATTTCAAAAACATGAGTAGCTAATTTTGTTATTGATTGAGGATGAATTCCTAGTTCTTAATATATGATTTGAGTTTTGTTTCAATTCTATCTTGAAGTTTTTCACATGATTATCGTTTGTTTTTACTAATAGGAATGATCTTAATGACATTCATGATTGATTGATAGATTGTTTAGAGTGCACGCTAAATTGATTTGTTAATTTGATCTAAAGCTAGTGAACGTTAGGGGATAAGTAATCGTTTCTTGACTGTTTACATAAGTAGCAAACACGAGACCTTGCGGAGGGATTCCGTGGAGCAATTGTGTGTGAAAACAACGTTAGCAAGTAGACCTTGATCTAAGAGTCTAACTACTAATATCAACCTAATAAGTTCATAAATCTTAATGCGTTTATTTAAATTACATCTAGAGTGATCTACTATTAGGTGGTTTGGTAAATAGAATCCGGTAGTCGAGAACTTCCGTGTCCGGTGATATAAGGGATTTAGGGGTTTAGCACTGATCTAGCTGCTTTACCTATGGTTGGTGATAATTTGTGACCAATAACAAGTAGAAAAGAACATAACTTGATTCATTGTTTCGTAACGAAGAAGGATTCCTTGGTCTTGTCTCTCTTATTGCTTTCAACTTTCGATTTTAATTGCTTTGTTTATTTTCTTTTGCTTTTTACACCCCCCTTTCGTGACAATTTTTACAACTAGAATCTCTTGCTCCTCGTGGGAACGAACTTGACTTCCATTATATTATTTTTAATTGAGTGGAAACATTAATTAATTTGATTGCACCTACGACACGCATCATAAAGGGCCGAGTAGGCCTAAGAGAGGGAGAGATCTTTTTAGAGTGAAAGTAAAGTTTTGAGGAGAGATAAAGTCTAGAGCAATAGTTGTATTCTTGATTTCATTTCCTCTTTGTAAAATTCTTGAACTCAATTAATAAAAAGTGTGATTGTTAATCTTAAAGAAGGGTTGATTATTATGAATTCTTGTGAGGGATGTATTGTAGGATTTCCTGCAACTACACCACACGTCCCTTATTTTATTATTATTATTTTTTCATGTTTTCCTCATCTCATGGAAACTCCTTGATTTCAAAAAAACTCTTTGATTTCAACAAAACTCCTTGGTTTTAACAAATTCCTTGGTTTTGTCATATTTCCCTAAAACCATGAAAATATTATAAAAAGTGGGATAAACGTGTTGGCCACGGCCGGTCTCACATTTCATGATTCCTTCACTTTTTTATTATTTTTCCTTCATCTCATGAAGTTTTGACAGTTTCACCAAAAACCCCTGATTTCTTCATATTTTCTCAAATGATTGCTCAAATGCACATCTGAAAATATCAAAATTCTCAGAACTGAGATAAGAACACTTTGGTTACATGAGAATATTACCTTGACCGACCAAGGTTGGCTCTTTGGCTCTCAAGGAGCCGGTCCTGCGTATTTACACAATTTGACCTAATTTGCGCAATTGCACGTATTAGGTCCAAAACTCTTTCAAATAACTCTAGGATTTTCATGGAATGATCGTTAGTCGATCCCGTGACCACCTAGGGCCGATTTCATAATCCCTTGGTCGGTCCTTCACCTTTTCATAATTAATTAGGTTTTATCACCTATGGCTCAGACGAGCATTTTTCCGAATAAATGATTAAACCAGCATTTGATCTTTCTTTCATTAACAAATCACCAACTCTTCAAGAGGCCTTGGTATTTGCTCACACAAACATATGGTAGCTACATGGTCGACCCATGGTCCTTGAAGCCGGTTCTACTTCATTCCATGGTTAATTTTTAAATAAACCATCAACTGGTCATCAATTGATCAAATTAGGGTTTCTGAGTCCAAGGATCATAATTCCAGATTCAAACATGACAATCTCATGATCAGTATTCTCATTAATTATGCTCGGTTCAACTACCAGTATTTTAATTAATGTCTAATTTGGTCACGCTACCAATAATTCATCAGACGAGCAACACTTGCTCAGACAAGCAATATTTGCTCAAACCAAGGAATATTGGTTCAACTATCAATATTCAATAATGAGCAACACTTGCCCACCTCAACGTCATTATTATACCTTTGTCTCAGCAGACATGTTCAATTCATGAGTCTCAGAACATTTTCAAATCACGTTCGACTCAACAATACAAGGACTCATCGTCCCATGAAGTCATGAAGTCAGCAATTGACTAACTAAATACACGTCTGCCTTGCAGACTCACCATCACACGAGACATCAATCATGTCACATGGGGGATATCAACTAGGGTTTTGTTTTGGCGGTCTACGACACGTGTGTTCAAACAAAAGATGGAATGCGAGTAAGTCGTGCAGTCATTTGAAGAAGTTAACAAAGTAGTGCATGGAAAATCGACCAAGTGTTCGCACGCTGAGTAACTGGTTTCAAACACGATTTCCATTTCCCCACTTCTTGATTCTATCAACTGTCACACTTCATGGGATCATAGTGTCTACAATTCCAGCAATATAAATAAGTCTCTGAATCATGATTGAAACAACAGAATCTCACGTCTCACTGACAATACGAGATCAGCAACTCATCAATTGAGCAATTACTCTCAACGGAGCAATTTCAATCATTCAGAACTTATCTTATTCAGAATTCACAATACACCTACAATCTTTGATTAGCATTGATTCCACACATTTCTTAGCTTCCCTCCTACAGATCAGCTCATCCTCTCTTGTGACCGAATTTACTCTGGAACGGCCATTGTCTTGGTTTAGGCCGAAGTACTACAGAATGATCTCTCGAATTCAAAGCACCCCCTTTGCAGCGGTGCATCTGTGTGAGGTTTAACATTTCGCTCGGTTCAAGGAATCCCACCGTACGGTCGTCTCCTCAATTCCTTAAAAACCAGCAAATCGTTTTTCCCCATCTACACGGTTGTTGAATCTTTGATTGCACCTAGTTTGTTTATTCTTGAGAACCTTCTCTTATGATATAAGGCTCACTCAAACTGGATCAAAGATCAACAATTCTATAGATCTAAGTCTTTCTAGATCCATAAGATAGATTCATTGATTTTCCATTGTTAACAGACTCCGTTCTGTGCGACAAATCAATAAGGAATCAAGTTTGTTGTTGCAGGTTGTTACTTTGAAGATTAATTCGAAGATTTGAAGACTTTTGATCTTGTGTTTTGATCTTGGTGTAACTTTTTGTGACTTGATTTTCCGGGATTAAAGAGGTTGTTTATTTTCAATAAACATAACCCTTTTTAAGATCAACAAGTAGTTTGTGATTTTATCATAAACCTTGTAATCAAGTCTGATTACTTCGGTAATCATTGTCTTGTTTGATCTTTTAACCGAGGAACTTTGGATCTGGTAATAGGTCTTAAAAATAGAAGATCCTTAACTGTGCTTATATCATATATTTCAGTATTGTGATTATAAAGTGAGTTTTGTTACCATACAGTTTATTCTTTACTGTTTGGAATACGATCCAAATGAATCTTTTCTTGAAGCATTGAACCATTAAGAAGATATATTAGATTTAAGTCCTAAAGAGAACGCCTATTCTGCTAGGATATCTAGTATCAAATATCTATTGAGAACTTCGGTTCTGCTAGATATTATCAAAATAAATATCTATAGAGAATTTCGGTTTTGCTAGATATTATCAAAACAAGAATACTGCTGAAGCTGAGTAACTAGGATTTTAGTTTACTTAGTATTGTCTACGAGAAGTTGCAGATTTACTTTTTTTTAGCGTCTTAATTCATTGAGTATTCAAATCTGGACTAGGTCCCGGGGTTTTTCTACAAGATTGTTGTTTTCCTCGTTAACAAAATCTGGTGTGTGCTTTACTTTATTTCTTGATTATAATTGTTTTTATATTATAATTAAAGTAATTACACTTATATACTAGGCATTTGATATTTATCTTATAAGGTTTCGGTTATACAGTACTATTATCAACTGAACAATTTGTTATATTATTGTCTCGATTTCATATCCATAGACGATCACACAAAGTGTATTGGATTTCTCCACTTGTCTGGTATAATTATTCACGTGTTAGGACAGTTCGGACTAACCCTATTTCAAGTGGACACTATGTTGAAATATTCCTTGGGTGATTGTTGCTCCAAGAGGTTTATACACTGTGGGTCTTGTATAGGTTGTAATCAAAATAAAAGATTGTGGTGTATTTGAGTACCCTCCTCTTTTCAAGTCCTGAGTTTCTCATTCAGATGAACTGAAGTTCGAATATATATGGTTTTAACTTCTCGGATTCTGAGATTACTAGAGTTAGACCTGAGTTTCTCATTCAGATGAACTTAAATTGGAATATAACATCCCAGGTTCATAGATTACTAGAGTTACACCTAAGTTTCTCATTCAGATGAACTGAAGATGGAATATATATGATTTTAACATCTCAGCTTCAGAGATTACTAGAGTTAGACCTGAGTTGCTCATTCGGATGAACTGTATATCGAATATATCTGATTTTAACATCTCAGGTTCACAGATTACTAGATTAAAGCTGAGTTTCTAATTCAGAATAACTGATGATGAAATATATTTGATTTTTACATCTCGGAGATTACTAGAGTTAGACATGAGTTTCTCATTCGGATGAACTGCAGACGTTATATATCTGATTTAAACATCTCAAGTTCAGAGATTACTAGAGGTAGACCTGAGTTTATCATACGGATGAACTAAAGTTGGAATATATCTGATTTTAACATCTCATATTCTGATACTACTAAAGTTATACCTGAGTTTCTAATTCGGATGAACTAAAGCTTTAAAACGTCTTATTTTAACATCTCAGGTTCAGAGATTACTAGAGTTAAACCTAAGTTTATCATTCGGATGAAATGAAGTTGGAATATATCTAATTTTAACATCTCAAGTTCAGAGATTATTATAGTTAAACCTAAGTTTCTCTTTCGGATGAACCGACGATGAAATATATATGATTTTAACATATAAAGTCCTAAGATTACTAGAGATAGACTTGAAATTCTCATTCAGATGAATTGAATATAGAATATATCTGATTTTAACATCTCAGGTTCAGAGATTACTAGTGTTGGACCTGAGTTTGTCATTCGGATGAACTGAAGTTGGAATATATCTGATTTTAACATCTCAAGTTCAGAGATTACTAGATTTAGAACTGAGTTTCTCATTCGGATGAACTGAAGTTGGAATATATCTGATTTTAACATCTTAGGTTCAGAGATTATTATAGTTAGACCTGAGTTTCTCTTTCGGATGAACTATCAATGGAATATATATGATTTTAACATCCCAGGTTTAGAGATTACTAGAGTTAGACCTGAGTTTCTCATTCGGATGAACTAAAGATGAAATATATTTGATTTTAACGTCTCAGGTTCAGAGATTACTAGAGTTATATGAAAATGCGGGGGTCTAATAACCACACCCAACAATTCGTTTGGAAATATGAGAGGACTTACTCCAATAAACTTTCTAGAGAATCAACTAGACAGTTAAACTCAATCTAGAATAAAGTATATCAAAGAGTTTAATATCTCTAACTATTCATTCAATCCGCAATCAGCAAATATAAATCTACGAGCCTGATTGAATATAAGAAGAGTTACTTTAACGTACCAAAGACCAATGTTCAAGTGTCAATCAATGTAAATCAACAACCAAATATTGGATATTCTAATTGATTGATCTTAACGCACAACTTGTGATATTTCAATTACATAACAAAATATAATGCGAAAAAGAAATAACACAGACACCAGAATTTGTTAACGAGGAAACCGCAAATGCAGAAAACCCCGGGACCTAGTCCAGATTGAACACCACAATGTATAAAGCCGCTAATGACACTAGCCTACTACCAATTAACTTCGGACTGGACTGTAGTTGAACCCTAATCAATCTCACACTGATTCAAGGTACAGTTGCGCTCCTTACGTCTTTGATCCAAGCAGGATACTACGCACTTGATTCCCTTAGCTGATCTCACCCATAACTAAGAGTTGTTACGACCCAAAGTCAAAGACTTGATAGACAAATCTGTCTCACACAGAAAAGTATATATGATTGAATAATTCTGTCTCCCATAGAAATACCCAAGAGTTTTTGTTCCGTCTTTTGATAAATCAAGGTGAACAGGAACCAATTGATAAACCGGACTTATATTCCCGAAGAACAACCTAGTATTATCAATAACCTCACAATAAAATTAATCGACTAGCGAAACAAGTTATTGTAGAATCACAAACGATGAGACAAAGTTTGTTTGTGATTACTTTTTTATCTTGCCTATCGGGGAAATAAAATCTCGATCAATTATTTCAATTGCACTCCACACGATTGAAACAACAAGATCAGATCACGCAACTACAAAGATAATAGTTAGGTCTGGCTTCACAATCCCAATGAAGTCTTCAATTCGTTAACCTACAGGGTCTCGAGAAGAAACCTAAGGTTAAAGGAGAATCGACTCTAGTTATGCAACTAGTAACACACATGAGGTGTGTGGTAGGCCTTTGGAATAGGGTTATTTTAGCCTACGAATTATACCGCAAGTGCACGGTGTCTTCAATGTAAAACAGGGCACAAGTACGGGTCGAACCACAGAGACTTGTGGTGCTATGTATTGATCTAAGGCTTCCTAACTGAATTCTAAGAGTGACAGAACAATAAAGATTGAGTGTCGATGCGACTGAGGTTGAAGATGTGACTCTAAGCTAAAGCAGTGACAATGTGTAAAGCACCAGGGTGGTGATTCCACCTCTAGTCTCATACTTAGGCAACTCAACTAGAATTGTATTCTTGTGCCTTCATTTGAAGGTCTAAAGTTGATCTTTGGTTAGATAACTCATCAACTCTTCCCTAGTATAGGATGTCTTTCTACAGTACACCCTATCACAGAATTGTTTGATTTGTTAACTAAACATTAATCCTAAAATAGTTTAATCATAACAAGAACACATGAAGATTGATATGCTTAATCATGGAAACTAGGGTTTCATCAACACCCCAGTAAATGGAATTAAAACATATAATTAAACTAAAAATAACACAAATTAACCCTAAAGTGGTGCACTGGCTAGCCCAGGCATACCCAAAAACATCCTCTACCTCTTCTATTTATACATGCTCAGAATTCCCAAAACCCTAATTCTCAAAACAGCAATTAAAGTCATACCCTCTCGCCCATACTGCTTGAATCGTACTCCTCTCTTGTCTATTCGGCTCTGCAACTCTTTTGATGTTGATGTTAGAGAAACCCTAATACTAGTTATCTCAACCCTAGCCTCTAAGTTAGAAGAACCTACGGGTAAAGATGGCTAGAACTAGGGTGGTGGACGAGTTGTTGAGGCTACAGGTCTTGACAAGAGATGGTGGTGATGGAGGAAGGTGATGAAGGTGGCAACTGCAGCAGGTATGGTCGGGGAGAGGGGAATGGGTTTTGCAGAGGAGTTGGTCGGAGAAGAAAGAGAAGATGGAATGGGGAATGAGTTCTCTCGATAGGGTATAGGGTTAGGAGGTTTCGTTGTGAGGCGGGCGCATCGATGTTTGATGGGGAAGCTGCAGCGAGCGCTGGATTTAGCTGAGGAAGATCTGAACGGCTCAGGACGATATGCGACTTTTAGTGTTGAGCGGGAGCAGCGAGAACTGATATGAGCGAAGGAGCGACCGTAGGATGTAGCTAGACGCGATCTCAACGGCTCGGGATGAGCGGGTTCGGATCCGGGTCATGGGTCAGAGATGGATAGCTCGAGCCCATGTCTTGTAAGTGGGTTGCTCCTTGTTGGGTTGCAACTGATGCGCGCGCGGGCTTCGGCTTTCTGCTCCATAGACGCTCTACTCCATTTCTTTGCTATTTTGGCTCCTCAGTTTCTCCGAGCTTTATTTATTACCTAAAAACACAAAATTAATTAATACAAATATTTATTCTTGAAAACAAAGAAAACACAGAATCTGGGATAATATCTGATTTCTAAGCGCAAAAGGTGAGTAAAATGCCAATAAAAAGGTGTATTAATATGCAATATTTGGCACTCATCGGTGTGGGGATTAGTTTTCCTAGTTGCTAGACTTCTCCTTTATATAGTTTTCAAATCAGGGTTTTCAATCTAAGTTACCTTGGTAACAAAGCATTCAATAATCACCGTTAGATGAAAAACCTGATTCGACCAAGCTAATATCTTTCAACCGTTAGATCGAACTTAGCTTGTTACACACAAATGAAATGTACCCTCATTTAGGTTTATGTAACCGTACCGAAACGTGTACACCAGGTTGGTTCACAAATAGTTAACTGTGGTTATCCATATGATTACTCTCATATCAACCTTATTCATCTCAACCATAACTAGTTCAAATGACTCAAATGAAACTAGTTAAAGAGTCGTTCAATTGCTTAGAAAACACAATTGAAACCAAATCGGTTTGATTCACTTGAATCAATCATGGACATTTTAGCCACGGTTTTCAAAGATTGCCTTCCTTATGATTTAAATGTTTAAGTCGATGAACTGACCGATTAAACAAAGTAACTAGCTTAAGTATGCATACAGGTATGCGTACTTAAGCAACCAATTTTGAGTTTGTAAAGTTTCCAAACTCAACAGAAATTTTCCGTTCGAAAACTTCCGCCAGTATGCGCACGGGTATGCATACTTAAGGTGATTAGTTAAGAGTTTGTCAAAAACCAAACTCAGCAGAAATTCTCGGTTCGAGAACTTCCGCAGGTATGCGTACAAGTACGCATACTTAACCTGTCTCCTTCACCAATTTCGTATACACACATATACATAATCTTGGCTTCTTGTTTATGGATTTATACACTAATGTGCGAACACAATATATATGCTTATATCCAAAGATGGTTACATCATCAACTATTTATTTCGATCATTAAAACATTCTTCTATAGTGACAATAGCCGTTTTCACACACTATTAGCATCAAAGCAATTTTCAAGATATTAAAATAATCATTATCGAAACATTCCAAGCCTACATCAAATGATTGTATCACACAAACCATGTAAGATGTTACTCGGCAATTTTCTCATGATATAAGATGAACTTGGTCGAAGTGAAAGCTTACCAACACATATTTCTCGAAATATGTAAGCGAGATATACTCAGCTCGAAATCTCATCTCAAATGTGTATAGAGAAAACTATATCGTAACACGACTTATGTCTCAATATAGGAGATAGTAAAAATAGACTTTCCAAGTGATAGATGAGTTCAAATCTCCACATACCTTTTGTCGAAGAAGTTCCACAAGCTCCCCTTAGTAGTTCTTCGTCTTCAAGAGATGAACGTCGAGATATCTAAGCTCAACTACACTATCTATGTCCTAGTCCGAGACATATATAAATAGGCTAGAAATCAAGACTTATAGTTTTGATCACTAACATTGACAAACATGCTTGAGATAGCAACGCATGCGAGTTCGACCGAGCAATGTTCTAACATTATACCTGAGTTTCTCATTCGGATGAAATGAAGATGATATATATCTGATTTTAACATCTCAGGTTCAAAGATTACTAGAGTTCGACATTAGTTTCCCATTCAGATGAATTGAAGTTGGAAAATATCTGATTTTAAAATCTCTGGTTCAGAGATTGCTAGAGTTAGACCTGAGTTTCTTATTTGAATAAACTGAATATGAAATATATCTGATTTTAACATCTCAGGTTCACAAATGATTTTCTCATTCGGAATAATTGAAGATGGAATATATCATATTTTAACATCTCAGGTTCAGAGTTTACTAGAGTTAGACCTGAGTTTCTCATTCGGATGAACTGAAGATGTAATATATCTGAGTTGAACATCTCAGGTTCAGATATTACTATAGATAGACTTGAATTCCTCATTTGGATGAACTGGATATAGAATATATCGGATTTTAACATCTCAGGTTCTGAGATTACTAGAGATAGGCCTGAATTTCTCACTCGGATGAACTAAAGATGTAATATATCAAATTTTAACATCCCAGGTTCAGAGATTACTAGCCATAGAACTGAGTTTCTCATTCAAATGAATTGAAGGTAGAATATATCTTATTTTAACATCTCAAGTTCAGAGATTACCAGAGTTAGACCTGAGTTTCTCATTCAGATGAACTGAAGTTGGAATATATCTGATTTTAACATCTCAGGTTCAAAGATTACTAGAGTTAGACCTGAGTTTCTCATTCGGATGAACTTAAGTTGGTATATATCTGATTTTAACATCTCACGTTCAGAGATTACTAGAGTTAGACCTGAGTTTCTCATTCAGATGAACTGAAGATGGAATATATATGATTTAAACATAACAGCTTCAGAGATTACTAGAGTCAGACCTAAGTTTCTCATTCGGATGAACTGGAGATGGAATATATCTGATTTTTAACATCTCAGGTTCAGATTACTAGAGTTATACATGTCTGTATTATTCGGATGAACTGAAGATGAAATACATCTGATTTTAATATCTCGGGTTCAGAGATTACTAGAGTTCGACCTGAGTTTCTCATTCGTATGAATTGAAGTTGGAATATATCTGATTTTAATTAAAATGATATTGACTTTTAATTCTAGTTTATGGACCGTGGATCTTGACGGCTTAATATTCAGACTACTATCACCAATTCCTTACATGCAACAGTCTTTCTCACTTTACTTGAATTCCAAAAACCTCCAAGCTCAACTCATCTAAAATCAACCAACACCAAGCAAACACTACTCCCTTCTGTTTCAGACATCAACAATAATACCTCATTCTTCCAAAACCACCAACTCCTCCAGTCAAACTTAGAACAGCTTCAGAACCATGGTAACACCACATCCATCACCCACCATCAGTTCACAACTCAACGTCCAACACCATAACCTCAAATTCAGCTCACATGCAATACCGACAGTAGCATCAATTTCTTTGCTCTGTAACTGCAATCAGAAAATTCGAGTATAACCCTAATAATCAATTCCACTAACAAGCAAAATAATTATCAAAACCAAATCAAATAAAAAATTGAAAGGAAACAACCTGAAATCATTACCGGTGAAGATTTGAAAAAAAAATAGATAGATATTATCGAAGATTAGATTGAGACTGCTTGAATCGATATCAAAATCATAAGAAACGTAAACTAGTTTCCAGATCTGAAACTAGAATCGATTCTTCAAGTAGATTTTTCTTATCGATTTCATACTGAAACGGTGGTGATATCAGTGGTGGTGGTGATGGCTGGAAGATATTTTCCATATCTGAAATTGATTTTTTTTTATTGATGTTCCACTGTATTCTCCATCCTTAGTGGTGGTAGGTGGTAATGGTGGTGGTGGTGGTGGTTGATAGGTGTAGAATACACCGTATTTACTATATAGAGTTTATGCTTTCTTTGCTATTTTTCTTGTGAATTATGTACTTTACACGTGTTTTTGAGTTATTAGATACTCTGGAGTCGCACGGATAAAATAAAGAAGAAATCACTCATTTAAGCGGAAAAGAGCGAAAAGGCGAAGCTATCGGCGAAAGAATGAGGCCATTCTGGTTCCGTATGAGAAGGTTACAAGCAAAGTCAACAATTAAGCTTGTCAGTTCCCAAGGACTGACAATACAAAGAGATTTCTTGGTGGCCCATATCCATTGTCCGGGGTGCCTAAATACTGGCCGTACAGGCAACACTATCAACTTGGTCGTGAGGAATTCATTCTCATCCCCAAATTCATTGTGATGTTTCTATGAGAGAAGAAAGAGTTAGGGTTCATTTCCCCCTTTCCTCCTCAATCTCTTTATCCACTCTCTGATGATGCTATGTGAAATGGAGGCGTTGTTAATGGTGGAAGTGGTGAAGAATTGTGAATCAGAGAAGTGAAGATGGAGATGGTGCGGTTCGAATCCGAGAAAAGGAGATCGATGTCTTTATTACAGGTGAGATCGAGAGAAGGGTGAAATTCAAGGAACTAGGGTTAGTGGCTTCGATTGAGAGAGGGTTGTGCTGATAATTAGGTTCTGAATTTAGAGTTTCGGTTGAATTTGAAAAGGGGATTGATTGGGATGTTGAAGAACAGATTGAGGAGTTGAGGCTCGAGTATGAGATGACGGAGATGGAAGAAATCAAACTTAAATTAAGGGTTGATGTTTGTTTGAATCAGAGAAGAATCATGGCTTGACTGAGTTGCTCATGGAAATTACAGGGTTTTGTGATTGAATCTAATGTGAGAATTAGGGTTTCTCTGAGTTGAGACTGGAAACTGGAAATGCTGCAGCTGTGATGAATTAAAGATGGGTCTGTGTTGGTTGAGTTACTGCCATGAAATGGGTTATGCTGAGATGCAAGATCAAGTGAAATGGCAGAGATGGAAGCCATGGGTGTTCTTGGATATGTTGGTCTGCCATGAAATGGAGTATGTGTTCTGAGTTCAAAACTACAGGGAAAGATGATGGCACTGGTTGAGTTCAAGAGTGAGTGTAGTTGCAGCTCAGGTGGGGATTTTGATAAGTTGTTGCTGCTAATGACAGAAAGAGATAGTGGGTGCAACTCAGATGGTAATGATGATGTTGGTGGTATGGCTCAGGTGGAGTTGGTGGTGCTCTAATTGTTGATGATTTTTCAACTGGGGGTTTAAATCAGCTGGATGTTGGTGTTGATATGTTAAGGAGCTGTAGGAGGTCTTGGAGTGCTGTTATTGGAGTTGCTGCTGTTGATTAATGGAGTCTAGGGTTGAGACTAAAATTGAGTTGCAGTTGCAGGAATGGAAGGTGAAGCATCTGGAGCTGAATGGGTCTGATGCTGTGAGCTGCAAAGTATGTGTTTGTTACTGTTGGCCTGAGATTGAAACTGGTTCATGTTGCAGTTGTGAGATTTAGCTCGGTGTTAGGTTATGATAATGGCACAATTGGGTATCTAGTGAAGCTGCGATTTCGTGTGAAGGAAGAGGAGTTAAATTGCAGGGAGTTGTGGTTGGTTCTGATAGATTTGGTTCTGATGAGTCTATTGAGTTGAACGGTGTTGCAAGCTGGTAAAAGATGCGATTACGGGTGGAATTGCAAATTGCGGCTTTAGATAGTTTGCTGAAAGGATTTGCAGAGACACATGGGTTTTGTTGTTCATGATTGTGAACTGTTGCTGCTTGAATCATTGACGCACAAATTGAGTTATGGCTGGTATGGATTCGAGTGATGGTCTGTCCTGGGTTGGTGGTAACAGTGCAGGTTGTGATATGAATTGAATAAGTCTGTTGCAGTGGTGATGCTGTGTAGTTGTGGTGATGTTCTAGTGCAGTATTGAGGATTGCCGGTTGCTGTCTTGCAGTGAAGGGGGGATTGCAGGTGGAAGCTTGTGCTGGATTTTGAGAAAGAATTGGCTGTGCAAGGACAAGATGAGATTGTCAGATGGTGGTGGTGAAACAATGTTGTGGTGCAGGTATGTGGAGCTGGTCCTGATGAGCTACAAATATTGCTTGTGCTAGCTCATTGCAGGTTGCGGAAGTGGAATGGCCAGGCATAATGTGGAGCTGTTGTCCTGAGCTAGGATGGTTGTTGTTTGAGGTCATTTCTGGTGGAGGTGATGTTGCAAGGGAGTGGAGATGACATTGCCATTGAATGACCGAATCAGGGCTAAAAGCCGAGTTGTAAGGTTTTGCCGAGACAGGGAAGAATTGCAGTTGATTCAGTTGGCTGGAATTGAAATGAAGAGCCAAGATGGCTGGCTAAGGAGATGGTGAAGCACAATCTTGGTGCAACACAGCGTAGGCCAGTGCAATGGCTTTGGCAACTCAGCTCATCTAGCTGAGTAAGATGCTGACTCGGTTTGACTCGGTGCTTGACCGAGTTGACCCACCGAGCTGACTAGTTGACCGATCCGACCCGTTGACCGGTGACCGGGCGGACTTTGCCGGTCACCTGAACCAATTTCCGGCCACAATACCAGATTTCCGGTGACCACTTTTGGGACATATTTTCTACATGGGTTTCTCTCTCTTATGGGCTTGGTGGATTTTCATCTAATGGACTTTGAAGACTAGACCTAATTTTAGAAGTTGGAGAAAAGCTATAAAGGGAAGGTCTTCTACAACTTATGATATATCTTTTTCTTGGAATTTTTGGGAGAGCCGGTTTTGTTTACGCTTCTAGGGTTTGCTTTTTTTCATCTTCTTCTTTTCAATTAATATTATTATGATGAACTCCATAGCTATGAATAGATAAACATATTATTGGTTATGGGATAAAAGTTGATTTCTCAATATGTTATATGATTCAATGAATTAGTTTTGTCTCAATATTTTATTGTTTGTGGTTCACAATTAATAGAGTTATATGATTTGATAGTTTGTTTGGTTGAGTCCGGAATCAATCCGATTTGCGTTCATCTCTAGAGCTATATTTGGGTTTTCAATACGAAAAAGTTGTTTATCCCTGATTCTAAGTAGCATAATTGTGGGTAGTGCTTGTAGTGATATATCCTACTAGTCACAAGTGAATCATAACTTTTGTTAAAACGTTTAGTGCTTTTACACATTCGTTTGCATTGATTAGTCTTATTCCATAGAACTTATTGCTTTTAGGGGGTTAAACTTAATTGTGCTTTTACACTTTAGGTTGCTTTCTAAGAAGAATTCACATATGCATGTTTTAATGTGGTTGTGATGAAATCAGGGAATTAGCGGGTTATTCTTGCGATCAAGGTATCCTAGGACTATTAGTAAAATAAGAGATTAAAATACCAATTCTAATCATTGATGAAAATACATGTTTGTGAATGATACTATCCCGTGACCAATATCTTCTCCTTATTGATTATTCCAATTATTTACTTTGCTTTCAATTACTTTTATTTCTTAAACAACAAACATTCCCCCTTGATTACCTTAGAAACTGAAAATTACATAACAACAATTGCCTCTCTGTGGATACGAACTCTTCCTTACCTTGTACTTCATTTAAATTTAGTGCGTAAGAAAGTGAAATTATTTTTGACGGATTGACACACGACCAAATTTTGGCGCCGCTGCCGGGGAGGCATACGGCTTGTTATTAAGTTTTTAGTTTCTTTTTACAATTTCTTCTTTTATCTTTGCTTTTCGGTTCTTGTCTTGTTTCTTACTTGTTTGGGAGAATTGTTTTCAGGTGCCTAATCCCTGGCTTCTAAAGATTGGAATTATCCAAGGTGCGGGATAGCTACTCGAAGGGGCACAATACTCCAACCAAGTCAAGACGCAACAGAAAATCCAGAGTTAAAGGTGGAAGGAGAAGTACAAATAGAAGGAGAACAAGAGGTTCCAATCGTAGACGAACCACAAGTTGAAGAAGAAGAAGCAATGGGTGATGCAAATCGTTCACTCAAGGACTTAGCTTCTCATAGGCTTGATACACAACAGGGGTGTATTCAAACGAACTCTACTTTTGAGATAAAGCCGGGGTTGCTTAGAGAATTACCAAAATTCCATGGCATGGTGAATGAAGACCCAAACAAACATCTTATGGACTTCCACACCATTGTCATGGCCATGCTTCCAGCGGATGTAGAGGCGGATGGTGCAATGTTGAAAGTTTTCCGTTTCTCTTTAATGGATAGTGCTAAGGATTGGTTGTACTATTTACCTCCCGGAAGTGTCACAACATGGAATGGATTGAAGAACCTCTTTTTGGAGAGATATTTTCCTGCATCAAAGGCTACTCAAATTCGCAAGGAGATTTGTGGAATGAAGCAAAATGTGGGAGAATCCCTATATGAATGTTGGGAACGATATAAGAGCTTGGTGGCAAGCTGCCCTCACCACCAATTCAGTGACGCTATGATTATCCAATATTTCTATGAAGGACTCCAATCAAGTGATAGGAATCTCCTCGACGCTGCGGGTGGTGGTGCATTAGTGAACAAGACGGTGGCACAAGCTAGAGAGTTGATTGAAAATATGGCGGCGAACTCACAACAATTCTTAAGTCGTGGTTCGGATGTGATTCTTAGAAGAGTGAGTGAAGTGAGCGAGGTTGAGGAACTTCGTCAACAAATGGGTAACATGTCGGCAATGATGCAACAAGTTGCAGCCGCGGTGATACCAAGTTCCTCTCAAACTTATGAGGACGAGCAAGCTAATGCGATCTTTCCAAATCAACAAAGACGGTATGATCCCTACTCAAACACTTACAATCCGGGATGGAGAGATCACCCCAATTTTAGCTATGCCAACAAGTAAGGAGCGGTTCAACAACCTACCTTCAACTTTTCAAGTGGATTTCAACCTCAACAACAACAATTCCATCCGACACAACAATTTCAGCAACCACAAGCACAACAATCAATGCAAAATCAAGGTTCCGATATTGATTCAAAGCTTCAAACAATGCTGCAAGGTATTTCTACCATGTTTAAAGAGAGTCAATAAGAAACTAAGAGTACTATCAAGGAGTTGCAAACACAAATGGGCTCCATGGCTATTGAGTTGAACCAATTGAAGGCGCAAAATAGTGGGAAACTCCCTTCTCAACCTATTAACCCAAAAGAGGGTGTCAATGCTATTACATTGAGAAGTGGTACAAAACTTGTGCAATCCGAAGTTACTGATTCGGGCAAGGTGGAAACACCCAAGGAACCTGTTTTGGAGGAGAATAATGAGGATTCTCCCCAAACTTCTGAGGTACCTATTCCCAACTCTAAAACTCCGGTTTCTACTTATGTTCCTCCTTTACCTTTTCCTCGCAGATTTGCAAGTTCTAAGAAGGCGGAACTCTAAAAGGAGATTTTAGACGTTCTAAAGAAGATCCATGTGAACATACCACTCATTGATGCTATCAAGCAAGTTCCAAAGTATGCAAAGGTGTTGAAGGACTTGTGTACCAACAAACAAAGGCTCAAAGGTAATGAAGTGCTTAGTGTGGGGGAGAATGCTTCGGAAATCTTACAACACAAACTCCCACTTAAGTGCAAGGATCCGGGTAGTTTTGACATTCCCGTCACAATTGGTAACACTATATTTAACAAAGCTATGTTGGATTTAGGTGCATCCGTTAATGTTATGCCTGCATCAATGTATAATTCACTTGATCTTGGTCCTCTTAAAAAGGCTGAAATTGTATTGCAATTAGCCGATCGCTCTAATGTCTACCCAATGGGTATTGTTGAGGATGTTCTTGTGCAGGTTAATCAACTTGTATTTCCAGCGGACTTTTGTGTGTTAGAGATGGATGAAGGTTCACCGGACTCGTCTCTTCCATTGCTACTTGGGCGTCCCTTCATGAAAACGGCGAAAACCATAATTGATGTGGACAAGGGAACGCTAACCATGGAGTTTGATGGAGAGACAATACGTTTCAACATTTTCGAGACGATGAGATATCCTAGTGATGTCCACTCTTGTTTCTCCATTGATGTTATGGATACATTGGCACAACAAATGTTTGAATTAAACAGTGATGATGCTTTGGAAACCGTGTTAACTACATCCATGGATAATGGTGTAGAGTATGGTAATGAAGTCAAGGAAGCCCTTGGTGATCTTAATTCACTACAAGGATGCCCGGAAACTCATAATATCTCTTTTATTTCTTTACCACGCAGTGATGAAAAGCTTGTACCTTCAATTGTTAAATCTCCAAAGTTAGAATTGAAACCTCTTCCCGACCACCTAAAGTACTTGTACTTGGGTGATAATGAAGAGTTACCTGTGATTGTTTCTAATGAGCTTAATGACTTACAGGAGCAAAAACTTCTAAGGGTGCTAAGGAAGTACAAGACGGCCATAGGATGGACAATTGCCGATATCAAGGGTATAAGCCTCCTGCCGTTTGTATGCACAAAATTCGTTTGGAGGATGATGTAAAGCCTACAAGGGAAGCGCAACGTCGTTTGAATCCTCCCATGATGGAAGTTGTGAAAAAGGAGATACTCAAGCTTTTGGAAGTGGGTGTTATCTACCCCATATCCGATAGCAAGTGGGTAAGCCGGTACAAGTAGTACCAAAGAAATCGGGTGTGACAGGTGGTGGAGAATGATAAGAACGAGCTTGTCCCAACTCTCGTGCAAACCGGTTGGAGGGTTTGTATTGATTATAGAAAATTGAATGCCACTACTAGAAAAGATCACTTTCCTTTACCTTTTATTGATCAAATGATTGAACGTTTAATTTGGACACTCTTACTATTGCTTTCTTGATGGCTATTCGGGTTATAATCAGATTGTGATAGCGCCGGAGGATCAAGAGAAAACCACTTTCACTTGTCCTTTCGGTACTTTTGCTTATAGAAGGATGCCTTTTGGCTTATGCAATGCTCCAGCTACTTTTCAAAGGTGTATGGTAAGTATCTTTTCGGAATATGTTGAAAACATAATCGAAGTGTTCATGGATGACTTTAGTGTCTTTGGTGATTCATTTGACCTTTGCTTGAACAATTTGTCTCTAATACTTGAACGATGTGTTGAAACAAATCTTGTGCTAAATTGGGAGAAGTGCCATTTCATGGTAACTCATGGCATAGTTTTAGGCCATATAATATCTTCTAAAGGCTTGGAAGTTTATAAATCTAAGATAGACCTTATTCGTGCTCTAACCCCTCCCACTATGGTGAGGGAGATACATTCTTTTCTTGGTCATGCAGGTTTCTATCGTAGATTCATCAAGGACTTTTCCAAGATAGCATCACCACTTTGTAACTTATTGCAAAAAGATGTGGTTTTTAACTTTGATGAAAAATGTATGGTGGCATTCAATCGTTTGAAAGAACTTTTGATTTCAGCCCCTATCATTAAACCACCGGATTGGAGTAAGCCTTTTGAGCTCATGTGTGATGCTAGTGATTACGCGGTTGGTGCGGTGCTTGGGCAACATGTGGGGAAGCTTCGTCATGCTATTTATTATGCTTCTAGAACGTTAAATGAGGCTCAACAAAACTACACAACCACTGAAAAAAGAGTTATTAGCCATTGTTTTTGCTTTAGAAAAGTTTCGCTCTTATCTAATTGGTACAAAAGTTGTTGTTTTTTCTGATCATGCAGCGCTTAAGTACTTGCTTACAAAGAAATAGGCGAAACCGAGGCTCATACGATGGATATTACTCTTGCAAGAGTTTGATATTGAAATCAAAGACAAGAAAGGGATTGAGAACACCGTTGCGGATCACTTGAGCCGACTTGCTGTGGACAAGGAGACTATCCCGTTGCGTGAAAGTTTCCTGGATGAGCAACTATTCTCAATTGGCTTTGGAGAACCATGGTATGCCGATATTGTCAATTACTTAGTTTCTAAACAAATCCCAAAGAACTTGTCTCGTGCTGAGAGGGACAAACTTAAGAGGTTAGGGAACCAATATATATGGGATGATCCATACTTATGGAAACATGGTAGTGACCAAGTAATACGAAGGTGCGTTCCCGAATCTGAATTTAATTCTATCTTGTCTTTTTGTCACTCCTATGCTTGCGGAGGACATTTTGGGAGTAAGCGAACCGCGCACAAGGTACTTGAAAGTGGTTTTTATTGGCCAACTTTGTTTAAGGATGCACATATATTTTGTACAACTTGTGATAGGTGCCAAAGAACCGGCAATCTAGGTGTCCGAAATCAAATGCCACAAACTTTTATTCAATTTATTGAAGTTTTTGATGTATGGGGTATTGATTTTATGGGGCCTTTTGTCAACTCCCATGGGAATTTTTATATCTTACTTGCGGTTGATTATGTCTCAAAATGGGTGGAAGCTAAGGCCACCCCAACTAATGATTCTAAAGTGGTTTCAGATTTTGTGCAAGCTCATATTTTTGCAAGGTTTGGAATTCCAAGAGCCATAATTAGCGATGGGGTTCTCACTTCAAAAACGAGGATTTTGCAAAGCTTGTTGACGAGTACAATGTGTCGCACAAGATTGCAACACCTTATCATCCCCAAACCAATGGACAAGCCGAGGTGTCTAATCGGGAGGTGAAATCAATTCTAGAAAAGACGGTGAATCCAACAAGGAAAGATTGGAGCATGCGACTCAATGATGCTTTGTGGGCGTATAGAACCGCATATAAAACACCTATTGGGATGTCTCCCTTTAGGCTTGTGTATGGTAAACCTTGTCACTTACCCGTGGAAATTGAGCATAAGGCATTTTGGGCTATTAAACAATGCAACATGGAGATGGATGGGGATGGAAAGCAAAGGAAGTTACGACTCCAAGAGCTAGAGGAGCTTCGCAATGATGCATTTGAAAGTTCGCGAATCTATAAAGAAAAGACGAAAGCATTCCATGATAACATGATTTCTAGAAAACAATTTTGCATTGGGCAGAAAGTGCTTTTGTTTAATTCTCGCTTGCATTTATTTCCGGGTAAATTAAGGTCACGATGGATCGGACCTTTTATTGTTACTAATGTGTTTTCTCATGGTGCAGTGGAAATTCGTAGCATAGCTACAGGGAAGGAACTTAAAGTTAACGGGCACCGGTTGAAACCATATTATGAGAATTTCACTTCTGAAGTGGTGGAAGGAGTTAACTTTGTGGATGTACTCCCTCTGGAGGAGTCATAGAAAGCAAGGAGATAGTCGGGCTGACGACTTTAAACCAAGCGCTAATTGGGAGGCAACCCAAAGGATGAGTATTTCTTGTCTTGTATTTATTTCTTGTCTTGTTTTTAGTTTTTCTTGTCTTATTTTTTCTGATTTCTTGTTAGAATTTCCCACCTTGACTTACTTTGGACGATTCAATTTACATTGAGGACAATGTAATGTTTAAGTGTGGGGGAGTGGTTTGCGTTGTAAATTTTTGAAATTTTCAACTTTTGTGTAAACTAGTGAATAAGAAACCTCCAACTTGTAGTTAGTTTAGAGTCACATAGTATACATGTCGCTAAGATTACATCGAGAATCTCATAATAGTGACTGAACTTAGAGATGACAGAGAACATGATCGGGTTTCTTAATTGTATGAGAGTTAAAATTGGATTTAACCATGCCAGTGGCAAATAAGGTGCAGACTGAAATTCGGTATTAGAGTAGTGGTCCCCTATAGTGGAGACTACCCATGTTACATAATGTGAGGCACCTTACCTGTCTAAATTTGTGCTTTTAGAGTGTGTGTCACCGTACGTAAATTCCGGGCAGAATGGTGAGCTACCCAACTTCCCACCATAGAAGCACTATTTTGATCTCTTGAGTGCTATTTTTATTAACCATGATGGTTACATCGAATTGCTAACTTACATACCACTTGTAATCTTGTTCGCAGTTAGCACCATCCACCTTATCTCTCTCAACACCAACAGGTCCATAGAAACACCATCATCATCAACAAGAGGAGCATCACAAATTTGAAGGAAAGTTGAACACGTTTGAGGTTTACAAGCAACGGTAAAAAAAAAATTTGAGCAGATTTCAGATTTAAGTAAAGCAACAAAACAAGGAGCAGAATTTTTATAAGTTGAAGACTATTGTACAAGAGTAAAAATTATCAAGGATGAGAGTTCGAGAAGTTTATGATATCAAGACATATAAGTTGTGAAGAATCAAGCGGTAAAGTACTTACACCATGGCCTTTGTACTTACGTTTTTATTTTATTTGTATTTTACTTTCTCTTGTCTTAAAAAAAAATATATTAAAAAAAAAAATATATTAAAAAAAAAAAAAAACGAAAATTAGAAAAAAAAAGGAGAGAAAAAAGAAAAAAAAAAAAAAAAAAAAAAAAAGAAAAAAAAAAATTTTGGGTTTGTATAGTTTGTTTTTATTTTTGTATTCTTTCAATAAAGCCTATGGAAAGAAGGAATATCTATAATGAAGTTTCAAGCAACAAGAAATTAGAGGAAAAAATTACATTGTCGAGATTCTACGAAGTTCGAGAGTTATCATCAAGAGTTGAAGACCGAAGACGAAGATGAAGACACCGATTAAAGACCGAAGACGTTTCTATGGATGCTGTGAGAGTGGTGCTAGCTGCACGCCGAACGGATACGAGGTAAGTAAGCATATTCCCACATTCGTTAAATGGTTGATTTCCTTTCGAACAGATCGTCATAAAAATGGGTTTTCAAAAATATATAAAAGATGTGGGTTTTCAAAACATTCGGAGGGTTTTGCCTTCCTACCATTCAACGTGTCTCAGGATTCTCTCTTCATTCCTACCTGGACACATGTGTGACCCATAAAGAGTCATTTTATTATTGAGAGCAATATCATAAAACCTTTTCTTGTGAGGCGAGTCGAGACTTTTGATCACTCCGAACCCGAATTTTAGTCGAGAAGGGATGGTTATTTCTCTCTCAACTTTTAAGAATGAGATTGTGTTCATTTATGTGTCTAACTTTTTATGACTAGTGTGCGGAATCTCTATGTCTTCTTAGCGCGTTGGATGCTATCATTACGGAGAACTAGTAAGTTGGAAAAATAGGTTTTGTGGGTATATCTCTAGTAAACCCTCACGAGACTATAACTCGTCCACTAGGGACACCTAGGGGTTTAAAGGCTTGTTATTTATGCTAAAAGTGACCGTAGCCTCGACGACACGGAGTTGTATGTATTTTAGAATTGTTTTGTTTGATTTGCTCGAGGACTAGCAAAGTCTAAGTGTGGGGGAATCTGATAGGTGTAGAATACACCGTATTTACTATATAGAGTTTATGCTTTCTTTGCTATTTTTCTTGTGAATTATGTACTTTACACGTGTTTTTGAGTTATTAGATACTCTGGAGTCGCACGGATAAAAGAAAGAAGAAATCACTCATTTAAGCGGAAAAGAGCGAAAAGGCGAAGCTATCGGCGAAAGAATGAGGCCATTCCGGTTCCGTATGAGAAGGTTACAAGCAAAGTCAACAATTAATCTTGTCAGTTCCCAAGGACTGACAATACAAAGAGATTTCTTGGTGGCCCATATCCATTGTCCGGGGTGCCTAAATACTGGCCGTACATGCAACACTATCAACTTGGTCGTGAGGAATTCATTCTCATCCCCAAATTCATTGTGATGTTTCTGTGAGAGAAGAAAGAGTTATGGTTCATTTCCCCCTTTCCTCCTCAATCTCTTTATCCACTCTCTGATGCTGCTATGTGAAATGGAGGCGTTGTTAATGGTGGAAGTTGTGAAGAATTGTGAATCAGAGAAGTGAAGATGGAGATGGTGCAGTTCGAATCCAGAAAGGAGATCGATGTGCTGTTACAGGTGAGATCGAGAGAAGGGTGAAATTCAAGGAACTAGGGTTAGTGGCTTCGATTGAGAGAGGGTTGTGCTGATAATTAGGTTCTGAATTTAGAGTTTCGGTTGAATTTGAAAAGGGGATTGATTGGGATGTTGAAGAACAGATTGAGGAGTTGAGGCTCGAGTATGAGATGACGGAGATGGAAGAAATCAAACTTAAATTAAGGGTTGATGTTTGTTTGAATCAGAGAAGAATCATGGCTTGACTGAGTTGCTCATGGAAATTACAGGGTTTTGTGATTGAATCTAATGTGAGAATTAGGGTTTCTCTCGAGTTGAGACTGAAACTGAAATCTTTGCAATTGTGATGAATTAAAGATGGGTCTGTGTTGGTTGAGTTACTGCCATGAAATGGGTTATGCTGAGATGCAAGATCAAGTGAAATGGCAGAGATGGAAGCCATGGGTGTTCTTGGATATGTTGGTCTGCCATGGAATGGAGTATGTGTTCTGAGTTCAAAACTACAGGGAAAGATGATGGCACTGGTTGAGTTCAAGAGTGAGTGTAGTTGCAGCTCAGGTGGGGATTTTGATAAGTTGTTGCTGCTAATGACAGAAAGAGCTAGTGGGTGCAACTCAGATGGTAATGATGATGTTGGTGGTATGGCTCAGGTGGAGTTGGTGGTGCTCTAATTGTTGATGATTTTGCAACTGGGGATTTAAATCAACTGGCTGTTGGTGTTGATATGTTAAGGAGCTGTAGGAGGTCTTGGAGTGCTGTTATTGGAGTTGCTGCTGTTGATTAATGGAGTCTAGGGTTGAGACTAAAATTCAGTTGCAGTTGCAGGAATGGAAGGTGAAGCATCTGGAGCTGAATGGGTCTGATGCTGTGAGCTGCAAAGTATGTGTTTGCTCTGTGTTTGTTACTATTGGCCTGAGATTGAAACTGGTTCATGTTGCAGTTGTGAGATTTAGCTCGGTGTTAGGTTATGAGAATGGCACAATTGGGTATCTAGTGAAGCTGCGATTTCGTGTGAAGACAGAGGAGTTAAATTGCAGGGAGTTGTGGTTGGTTCTGATAGATTTGGTTCTGATGAGTCTATTGAGTTGAACGGTGTTGCAAGCTGGTAAAAGATGCAGTTCTGGTGGAATTGCAGCTGCAGCTTTAGATAGTTTGCTGAAAGGATTTGCAGAGACACATGGGTTTTGTTGTTCATGATTGTGAACTGTTCTTTGCTTGAATCGAGTGACGCCTGAAATTGAGTTACGGCTGGTATGGATTCGAGTGATGGTCCATCCCGGGTTGGTGGTAACAGTGCAGGTTGTGATATGAATTGAATAAGTCTGTTGCAGTGGTGATGCTGTGTAGTTGTGGTGATGTTCTGGTGCAGTATTGAGGATTGCCGGTTGCTGTCTTGCAGTGAAGGGGGGATTGCAGGTGGAAGCTTGTGCTGGATTTTGAGACAGAATTGGCTGTGCAAGGACAAGATGAGATTGTCAGATGGTGGTGGTGAAACAATTTTGTGGTGCAGGTATGTGGAGCTGGTCCTGATGAGCTACAAATATTGCTTGTGCTAGCTCATTGCAGGTTGCGGAAGTGGAATGGCCAGGCATAATGTGGAGTTGTTGGCCTGAGCTAGGATGGTTGTTGTTTGAGGTCATTTCTGGTGGAGGTGATGTTGCAAGGGAGTGGAGATGACATTGCCATTGAATGATTGAACTGGGGCTAAAAGGCGAGTTGTAAGGTTTTGCTTAGAGACAGGGAAGAATTGCAGTTGATTCAGTTGGCTGGAATTGAAATGAAGAGCCAAGATGGCTGGTTAAGGAGATGGTGAAGCACAATCTTGGTGCAACACAACGTAGGCCAGTGCAATGGCTTTGGCAACTCAGCTCATCCAGCTGAGTAAGATGCTGACTCGGCTTGACTCGGTGCTTGACCGAGTTGACCCGCCGAGCTGACTAGTTGACCGATCCGACCCGTTGACCGGTGACCGGGCGGACTTTGCCGGTCACCTGAATCGATTTTCGGCGACTCTTCAGGCCAATTTCCGGCCACAATACCAGATTTCCGGCGACCACTTTTGGGACATATTTTCTACATGGGTTTCTCTCTCTTATGGGCTTGGTGGATTTTCATCTAATGGATTTTGAAGACTAGACCTAATTTTAGAAGTTGGAGAAAAGCTATAAAGGGAAGGTCTTCTACAACTTATGATATATCTTTTTCTTGGAATTTTTGGGAGAGCCGGTTTTGTTTACGCTTCTAGGGTTTGCTTTTGTTCATCTTCTTCTTTTCAATTAATATTATTATGATGAACTCCATAGCTATGAGTAGCTAAACATATTATTGGTTATGGGATAAAAGTTGATTTCTCAATATGTTATATGATTCAATGAATTATTTTTGTCTCAATATTTTATTGTTTGTGGTTCACAATTAATAGAGTTATATGCTTTGATAGTTTGTTTGGTTGAGTCCGGAATCAATCCGATTTGCGTTCATCTCTAGAGCTATATTAGGGTTTTCAATACGAAAAAGTTGTTTATCCCTGATTCTAAGTAGCATAATTGTGGGTAGTGCTTGTAGTGATATATCCTACTAGTCACAAGTGAATTATAACTTTTTTTAAAACGTTTAGTGCTTTTACACATTCGTTTGCATTGATTAGTCTTATTTCATAGAACTTATTTCTTTTAGGGGGTTAAACTTAATTGTGCTTTTACACTTTAGGTTGCTTTCTAAGAAGAATTCACATATGCATCTTTTAATGTGGTTGTGATGAAATCAGGGAATTAGCGGGTTATTCTTGCGATCAAGGTATCCTAGGACTATTAGTAAAATAAGAGATTAAAATACAAATTCTAATCATTGATGAAAATACATGTTTGTGAATGATACTATCCCGTGACCAATATCTTCTCCTTATTGATTATTCCAATTATTTACTTTGCTTTCAATTACTTTTATTTCTTAAACAACAAACATTCCTCCTTGGTTACCTTAGAAACTGAAAATTACATAACAACAATTGCCTCTCTGTGGATACGAACTCTTCCTTACCTTGTACTTCATTTAAATTTAGTGCGTAAGAAAGTGAAATTATTTTTGACGGATTGACACACGACCAGTGGTGGCGGTTGTACTGGTGTTGGTGTTGGTTGTGATGGCGACGGAGATGGTGGTGGTAGCGATGGAGACGGTGGTGGAGGTATTCGATTTAATTATCTCTTTTCTCTAAATTTTTAAAGAGACGGAAACAAATATTAAAGGAGGAAGGGTAAAAGTGGAAAGAAGAAAAACATTAATGGACTCCTGATGGGCCATTTGCCCTGTAATTGGAGAGGTTTTTTTTTTTGTATTGTCTCATGAGGGTATTTGTAAAGCCCTTCATAATTGAGGACATTTATATAATTACCACAAAGTCTAATATCATTGGATGCCATTTGCCCTTGTTCGGCAGCTGTAGTGACGTGTCATTTGCCACCTAACAGTGGATGGATATGGGTGCATTAAATTGCACGCGGTGTACTTGTGGACTATATATATATAAATAACCTGGCACTTTTAGGGGCGACCCCAAACAAATTAGGGGCGACACTAAAAGACAAAAAAGGTCACCCAAACGTAAATCTAAGCTACCCCTTATCTTCGATTTTTCGAAATGGCCAATATGCCCTTACATAATCGGTAGCCAACACCATAATCGGTAGGTCAAAGGTGAATCGGTAGGTTAAATTGAAACTATACCTATCGATTATTGTGTAGATACTTCGGCTAATAATCCCTTTTATAATCGGTAGCTTATCCAACTTGTAAGACTACCGATTATAAGGAGCCCCGTATTCAACCCTGGCCAAAATTCCATAGGTTTTGAGGGGTGCAGAGCCAACCATAACCACTTGGATTGAGCTGTGGATGTAGCCATAATCGGAAGCCTAATAGGTTATATACACCACCAATTATAAGTTTCCCCAAAATGAGTTTTTTCTAAAATCCTTCACCTAATGAATTTGAAATATACTATAATCGGTAGGGTAAATAATTATATAACCCACCGATTATAACGAGCCCCAGATCCAACCTTTGCCATATTTCATAGGTTTTGAGTGTACGCAGCCAACCATAACCACTTGGTTCGTGTTTTGGATGCAGCCATAATCGGGAGTTAAATATATTACCAAACCATCCGATTATGGGTTGCCCCAATATGAGTTTTTTCTAAAATCCTTCATGTAAGGGAATTTGAAATATACCATAATCGGTAGTCTATCCAACTTAACAAACTACCGATTGTAAGGAGCCCCAGATCGAACCCTTGCCAAATTACATAGGTTTGGAGTATACAGAGGCAGGCATAACCATGTGGTTCGCGATTTGGATGTAGCCATAATCGTAAGCCAAATAGTTTCCACAACCTACCGATTATAGGTTGCCCCAAAATGAGTTTTTGCTAAAATCCTTCATGTGATGAATTTTGAAATCTACCATAATCGGTATGGTTTATTACTTCTTACCGCATGGATTATACGAAGTACCAAATCCAACTTTGTGCCAAAATCCATAGGTTTAGAGGGTACAGATCCAGGAATAACCATGTGGTTCGTGATTTGGATGTATCCATAATCGTAAGCCAAATAGGTTCCACAACCTACCGATTATAGGTTTCCCCAAAATGAGTTTTTGCTAAAACTTATAATCGGTAGATGATAAAACTTATAATCCTACCGATTATAAGTGGCCGAGATTCAACCTTTGCCAAAAACTATAATATTCGGTAGCCAAAACAATAATCGGCAGTTTCAAAAAATAATCGGAAGCAAACTCTTGTAATCGGTAGGCTGGGGTCTATATATTAGTATTTGGAAAAAAAATTGACTCATTGTGAGATAACTCCCGATTGAGTGAGAGAAGAAGAAGAAAAAAAATAAGAAGAAGTGGGTATATGTTGCCAACTTCCGATTTTTGCCAACTTCCATAAACATGGATGGGTACGAAGAAGCATGTGAAGTTGTTGAAGTTCAAGGTTCACTACCGTTTAGAGATGACAATTTGGGGTATATGTTGAATGATCCAAACTTTGATGGAGATGAAACCCTAGACGACGCTTTCATGGAAGAAAATGGAGAATCACCCGAGATCGAAGCTAACGATGCATCAAACATACAGGTATGTTGGTAACAAACTCTAATACCCATATTATCCATGTTATGTGCGTTTGTGTGTGTTTTCGACCGTGAAAATTCGATTTCTGCATGCATTGAATGACATGAACGACATATATTCGGTAGTTTTTAGTAAAATATCTACCGATTATCAATCATCGGATATATTTTGATGTATTAATCTGTCGAATATGAAAAAATACCCAAATTGAAAGCTTCAATTTCTCACAATCGGAAGTTGTATACATGAATAAACGTCCGATTATTGATATTTAATAATCGGTTGGTTTACGAATTTATAGTCCCTCCGATTATTGAAGCTTTTTATACAGAAGAATTGTTCATTTGTGTATGTCGTAAATCGGTAGACTATTTTCGTACATGACTACCGATTGCTCATAATCGGTTATGTTGTGTAGTATTAAACTACCGATTGTTTTTTAATCGGTTACTTATTATCTAAAATTCCTTCCGATTTCTAATACATAACTTGTTGTTGTTGTGCGTAGGCTGTTGTAGCGGTTGATGACGATTATTATTTGAGGCCTGATACTTCCCTACACTATGCAAACGATTTGGTATGTTAATGAATTATCTTTTCTTTTTCCAATCATGTATGTTAGATGGTTATGCTTATTTTGTTTGGTTTGTTACATGCGCATTTAGATATTTGGAAGTAAGACGGAAGCAAAGGAATGGCTTATGAACAAGGAAAAAGAGAAGATGTGCGTGGTAGTTCCGAACCCTTGCGTGAAGGGCATTAGGTTTGAAATGGTTTGTGAGCCAGGTGGGAAGAAAAAGAGTCACGAGGGAAAGAATAATAAGTATGTAAGGAAGACGGAGAGGAAGAAGTACCGAACTCATACAAAGAAGATTGGATGCCCATTTAAGATTGTCTTCTATAAGCCTGGTGGTAAGGAAAGTAAGTATTGGAAAATGTCTAAAGTTGCTAATGGTTGTCACAACCACGATGATCCGGATACTCTTATTGGACATGTAATGGTAGCGAAGTTAAAACCACATGAAATGGAGACGGTGAGGTCTATGCGTAGCCAAAAGGCGAGTGCGATCTTAAGTAAAATAAAGGCGGACGACCCCGACAACTTGTCTTCTTTGTCTACAATTAGGTCGGCCCTAGCTACGATCAAAAGGACGGAATGGGATGGTAGAACGGTCATGCAACAATCGCAGTGGTTAGGCGAGTTACGACTACACGTTGAGAACGGAAGAAAAGGATGGTAAAGTGGTACGTATTTTCTTGGCACATCCCGAAATGATAAAATTGGCTCAGTGTTTTTATCAAATTTTGTTGATAGATGCCACTTACAAGAAAAACAAATATAACATGCCGTTGTTGAACGTTTCTTGTCACACTTCAGACAAAAACGCGTTTACGATTGCATGGGGTTTAATGGATCATGAGAACAACGTGAGTTTCATTTGGATGTTGGATACGTTGAGGTCCATTTACAATGGGGATGATTTTTCAAGGGTTATTGTAACGGATAAAGATCAAGCCTTAATGCATGCAATAGCTGTAGTGTTTCCTAAAGCCCAAAACTTGCAATGTACATGGCACATTCAAGGAAACCTCAAACACAATTGCCATCACCATTTCCAAGCTAAAAAACCAAGGAAGGGTACCAAGAGGTCGAAGGAATAGGATGAGCGCATTAGTAAATTAGCCGCGGAAGAACGATAGGAAGAGAAGAGTTTATTTGATGAAAAATGGAAGGAGGATGGAATAATTTGGAGAGCGTTCATGAAAGCATGGGACAAGATCGTTTGGTCAATGACCGAGGAAATTTACGAAAGAAACTTGAAGAGATTTGAGGAAGAATATGGCAAGGACTACCCAAAACCCGTTGAGTATTGTAAAACATAATGGTTATCGATTAAGGAGAGGTTTGTGTATGCATGGACATATGAATATCGTAACTTCAAGAACGAGGCGACAAGCATTGCGGAGGGGTCTCATGGGCGATTAAAGAAAATACTTATAGGTAGTCAAAATGGAGTTGTGTCGATCCAAGAAGAAATCCATGAATTCACCAATCGTGATCTCATAAAGATTAAGGATTCTATGCAATTTAGTGTACATAAATTCCCAACGGAACATGAAAGGGAAAGATTGCTTCTAAGGGGCATTGTTCATAAAGTTTCAAAATGTTCATAAAGTTTCAAAATGGGCAATAAATCACATGATGGAACAATTGAAGTTGTATAAAGCTTACGATGACGAGAATACAGTTTGTGTTTGCAAGGATATGATAGGTATTGGTCTCCCGTGTCGTCATAAAATGGGTAGGTACGTCGATGTGATTGACATCAATGATATTCATCCATTTTGGAAGCAATTAAATTTCACTCAAAGCACCCCCGTAGTCGATGGTCCATCGTTCATGGAGTCGGAATTGTATGCAAGAATAGCCGAGCGTTATGCTACAACAAATGGCGCCAAGAAGCAAATATTGATGCATCATTTGGAGCAAGCTCTTCACCCTCGTATACTATTACGACTGACTTCAGGAATTCATAACTTCCATCATAAGTGAATTCTTCACCCTTTTCCACTAATTACTGTCTTTTTGCGAGTGTCTCCTACATAAACAAACATAAAATAATGTCAACTTCGTTTTAGTAAGAAAGATTAAACACCCGGTGTTATTTAAAAAGAATAAACGAGCGTTATACTTACAAATTGTTGGATCGACAAGCTTAAGTGGATAGTGTTAAACATCCTCTTTTGTATCGTTATGTAATCATTTACCCCTTTTTGGACAAGTTGGAAACGATCATGAACTTGTTGGAGTGATCTTTGCTTTGGATTTCCATACTCTCGCACAAATTGGCTATATACCCTCGCCCAAAAGACTTCGGGTGTTAACCTTCCTGCTATGACATCTTCACTTCTTGTTTCACGATACCATGTTTTCACAATGACCAAATCTTCAGCTGCGTCAAACGTTGCCATGCTTGTAAGTTGAGATATAGAATGAATCTATTTGTAGAATACACGATGTTATATATGTGTTTTTTGGTGCATAAATAAGAAGAGTTTACCCTCCTTATATAGATGAGAGTCCCAACGTCTCTTTTTTTTGAAAATATGGTCGTTGATGCGTACTTTTACAAGACTGTACTGAAATTACGTACAATTATTACACACAATCGGTAGGAAATGTTTGAACAAAGCACCCGATTATGCGTAATCGGTAAATATATATTGTTATATACTTCCGATTATAGGATGTTTTGTCAACAGAGTTCTCAGTTTAATTAGAGTAGTATAATCGGAGGTTTATCAATATGTATTATCAACCGATTGTGTGTGGTTTTCGAGGCACGGCTAGTTTCTTTGAACGAACTAGCCGTTAGAGTATAATCGGTAATTAGATCAACAATTAAAACTTCCAATTTTCATAAATATTTTGAAATTCATAACAATATCACCTACACATCATCATAATTTTACATTGAACTCCCGCAATTCTATTACAAGGTATTGCGATTAGCGTCGTGGACGTGTTGGACGAGTCCTAAACGGATTAAATCTTTCCATCGCCCTAAGGATTCTAAAATGAGCTTCATAACGGAAGCTTGATCTTTTCCATCTCCGCCATTCCCCGAGAGATCGTTCTATAACCTCATCATTGGTTTCACCCCTCAATCGATATTTCTTCACAAGATAAGTTAAATGGACGAATTCTTGGACGTGTCCATTTATTGAACCAACTCGGCAGAAAAGATCAGCGGAGTGACGGTTGTTTGGGTTACCGGTGTCGTCGTAGAATTTTTCGTGAATTTTCCCCAAATAACTCATACTCATTATGCCTCCTAGCCTACGTTCTTCTCCTCGTCTCGGATAGAATTGAACATAGCGCCTACATAAAGATAAATCTTCTTCAATCGTGAACTTGGTAGGATTAATGAATGGTTGGGCCATTATGTTGAAGATGGTGTTGGAGAGAGTTTAAAGGTATTTGTGTTCCATATAGGGTAAAAGGATACAATCCTTATATAGAGTTTAGAGTTCCAACGGCTCTATTTTGTTTGGGCAACTGTATAATCGGTAGTCTCATGATGTATTTACACTTCCGATTATACAGTTGCCCCAAAATTTGTTTTTGCAGATCATTTTTTTCGAATTTGGGAACTAGAATAATCGGTAGTTAATAAGACTTCCGATTATATAGTTGCCCTAAATTTTGTTTTTGCAGAAATGTCATTTTTTTCGAATTTGGGAACTAGAATAATCGGTAGTCTCGTGAGGTTGTTTTTCCTACCGATTGTTATAGAAGCCAGATGCGCGTTAGGCACAAAATCGATATTAATCGGTAGTATAATATCGTTACTAAGCTTCCGATTGCTTTATAATAATCGGGCACAAAATAACTTCCGATTATGTAAGGGCATTAACGTATTCTCCGCGTTTTTGGACATCCCTTAACGGTGTATATGGGTTGGGAATAAAAAAAGTCGCCCCTAATTCGTTTGGGGTCGCCCCTAAAAGTGCCAGGATAAATAAAAGAAACTTAAAAAATTTGGGTGCAACATCTGAGATTTAGATGTCGAATTAGATACGCGACATCCGCATGTTATTTATGGCCATCAAGCTTGGATTTTTTTCCCGTAACGTTTTGTGTTTCTGTAATAGGGTAGACATTATACATAGGATTCGATGTTCGTATCTAAATTAAATCGTATGAGCAATAGGTCATCTTCTCAATAATTGCTAGGTAGGTAACTGGTCGTACTCGTAGAACCAATAAATCTTCTCGAAAGATTATTTGCTTTAATCATTTAGCACTACTTTACAATATTGTAACGAATCTTTAATCGTAGGCCGCATGACTAAACTCCATAATGGCCGACATCATTTCCATCATTAATTCAATAATTGCATTCGGGATAAACTTTGGTGAGGATTTTTTCTCCATTTTGATTGAACATTTGAAATATAATAAAAAAATATGAAATGAGAATTTGAGGCAGCAGCGAATCCAGAAATTAGACTAATGGGAAGCAAAAATTTACTAGAACACCGCTACCACGGTGGGAAGGGCCGACCGAAAAAACGGAACACCGCCGATTACATAATGCATGGCGACGATAGCCATGTTTAGGTGAAATAAAAACATATGTTCTGAGTGAATATTTTTATTGTTGCCGTGGCTCGGCCGAGATAATTGTGATGGACGACCAACTTAGGTGCACTTTTAATATTTAACCATGTTCCTGGCAGCATGATGTTTACCGAAATTTGGTATTTGTTCTGAGACATGAAATTTAGAGTATCAAGGTCACATGATGACATTTCAACTTAGATATGAAACACGAGTAATGATACACACACCGTGATTTAAGCACCGTGTGTGCACCGTGAGGGATCTGACGGTCCCAGTGCTGCGTGCTTAGCATATGGTGGGGTGCAGTAAGGCTACGTTGACCGCCAAAATAACCGTGAAAAATCCCGCAGGATCATCCAATGGCTGAGAGGGGGGAGCCCCGGAGAGATTTGCAGGGGGTGGAGCTAAGGTGAGGGCCACCTTTTTCTTCTCTCACACGGTGGTGGCTGTAAGATTCGCTCCCACTACACCAAGCATTGTTGGGTAGGGTGTGGGCCGGCGTGGGCCCCGCCCCATCTCACACAATCGAACACGGTGCAGCGTCAATGATGTAAATCACGGTGTACGAAATCATTATCGATGAAACACCTAATACTAGGGTATTGGACACGTGCAAGTGTCTTTCACCTTATTATGTCCTCACATTTAGCCCGTGAATGTTACTTTTTTTACATTCACCTAACACATTTTTTCTTCTCTTCTTTTTCAATCGCATCTATATTCTATCCCTGCTTCTAAGTTCCCTAACCTTCTGCGCCTCTTTCAAACCATTTATCTTTCTCAATAATGACTATAACTTAAAAGAGAACTTGAAGATACAATGTATTAACAAAGAAAATTGAAGATCTATTGTGGCAAGCATTTATTTTGTTGGAAGAATAACTCTAGATCTTTCACATCAAATATTTAATCATGGGTTTTGTGTTTTTTGGTATTGGTTGATTTAAAAGTAATAATCTTTCTGAAGATTTCTCCCAGTTGAATGGAAAAGATTGGTCATTTTTGCTGGAATCGAATGTTGATTGTCTTTTATATAAGTTTTTCTTCATTTTTTTTTTTAGAATTACTGAATTTGTAGTACAGTAGTATGTACCGGGTCACTTGGGAAAACGTTATCGGTATGTGATTGTGAATGATTTACTGATGGTGGTGCTGGTTACGGTGGTGGTGGAGGAAGAAGGTAAGTTTATTTTGGTTAATATTTGATCCAAAATTTCTATGACGATTGCTTTGCTGGTGGTGGTGGCGGATATGGCGGGGGTGATGATGTATGAGGTGAAGGAAAGAATGGTGTTGGTGGCGAAGGAATAACATAGGGATTTTTTGGTTAATCTTGTCGCAAAATTGAATTGTGAGTTAAAATTGCTGGCAGCAGTGGCGGAAGTGAGTGTTTTTGCTGGTAGAAGAAATTGTATTTGTTGGCGGCGGCTGAAGTGGTTTTGCTTGTGGTGGTGCTGTTGGGAGTCGTGGTACTGGAGGTGGCTGTGGAGACGGCGATGCTGGATATCGGCGGAGACGTCGATGGTGGCGGCGGAGGCGGCGGCGGCGGAGACGTCTATGGTGGTGCTGTTGTTATGTGGTGGTGAAGGTGTGATTGGGGATGGTTGTGCGCTACTGGTGGCAGTGGTATGGTGTTGTGTTGTTGTGCTGTTGGTTGATGGTGGCGGCGTGGTGGTATTGTTGTGTTGGTGGCGGCATGGTGGTGGTTTTGGTTATGGCGGAGGTTGTGACGATGATGGTGATGGTAGGTGAGGAAATCATGTACTGTCATCAGAGGTGGTGGGGAAGGAGGAATGAGTCGGACGATTAATAATAGATGAGGACAATGAAGAAGATGGTTTTTAAATATAAGGGTGTTTTAGTCTTTTCAGCTCCCAAAGACTACCACCAAATCCAATCTTTTTATCAAATTGGGAATTTTCGTTAGGTTTCATTTGACAAAAAAGTGGCCATAAAAGGGACTCCCTCCCTACGGGCCCTTCGGGCCCTCCGGTCGGTCGGCCCAATTAGGGGTAGCAAGAAATCAAAATTAGGCTTTGACAAAAATTTGAGCTCGAAAAATTAGGCTTGGAAGTCCAATGGGTAGGGGTAGCAAGTGCACACCCTTGCTTCACATTGGATCCGCCACTGATTTGAGGTACACAACAAACTAAGGGTACCTCATTCCGTGAGCCAAAGATCGCGCCAAATTAAATCCGGACAGAACAATTTGACTGGCCCAAAAGGAAACTAACAAAATCAAACCACATGTTACGGGATACTTGACTTCCAAAGGCAGATGAGGTTTCTTGTGTTCCTAGAGGTCCCAGGTTTGAGTCCCTGATGGAAAAATTGTTGATGGTGGTTTTTAGTTTAGGAATAAAATTGTAAAACCCTGAATTTAATGTGCTGTCATCCTGCAAAGGAACAGAAGCCATTTGAAAGTGATGAGTGCATAAACCTCTTCGCTCACAGATGTATTGAGCAATGAATTATATATATATATATATATATATATATATATATAATTCATTCAGAATGGTGCATATAGGAACAATCCCAAATATTCTATTAATTTTATATTCCACCATCATTATTCACTAATGCACTGACCTGCCTAGTATTTTTCTATGCAATGTTCCCAGCCGAACTCTCAATATTGGCATGACACATTACGATTAATGTTCACTCGCAGCGGAGTTGCATGAATCTCCGGAAATGTCAGTGTTGAGACTTGCATGAAAACACTCGCGTAGGCTACACCATTCTCTGATAAAGAGATTAGCGTGTTTACACACTTTTTAATTTAAAAGTTAGCGTGATCGAACGCGTTTAAATTCCTTAAGGAAAATCTAGATTGTCCATAGTAGTCTTAAAAAACGATCACGACCACACGATTTGGCCACATAATTCAACATGCCTTGCCTACTCCCAGCGGAACTAGGCGATCATCATGATGACCACCGGCGGCCCACTAACATCCCGACCGATCGGATTCCATCTAGCACACCCGCAACGCCTTTGAACGCTATCCCTAACATGGGTGATCGCGTTGTTGAAAGATGAGCTCAAACGAGCTAAGACCGGCAAAAACGGTCTCAACTAGGCTAGCTAAGTTGGACGGCCTAGTTCTTCCCTCAACGATCAAAAGGGTACTAGCGTGACCGCGATTTTAAAACCCTAAATTGAATAAGCGGCGTTATGCAAGCGCCGCAAATCAATCGTGTCTCCCATCTTCGCCAGCCTAGTCGGACGACCTAGATCCGATTTCAGCGGCCAATGAGTCTTTGACGCGTTCACCGGGCGACCAGCTCCATACCCGTTGATCGAACTATACATATCAATCCAAGAGCGCGTCAAACCATTTGCCCAAAATAGGGCGATCGCGCGCTCTTTAAACCCCCGAATTAAGTCAGCGGCGTTATGCAACTGCCACAAATCGATCGTGTCAGTCCATCTTCGCCATCTTGGTCGAACATCTTGGATCGGATTCTAGATGGACAACAACGTGGCACTTTGATCACTGGCCACCCCTCTCCCATGAGGAGCGATCGGCCAAGCCACGACTTGCTCATATGGCCTCCGAACGATCACCCAAAAGAGGCTGGCTGCGCTGTTCGCATAATCCAACGGCAGTACGCAACTGCCGCAAATCTTCTCGTCCATCCAAATTCGCTAGCCTAGTCGGATGGTTTATATTTATTTTCAGGAGGCCAACAGGGTAACACTGTGATCATCGGCCACCCTTCCTCCACAGGGACTGATCGACCAAGTGGTAGATCACCCATAGGGTTCCCAAACGATCGCCCAAAGGTGGCCGGTCATGCTACCTTTTTAAGACGTTCAATTCACGACTAATTTGAACGAGCTCTAAAACAACGATGTTTCCTGCACATCGATTATTTTCAGCTGCTTGCTTAAAAGCGATGCTTTATATACATCGATCATAAGCGATGTTTTATAAATATTGATTTCACAGATAATTTATTATTTGACCTAAAAGCACTATGTGCTGCTTTTAGCGGCGAGTCTCACGACTTCACCCATTTACTCGAGACATCAAACATGTCACAAACTGGGGGATTCTCAATGGGGTATTGGTCTGGCGATTTATAGCGCGGCGTGCAACGCGCCAATTACGAGAAAGTGTCAGGAAAGGACAGACGGTTAACAGTAATGGGAGTATTGGGTGAAAGTGTGCCAAGTATTCCCTCATAACGGAAAGGTGGTGGTCACCACTTTTTACACAACCCCACTTTTCTACTACTTAAATGCCTCCACTTCCTACGAGATCAGGGGTGCGCTCAATGACTTGTATAAATATGATTTCAACCTATTTGAAACAACAACAAGTGTTATCAACACAAGTATCCAGAAACCATATTCTGATACAAGTCATAAAACAACCACACCTTCATAATTCAACATTATGATCTCAAATACCTTCTTCGCTTCCCTCCCTAAGATCAACCCATCTCCTTCACTTTGTGACCGAATTGAATCTGGAACGGTCATTTCTTGGTTTAGGCCAGAGTCTTACAGATTGATCTCTCGAATCTTAAAGTACTCCCGTGCAGTGCATTTGTTTAGGGTTTGAATTCGATTCTCATCAACACACCCAAATTTACCAAAAATAACAGAATCGGTTTTTACCCCAAAACAACAATATTACACAGTTTGACATGGAAGGTAGAGTTAGCTTGCATCCCTTGCAACATAATCACAACCCCTGTTGATTTCAGCTCTCTTGATATTATTCCTTATGAGGCTCGCTGGTAGGCTAGCACGGAAATCTCTTTAACTAATGTAGTTATACGTTGTTGGATCTTAGCTTATTAGGCTTCCAAATAGTTAATGTAATAATACTCTTTTTTCAATAGATTAATACATCTCCACTCCTTTATAATGCTAAGTCATATCCGCTCCCACGTCGCATGGTAAGCGTGACACCCCCCTCAAATTAAATTATATAAGAGTTTTGGGCATTAGTAAACCTGATGAGGACACTTAGCGTGACTCTATTGGTTGGAGCATTAAAATTTTGGTTACACTTGGTTTACACAAGGTTTTTAACCGGCGGTTAGTAACACCGTCAGTTTAAAGGTGGGTGGACAACACTTACATTTTGATTTACAACTAAATAATTAGTTACATTTGGTTTACATCAAATACTACACGAGACGTTAGAGACTGCCTCGGATGTAGACAATACTTACGTCTTGACCTAAACCTAAATAAAATTCTAATTGAGCTTTGCGAGCACCGATTATTATCCCAGTAAAACTTTCCCCTCCCTCCTTGAAAACCATTCTTCTCTGCTGCCCTCCATCTCTCACCTTTTTCCTTTCCTGTTCTCCTTTGATTTCTTTTATCTTGATTTCTCATTGTGTTATTGATTAACATGAACGAATAAGTAAGGCACATATACATGACAGTTTAGCTTTCATCAGGTACGATTTTGTCACATGTTCTAACTTTTACTGAAAAAGTCAATTTTTTATTTTGTAAGTTAGGGTTTACTTTTTTTTTTTTTTTTCCAGTTATTGGTTTGTTTGATTTTATAAGTTAGATTGTTACGTATAATTTTGATTACCTAATTGGTGGACAAGTTTTCAATTTACTGACTCAAATAGGTATTACAAATGAATCCTGTCATTCCCAATTTTGTTGGAATGATTTTCGTTTTTTTGGGGTTTTATTTGTTACGGTAATCTCATGGCTCCCGATGTGTTCGTTTCTATAATTTATCAGAATTTTTTAGTTAATGTGAAGTTAATATCTAATTAAGATTAGTAGTAGGTTAGTGAGTACACATGAGTGTTCCACATGCTTTTGTATTAGGTCTTATGTATGCCTGGTATATAAAGAAAGAGAATGTAATCCAAATGAAATAGAATTAAGTAGAAGAGACAGAGAGAAGCTAAGAGCCCTCACCTCCATTAAACAAAATCACTTCAAGCCTCTTTGCTAATTCAATCATAAAACCAACAATTGGTATCAGAGCTTAGATCTATTAGATTTGATATTGGTGAGTGAAAAAAATCAATCAATACCCATTAAATCTCAAAAATCAGCAACAAATATACTTTTCAAAATCTAGATCTAGAAAAGAAAAATCCAATTTCTTCAATCAATAATCAATCAAATCAATGGCAAGCAGTAGCTACTCAAATCAATACATTCAACAACCTTCAATACCACTTTTTCATGGAAAAAATAACGATTGTTGGGCAATTAAGATGAAAACCTTGTTCATGTCTCAAGAAGTGTGGGAGATTGTTCAAGATGGGTATGATGAAATTGAAGATATATCAAATTTAGATCAACCCCCAAAAGGATTTACTTAAGGAGAGTAGGAGGAAGAATGCAAAAGCATCCATGTACATCCAATAAGGAGTTGGAGACACCATTCTACCGAGGGTAATCAATTCACCTAAAGCTAAAGAAGCTTTGGATCTTCTACAACAAGAGTTTGGAGGCAATAAGAAGGTAAGGGAATTAAAATGACATTCATATAGAAGAGATTTTGAGAATATTAAAATGAATGAGAATGAATGTTTAAATGAATTTTCATCTAGAGTTGTTGAAGTTATTAATAATATGATGATGTCTGGTGAGAAGATGGAAGAAATCAGAACTTGTGATTTTTTTTTTTTGATATGCTTGCCGGAAAAATTTGAACCCATTGTGGCGGTTTTGGAAGAGACCAAAGATTTCTCTACATTAAGGTCACAAGAATTATGGGCTTCCTTGAAGGTGTATGAGCAATGGTTGTTAAGACACAAAGAAAAATCAATTGAGAGTGCATTTCAATGAAACTTAACTTGGAATCAAAAAATTCAGCAATCAAGAAAAATGATCGTCTAAGGGTAATGCTTCATCTAACTTCAAAGGAAAGGGAAAATGGAAGAAAGGAGAAGCAAAGTCCAAAAACTACACAAAGAGTGATTCGTCTCAAGTACCAAGATGCATATTTTGCAAGAAGAATGGTCATTTAGAGAAGATTTTTTAGAACAAAGGGAAACCCCAATGTCGCAATGGCAAGAAATATAGACATTTGGAGAAAGATTGTAGATACAAAGAAGATGAAGAACAAGATGGTAGAGCCGAAGAAAAGAAAATACAAAAAATTTGTTTTATGCTTGTCAAAGTGCTATGGTAACTTCCAAAAGTGAAGTTTTATTTGTAGATAGTGGTTGCACAACTCATATGTCTGGTGAAAAAAACTTGTTTGTGAAAATGGATACATCCATAAATTCTCTCGTGAAGATGGGTGATGGAAACATGGTGCAAGCTAACAGAAGAGGTTCAATATGTGTGCAAACTATCAATGGAGAAAAATACATTAGAGATGTTTTATATGTTCCGGACTTGGCACAAAATTTGCTTAGTGTTTCCCAACTTGTGGAGCTTGGGTACGCGGTTCATTTTCAAGATGGATATTGCATAATTAATGACAAGAAACACAAGGACAAGAGACAAGTAATGAAGAGTATCAAGATGAAGAAGAATAAAGGCTCCCCAATTGTGTTTGAAAAATAGAAAAATATTGCATTGAGGATGAAAACCATTTGAATTTCAATAGTCTCAACGTGCTTTCCAATAAGAATATGGTGCAAGTACTTCCACAACATATCAACCACAAATATGGAGTATGTGAAGGTTGTGCGCTCGGGAAGCAAGATCGCGAACCATTCCCAAAAGGTGTAACATGAAGAGCGAAAGAACTTCTTGGTTTGGTAAATACCGATGTGTCTGGACCAATGAAGACACCAACTCATGGAGGTAATAGATACTTCATTTTATTCATTGATGACTTTACTCGTATGACTTGGGTATACTTCATAAGACAAAAATCCAAAGTTTTTAGCATATTCAAGAAGTTCAAAAGTCTTGTTGAAAAGCAAAGTGGTCACTACATCAAAGTTTTGAGAAGTGATAGAGGAAAAGAATACAACAACAAAGAGTTTGATAAATTTTGTGAAGATGAAGGCTTGGAAAGGCAACTAACCGTGGGTTATACTCCTCAAAAAAATGGTGTTTCCGAGAGAAAAACCCAAACCGTGATGGAGATTGCGAGGTCCATGCTTCATTTGAAGGGTATGCCTAAAGTTTTTTGGGCCGAAACACTTTGTAAATCTGCTTGATGAATATGTGTCCAACAAAAGCCGTAGGGGACAAAACTCCTTTTGAAACATGGAGTGGGAGAAGACCGTCGGTAATTAAGGAATGTCAAAGTTTTTGGTAGTGTGTGTTATTCTCAAATTCCAAAAGTGAAGCAAACAAAGCTTGATGAATCATGTGAGAAATTTATATTTCTTTGCTATAGCATCCAATCAAAAGGTTATAGGATGTTTAGCTTGAAAAAAAACACAATGATCACAAGCCGTGATGTCTTGTTCGATGAAGGTGCTTCATGGAATTGGGAAGAAGGTAAAATAGAGAAGAGAACCATTATTGTTGATGAAGTGCAAGAAAATTCAGCAATAAATGAAGTTGAATAAGGTGAAGAAAATGAGGAAGAACTACCTCAAACACCACTAAATACAAGACAAGGAGCGTCTCCAAGTATGTCTACAAGTACTAGTGCATCAACATCACCACCATTGACACCAAATAAGATACATAGGTTGAGTGAAGTGTATGAAAGATGTAACTATTGTACGGTTGAATCGTAAAATTTTGAAGAAGCATCAAAAGAACCGGTATGGATAAAAGCCATAGAAGAAGAAGTTGTTGTCATTAATGATAACGACACATGGGAGAAAGTAGTAAGGCCAAGTGACAAAAAATTTATTGGTATGAAGTGGATCTACAAGGTGAAGTACAATGAGGCACAAATCACGGTTGGTGGCAAAGGGATACTCACAAAAACCCGGCATCGACTACAATGAGACTTTTGCACCGGTTGCTCGTCTAGACACCATTAGATCCGTGATTGCTATGGCGTCTCAAAAGGTTGGTTACTTTATTAACTTAATACCAAATCGGCCTTTTTGAATGGAGAACTCCATGAAGAGGTATAGGTAGAACAACCACAAGGTTTCGTGATTGAAGGAGAAAAAGACAAGGTTACAAGTTGAAAAAATCTTTGTATTGCCTAAAGCAAGCACCGAGAGCTTGGTATAGTGAGATAGATGGATAATTCAAAAGGAAAAACTTCAAAAAAGCAAGAGTGAGCCTACATAATATGTGAAAACACAAGGTACATCTATTCTCATCGTTGCTTTATATATTGATAATCTTATTTTTACGGGTAATGATGCTCATATGATTGAGAAATTCAAGAGAGAAATGATGATGAAATATGAGATGAGTGACATGGGTTTGCTCAATTAATTCCTTGGTATTGAAGTTCATCAAAGTGAAGATGAAGTGTTCATTTTTCAAAGCAAGTATGCCGAAAAGGTGTTGAAGAAATTTGGTATGCTTGGTTGTAACCCCCATCAACACCACTTGTAGTGAATGAGAAACTCAAGAAAGATGATGGAGGAAGAAAAGTGGATGAGACTTATTATAAATGTCTTATTGGAAACTTTTTGTACCTTACACATACAAGATCCGACATCATGTTTCCTTCAAGTATGCTTTCTAGGTTCATGAGTTCACCTAGTCATCTACATCTTGGCGTAGCAAAGAGGTTGTTAAGGTATATTCAAGGAACAATGAATTTTGAAATCATGTATTCTAGAAATTTGGATGTCAAATTAGTTGGCTATTGTGATAGAGACTTGGGAGGATGCGTTGATGACATGGAAAGTACATCAGGATATGCTTTCTCTCTTGGTTCGGGTATATTTTCTTGGCCATCGAAGAAGTAACCAACCGTAGTTCTATCCGCGGAGGAACCGAAGTACATTTTGGCATCAATAGCTACATCTCATGTTGTATGGCTAAGAAGAATCATGAAAGACATTCAAGAGAAACAAGAAGGGTGCAACGAAATTTTTGTGACAAAAAATCTGCAATTGCTATGTCCAAAAATTCGGTTGAGCATTGTAGAGCAAGGCACATAAAACTCAAGTATCACTTCATTAGAGAAGCGGTTGAAGATTGTAAGGTAGAACTCAAGTATTGCAAGACGAAAGACCAATTGGCGGACATGTTCACCAAGGCACTTCCCAAAAGCAAGTTTTAAAATTTCAAGAATTACTAGGAGTAGTAGAACATTACATTAAGGAGGAGATTGTTAGTTAATATGAAGTTAATATCTAATCAAGATTAGTAGTACGTTAGTGAGTACACATGAGTGTTCTACAAGCTTTTGTATTAGGTCTTATGTATGGCTAGTATATAAAGAAAGAGAAGAAGAAATAGAATGCAATCAATAGGAAATAGAATTGATTAGAAGAGGTAGAGAGAAGCTAAGAGCCCTCATCTGCATTCAACAAAATCACTTGAAATCTCTTTACTAATTCAATCATAAAACCAACAGAATTGTATTGGATTTGGTCATATGATTTCCTTAACATATGAACCAACAATACTATTGATTTTTAAAATATTATTAATTAGGATTTAGTATTGATTTCTCTTATTTTGATTTGATTTTGTGAAAAATCGTTTTGATTTTATTAACGACCACAACTTAAACTCACAACTGCACCTTTCATCCTCTAAGTATAATCAATCCTGGTGAGTTCCCATCTCAAGGATTTTCAAGTCATGGCGATTTAAATAACCATATGCTTCGATCTAAAAAAATATAATACAGGTACCATTAGTAGTATGTTAACATAGGATTTGAATCCACATTTCCGTACTTTGAGCATTAGTAGTATGTTAATGTTTGTACCCAAAATAAATTCTGGGCACGAAACACGATGGATAGATGATTTGGTGTGTATTTTGGGTTGGGAGACGAATTGAAGAACAAATAAAGAGACACATGTTTAACGTGGTTCGGCATGGTTGCCTACGTCCACGGATGAATCCCCTTGGGGAGAAATATTTTATTGATATTTTTATTACAATATTCTTTTCTTGTATATGCTGGTCCCTCTCCTCTAACTGGGTATCCCTATTTATACAACTTTTACCTCTCCTTTCGAGATGGACTTAAATGGCTTTAATATGCACTGCAATCAATTATGCATGAAACTGCTTGCATGCATGCTGGAATCAATTCTTCCTGAAAATGCATGAAACTGCTCTCCTGTTTTAATTCTGCACTTGCTGGCTTTTAATGCCTCCTGGCATTAATCCACATGAAACTGTCCTTGCATGCCTCCCTGTGTTAATTCTGCATGATGGACTGAACATTTATGCCTCCATGATAAATTCTGCATGAAACTGCACATTTATGCCTCCATGATCACTAGTGGAAAATGGAAGTTAAACCACTGCTAGTACAGGAGTTAATATAACAAAAAACGACTGTGTTCCTCAGCTCTAATTTTAGAGTGGTTTTTCCCAAAACGACTGTGTCTCACATTCCTTGATTTCTTTAAAAAAACCACTGTTTTCAACAGTTATGTGATAGCACTGATGGTCACAGTAGTTTATTTTGATTATATTCTATAAAAAAAAGGATTTGATTCAGTTGAATCTGAAGCTGATTCAACTGAATCAAAAGTAAGATCAAAACTAAAATTAAAAACAAAACCCAAATAAAGATTTATATTGAATGAAAGATTCAATTTACAAATTCAGTCACTTTAAATCACCCCAAATTTTATAATATGAAAATTTCAGCACTAACAACAACGTTAAACCTCAAAAATACTTCAAATATCTTCATATAGTTTAGCACTTAACCCTCAAGACTGCGTCATATAACATAAGAGAAATAATATTGAAGAAAGGTACCCCAGGTAAATGTGAAATTGGATGAAGTTCCCCTTTGCAGCTAACCACGATGACTCTATGTAGCTTGTCTTGCAGCAAGCTTTGACTGTTGTAGCTGTTGTTACAGTTCACCACTAGCTACAACTCCTCTTATCCCATTCTGGTTCATTCCAAATAACATTCTTTGCATCATAGTTCTTTAAATGTTCACTGCAAATAACAATCGACTAGACTATTAGATGCATTATCCAGCCAAGCTACAGATCAGGATGCAGTTATGTTGGCTATATAGGCCACATTTAAGTATTTAACATGTTAAGCAGAGAGAAATTGATCTTGAAATTAACATGTAAAATGTTTTAAAGAGCCTGGGTTTGTTACCATTAGAATAAATATTCTGAGATATTTATTCGTAAGTTATGCAAAATAAGTGTTCACATGGGACAAGGCATAGGTAGTTTCTAAAGCTTGATTGGAGCTATAGTGGATCTTTCTAAAAATTTGCAAACATTTTTGTAAATTTTTAAATTTTTAAATTATAACATGATATTCATATAGAACTGGTACAGGGCATAACGCAAAATTTTAGAGTCCCACTAATTGAACAAATAAGCAACAACTTCAAATTCTGGATCATCTAGAAACCAAATACCAGTTGAATTACTTACAACGTCATCTTTGGATTTATCAATATCCTCTGCACTTGATATGCAAAATTTATCCATGTAAAATTTCGACCAAGGACCTTTAACAATCTCTGATTCAAGACCGTCTTCTACCGATGTAGGCATTGTACATTTGTTCGACCCTTTATACATTCAGCTGCATAGACACAACAATAATGTCATATGACAAAGTTAAAAAATCATAAAAGTACATGACATGTTTTTGAACTGAGCCAGAAAAATACAGTACAAGTTTACAGAATAAGCATAGACATTAATGTGTCATGAAATTACGTCTTCAGTTGTCCAATGACCTTTCGTAGAACTTCCTTTAGGGTCTCTAGTCCTGCTAAAGAAACACCACATAAGATACATTTTGTTTGCACATGAAAGGTGCCTTATCATATATATATATATATACAAGTTCAGTAAACCCGCGCAGTTGCGCGGGCTAGATTTATTAATATGATTCACCCGCTCATTTTGCATTGTCTTGACCTCTCTAGCTTACACTTATGAGCAGCTTGTTTTCAATAATATATCCTAATCCAAAATGTATATTGCGTACTAAATGTGATATCTAGGTTTGCGCATATAAATTGTCACCGGTATGTAACAAAAAGTGGAGTTCTGGTCGGTATCCAGTAGCGACGCTAATATGACCTAAGTGAACAACACTGAAGGATTATGACGGATTGCAAATAGACAACCAAAAACAGTGGTACAACATTTTCATGCATATGTATGGCTTGACAGCAATTAAAGAAAATTTGTATTTCAAGGTTAACTGACATACCGTAATAGGAAGGGACAAAATAGATAACACGTTTGAAATATATATCAAAGGAACTGTACACATTTATCGTAGTCACCAACAAAAGAAAATATGGGTTTGAAGAGCTCGCCTTAAAGCAGTTTGTCATTTTCAGATATTTTTTCCTGTTAAGTTCTAGCAAATCTAAAAGATGGCAGATTATTGGCAGAGCACATCTATCTTAAATATGAGAGAGATAGAGATACCTGAATCAAGGAGTTAGAAGAATAACTTGTCCCCACTGCACCATTCATCTGAAATATTGGAGGGACCTCCATTTGTATAAAAGCTTGCAAAAGAGAAGAATTTAATCTTATTGTTATTTCTTTAATATAGATGAACTCCTACATATAGAGTTTTGTGATCATGACAAATTAAACCATCCCAAGCATAAAGGCTTGAATTCAGACCTGTGAGAAGATCGCCTCTCGTCATTCTTTGTTGCTACTATTCACGTAATCGTTTGCAAGTCTTTCACTGCATTACATAGAACACCAATAACAGCAACTCTTGGCCATCCCATCTGTGATGACGGTTAGATAAATTTAGTTTAAGTTGCAGGCTCGCCTCCTCAATCAAAGACCGGAATGTAATCCATCTGCATTTGATCCTTTCGGAAAGTAATATTATTACCATGGATTTTCTCCCACACATAATTTGTACTCACAGGATTTTTGCAGTCTCTTTTCGACAACTTTCTCCTAGAATGTACAGACACACAACCAAAAGATGAATTAAGCCATCCAAGATTCCACGGCATAAAGCTTGAATTCGACCCAGTCACCACGTACTGGCAACGAAGGCACACACCAACCTGGAACCTTATAATAATTATTACCATATTGAGTCTGACCACAATCATTTCCTAATTCTTCATCATTTCTAATTAATGGTGGTGACATTTTGACATTTTCTTAATTTGATGCTCCTTGTCCTTTTGCTGTATATTTCTTTGCTGATGAACCTTCATGATCTACTGTTGGTGATACTTACACAAATTAAGAAGAATTGATATATATATGTTAATGTGCAGATTGAAGGGGAACAATTCTTACCTATCCGGAAGTTGGTGTTTTGTAAAGGAGCTGTAACATGAATTTCACCCAGATTTCTATCACTTTCCATTATTGATGAGAAACCAGAGAACCAATCTGAATTTCTTCTTCAGGGCAAAAAGCTTGGTTGGATTGTGGTGCAAACTACAATCAAATTCATTCATAGTTTTACTAATCTCTCTTTGTTGCACACTTTTATATACTACAAAAAGAAAAATGCTCAAAATTCATGATAAACTAAGATGCTCTTCGGAAGATCAACAGTGTCGTGAAAAAGATCAATTCAGTGGAAGTTTTTAGGATATGATGCATAAATATCATCTCTAGGAAGGCAAACTATAAGCCAGATGTTTAGCTTGACGTACGTAGTTTGGCTGGGGTCGACCCTCTTAACACATCACAGCAATGCGCAGGACATCACCCAATGCTGTGACATTGGACAACCTTTTACAAGAATAGCCGAATGAGGAAGGATTATATTCCTCCATTATGGCACAACAACAGTTAAGATGAAAACTAGGTTTCGATTCACACACAACGTAGAATAAAGAAGAGTTTTCAGCAGAAACACAACTAAAAATAGAATTCAGTAATAATAAAAACTTCCTACAAAGAGTTTCAAGAACTTATTCAAACTGGGGTTTCCTGGTTAAGAATCAACATAAAGATACTCTAAATCCTAGTTATTTATGGTCCGACATCACTCGACCAAAGTATGACTTTGCAGTTTAGCACATTAATTTTACAAAGTATAAAGTATCATCTCAAACAATTGACAAGCTTCTTGTGCATTTTCAAACTTCATATTAGAAATTCTTAAACTACATGAAACAATCCAAATGAACCAGTAAGACATGATGAGAAAAAACAACCTTATTTCTAACTTGAAATATAAGATGTTTGAATACACACATACAACACAAAAACAATGGATATGAATACAAACACGTTAAGCACTTCACTGGGACATAAAAATAAACTTTTAGAAGCGATCAAACCTTCCCAGTCTTTCTCATACAATATGCTTCATAAAGCGTTTAAGCTCTTCCTTGCTCCACTAGGATCCAAACATGTCATTTAAGCTATTCTGCATAGCAAAAGTATTTCATCATTAAGTATCTATACAACAAAAAAAAAAACATGAAATTCACTCTGAACGACAAAGTATTCCATTTAGATTTTGAATATACAAAAAAAAAAAATTGACTAACCCGGTCTAATTTTTCACATGAAACTTTTTCTCCTGATCTAGTTTCTTTGCAAATTTCAACTTTTTGCTTCACCCATGTAGACTTAGGTTGTTCCACCAACCTAATTGAAAAGATAAAGAAACCCAATAATCATTAAAAGTTTTTAAGCTATGAAAATATACGTAATCTAAAAGAAATCAATAATCAATTTTATCTTGGTAAGACCCTCCATATTACTGAAATCTCAAAGATTAAATAGAATCGATCCAGATCTACTAGTTCTTAGTATAAAATCTGCATGAACAAACACGAAGAAATAAGAATCCCTGAAATTCCAGATATAAAGAACAATCCCCAATTTCACATAAATACCTAATTTTTTACAATAATCGTCTCCAAATTGGATTTGTTTTATGAAAACCCTAGAATCTTCCAAGAAAATTAGATCTAACCAAATCTAAATTAAACAAGAGAAAGCGAAGATGAAGAATCATATGCGAATCAGGGAGTTTGCTTCATGAGAAACAATCTGTTGTTGTTAAATTTGGGTTTATCGGAGAGTTTGAGTTTTATGGAGAAGATAAGATGGAGAAAAGGGGTTGGGATAAGGAGCAAGGATTGAAGTGATTTCTTCTGAATTTTTCAGTTTCTGGTTCCACGAAGGAGATAAAGAAGATGGAGAAGAGAGAGGCGCGAGCAGCGATTCAGCTAGGTTAGAATGATAAGAAAAGCAAGACTGAGATAGAAAATATAAAAAGTTTTCTAGAAATTTCTTTCTCCACCAGTGGTTTTACAAGAGCTCGTTATTTTTACAAAAATACCCCTCTATAATACTACTGTGAAGGAAAAAAGTTTATTTATTTTTCTTTTTTTCTGATAAAACTACTGTGGATCACAGAACTATAAGTAATTACTGTCCAACAACAGTGGTTTTATAAAAACTCGGGAAGTAGTTAAAAACCTATTTTCCACTAGTGGATGATTTCTGCATGAAACTGCACATTTGTGCCTCCATGATGATTTCTGCATGAAACTGCACATTCATGCTTCCATGGTAAATTCTGCATGTTGGCAGACTGGATTGATGGTTGACAGGAATAATGGCTGACAGTATGGATGGATGTTGGTTGGCGGACTGGATTGGCTGCACGGGTAGATACTGGCGATTGATTACTTAGCTGGGAATTGGTTTGCAGCATTGCTGGCAAAAAGACCGAAAACTGGATAGAGGTGCGACGTGCAACCTGACTTTGACACTTGACCAACGGTTGACTTTGACTGACTGAGTCTTGACTTTGACCATTGACCGAGTGTTGACTTTGACCATTGACTGGTCATTGTAATACTGGGCAGGCTAGTGGGCTGCTTCGGTTGACTAGTGTCAGCCGAATTGTGGCCCTAAACATCGCCCCCTCTGGCTCACTATGTGGTATTTTTACTCATGGTACAAACATCGCCCCCTCTTAACCTTCAACTTGTTGGGGGTTAAGAACATTTAATTTCCCTTGGTCAATGAAAAAAAATCACCCTTAAGTGTGGATTACTGTTGCTAAATTGACTGGCAACCTTCTCTTGATGTTTACGGAAATCAAGACGCCCCCAAGAGTAAATTTCTGTTGTTGAGGCGAAAGGAAAACTGCCTTCGTTGATTGTGGAAATTGTAATCAAGTCGCCCCCAAGTGAGGCTATTGTGCTTGGAAGATCGGCGGGAAATAGTTAAGTATGAACCATCGTTGTAACGGAAGCGTGATGCTAGAGTGTAGTGGTGTTGAAAGTGAGCTGTAACTGAATTGTGGTAGTTGCGTAGAACTTGACTAGTAACTGTTGTTTGGAAAAACTAAGTTATATCTGACGTCACTCAGCCGGAATCTGTGCGAGCTGTTGTTGTAAATGAAATTTGAATTGCAGACTGTCAGTAATTTCCGACCAAACTGGATAGTATCAGCTGTTGGTATTAAGCTGTTGTCAATTACGGACTAAGCTTCGGTAGATGCGAGCGAAGGGGTGTGACCCTTTAGTAGTTGAGATGGTAACCGATTTTGCGTGTTGTTGGACCTCCAAAGGTCTTGGCTGTGCTACTGAATGCGAAATTGATCTTTATATGTCTTCAATTGTTATATGAATCAGGATAGCAGCAGCGATGTCGACTAGATCACAATAGTTGTTGCTGCGTAACTGGATTGCAATGATGGTTGCGATCAGCTGGACTGCGACGGCCACAAGAAACTGTCATGCGCAGTAATGAGCAAAACTCGTCCGTGATCACCGCAATCACCTGGCTCAGAGTCGCGATCAGAAGAGATATATCAAAGAAATTACGATCACCGGACCGCAATAACAACGAAAAGCCGCACTACAACAATCGCGATCACCGGATCAGAGCCGTGAACATAGTTGGCCTCGCAATGGCCTTCAATCACCGGAATGCAAAGAAGAATAAGCAAAAGTCGCACCGGCAGTTACTCGCGATCACCAGACCGGCAGAGCCGCAAACATAGTCAACCCGCAGAGCTTCATCACCGAATGCAAAGAATAACGAAAGCAAAGTCCGCACTACAAAGAATCGCGATCACCGACCGGCAGAATCGGCGGACATAGCCGACTGGCAGAGCTTCGACAAGGGGAATGCAAAGAAAGAACGCAGCAAAGCCGCATCGCAATGAAGTCGATCACCGGGCAGAATCGCGAATATACTGACTACGTAGGCTTATCGCGGCATCGCAGAAGAACGAGCAAAGTTACACTGCAAATCTGCGATCACCGGATCAGAAGCGACGAGTTATATTGACCAAGAATCGCCGATTAGTTGGATCGGCAGCAGCAATGAGCAAATTTATACCGCAGCCGAAATGGGCGATCACCGTATCTTTCACGTGAAAGCGACGAGCTATCTTCGATCGCCCAGAGCCTTCGATCACCGACTACGCAGAAGAATGGTAAAGGTTACACCTGCAGCCATTTGCGATCACCGATCTGCGAAGCAACGAGCTATCTTTGGATCGCAAAGATCTTCGATCACCGGATCAAAGCAAATGCTGAAAGCAAAGTTACACCGCAGCAGAATGCGATCAGTGGAAGCAGAACTGGCGAGGGAGCAGACTTAAACATTTCGATAAATCTGAGTGTAACAATTATAAATAAAACCATACTGCATCAGTTGTGTCCAACTGAATACATAATTGATGAGCAAACTGACCGCATCGGTTGCGTCCAACCGAAGTCGACGGTTTGCTTAAGAACAGAACTACAACAATTCGATCAACTTAATCTGTAGCAATTTAACATTACTGATTGCAATAATTGCGTCAAAATATTAGGGTGTATGCTCGCCCCCTCTTAATCTTGTAACTCGTTGGAGGATTAAGAAGTTTGGGTTACCTTTTGTTTCGATTTTCAGGAACTGAATTTCGCATTGCATTTAGGCGCTATGTAACTCGCCCCCCAAACGTATAGAGTGTTACGCAGTTCGCCCCAAAAGAATTCTTTTAGATCAAGATATGTTACATATCTCGCCCCCAAGTGATAGTCAGTCACGTTGAAGTGATATGCAATTCGCTCCCAGAAGATAGTAACCGTCATGCTGCGCAATGCTCGCACAATGGTGCACAACCTTGCTGCATCTTGCTCGCGCATGGAATGAGGTTGAAAGTTTTTCTAATATCTGAAATTCGCGCAGGGGGCCAATCCCACTATTTCATATTTGCACAGAATTGACATGTGTGCACCTCCTCATGCCTTTACATGTGAAGATGCTCACCACATTGTAGGTGTCCCAGTGAACAGAAGTATGCATGATTACATGAAATGATGCGAAAATATGAAAATTATATACGTACCGTATTAAAAGTGTTATTGCGACTTCGTTTATGAGGTTATTAGGATGTCCATTGGCTATGTTGACGTTTTTAAGCGGCGATGACTAGTGTAGTTACCTTAGCGTCTCGGCTTGACTTAGCTACTAGGTTTGTCTGCGGGTACTGGAATGCACCATTTGGATCAAAATCGATTGAATACGGTTTCCATGGAATCGTATTTCACGAGATGCGATCACCATATTATATGATTATACATAAAATCGACTCAAGCGATTGTGAGGAAAATCATCTTGAAAACAGATCATGCGCGATTCGATCAATCGCAAGCAATTCTTTGTGAAACCGGATTACATCGATTCGATCAAAGGATCTGCAACGATTCGATCAAGCTGGATTGCGATATTGCTTGAGAACTAGACGACAATAGCTCGATAAACTGGACTGTAGTAATTATGCGAAAAAGGACTGCAGCAGTTCGATCAACTGGACTGTCGTTCTTGATGAGGCTCTGTATTACAACAGCTCGATCAATTGGACTGCAACAGTTTCCACGGTGATTGAATGTGACCGTTTCTGGTGCTGTCATTTTAAATTCTAAAAATTCAATTTTCTACGAAAATTGAAACTTCGCCTTCACGATGTTGGGAATTGACATACGATCTCTCCGTGCCGAAAATCACTCAGTTTGGATGCACAAAGAAGAAATTACCGAAGAAACAAAATTAGTCGGTTAACGCCTTGCTCCAAACATGTTGATGACGTGATTGTACCCAAAAAATATTATTCTCTAATTGCAAAGTTTTACCTTCATGTCGTAGGATACTAAAATGCGATCGGAACAAGCCAAAAATCATCCAATTCGGACGTGAGACGAAAAAGATATCAACGAAACAAATTTTTAAACCAAGCCCAAGTGGGCGTATAAATCCAATCAAGCTAACGGCATGGGCTGAAAAATCCAGGGCTATAGAATTAAGTTGTGCGATCTTTGCATTGGATCGGAGCTACGCTATTAAGTTACGTCGAGCTACACCGAATCGGATGTATGATATTAAGTTGCGTCGTGCTACATCAATCGGATGTATGATATTAAGTTGTCTGCGCTACTGGGAGATCGGATTTATGATATTAAGTTGCACCGCGCTACACCGAATCGTTGAAATTGCCGGCGCACGCTTACTGTGTCTGGCCGCCGGGTTGAGCCGCCGGCGTTCTGTTGCTGTGCCGTTGCCTGAGAAGATGAAGATCCTGGTGACCGCTGCCAATGACGATGATGATGTCATGCTGACGTCATGATGGATCATCATAACGACGTCAATAAACGGTAATGGAATATTCTTGGTATATTCTAACGACGTTAATGGTAACGGAATTTGCCTGGTATACTTTTACGGCATTGTAACGGTAACGGAATATGCTCTTTGGTCTTGAATTTTACCTTGAATTTTCTGTGGGTGAACGGATCGGCCGCCGGCTTTTTTTTTTTTTTTTTTTATGAGAACTTTTCGCAACGGTTTTTATAAACTGTGGTCTTTAGTCTTGAATTTTCTGTGACGGCTTGCTGGTCTGTTGCCATTGCTTTTGAATTTTTGTAACAGTTTTATGTTTTCTTCTTTTCCTTTGGATTTTTAGCAATAGTTCTAGGGATGTTGATGTTTCTCACGCCTTTCACCATGGTTTCTTTGCACTTTTGTGGCCCTTTCTGGAACTTTCTGAGATGCTTTTCTGGAGGTTTTCCCTGGGTATTCAAGCACCTTAAGATGTAGGCAACTTGACAACCTTGCGATCATGACAGTAGTGATTTTGACGTTTTACAAACTCGAACATGTAGACATTACGTTATTTGGGAAGCAAATTTTTCCAACTTTGGACTTGAATATGCTGCGGATCGAACATCCTGGCAACAATCTTAGCGATCTTTCCGATGAGTCAGTCTTGGTGGCCTCTGACTATGAAGCTGGACTGCAGCAATGATTGCGATCAATCGGACTTTGAGAACTATGATTAATCGGAATGCAGGCACATTGCGATCACCGGATCTGCGATGATCAGTAACCAAAATCGACCCAACCATGTTGCGGATCGAATATCCAGCAACAATTTTGATGATGTTTTTATGCCATTTTTTACCGTGGATCGAACGTCCTAGGGGTGATTTCATGGATTGCAGCAGTTGCGATCAACTTGACTGCAGTATCTGCGATTACATGGTCAGCAGCAGCTGCGATCAACTGGACTGCAACAATTGCGATCAGACTGGACTGCAATAGTTACCCAAAACACGATTCCTTTTCTCATAATCCCCTTAGTCGGCGCCAATGTTTGTACCCAAAATAAATTCTGGGCACGAAACACGATGGATAGATGATTTGGTGTGTATATTGGGTTGGGAGACGAATTGAAGAACAAATAAAGAGACACAGGTTTAACGTGGTTGGGCATGGTTTCCCACATCCACGGATGAATCCCCTTGGGGAAAAATATTTTACTGATATTTTTTTATTACAGTATTCTTTTCTTGTATATGCTGGTCCCTCTCCTCTAACTGGGCATCCCTATTTATACAACTTTTACCTCTCCTTTCGAGATGGACTTAAATGGCTTTAATATGCACTGCAATCAATTATGCATGAAACTGCTTGCATGCATGCTGGAACCAATTCTGCCTGAAAATGCATGAAAATGCCCTCTTGTATTAATTCTGCACTTGCTGGCTTTGAATGCCTCCTGGCATTAATCCACATGAAACTTTCCTTACATGCCTCCATGTGTTAATTCGGCATGATGGACTGAACATTTATGCCTCCATGATAAATTCTGCATGAAACTGCACATTTATGCCTCCATGATGATTTATGCATGAAACTGCACATTTATGCCTCCATGATGATTTCTGCATGAAAATGCACATTCATGCTTTCATGGTAAATTCTGCATGCTGGTAGACTAGATTGATGGTTGACAAGAATAATGGATGACAGTATGGATGGATCTTGTTTGTCGCTGGACCGATTAGCCACGACGGTAGAGACCGGTGGCAAAGCGATTGATTACTAAGTCGAATTGGTTGGCGACATTGCTGGCAAAAAGACCGAAAACTGGCTGGAGGTGCGACGTGCAACCTGACTTTGACAGTTGACCAACAGTTGACTTTGACTGACTGAGTGTTGACTTTGACCATTGACCGAGTGTTGACTTTGAACATTGACTGGTCATTATAATACTGGGCAGGCTGGTGGGCTGCTTCGGTTGACTGGTGGCAGCCGAATTGTGTCCCTAAACATCGCCCCCTCTGGCCCACTATGTGGTATTTTTACTCATGGTACAAACAGTTAATGTAGTAGTATATACCCAGCTTACACAAGTGAACAACAAAATCATTACAGATGAGAAGAATTATACCATTGTGAGAATTCTTAGAGCCTATCTAATAACTAGATTCGAGAACCTGATAGCGAATGTCAATTTGTTTGACTAGCTAGGAAGCCAGGTTAAGTCAGTTTTTATATTTCTATGGTGATTGGAAGTTTTGGTTTCATAACTCACATGTATTTAATAACTTCTGGATGCAAGTAGAGCTGACATTGTAGAAATTCATCTTAAAGGTGAACATTGCACATTGTATAAACTAGAGAAATGTTGTATTATTCATATTAACAAATACAACAGGAGAAGGAAAGCTTATAAAGTCAAAACAAAGACAACCAATGATAGTCCTCATCACGAGACGGTTACGTGAATGAAGGACAGAAGTCAATGAAAGTTAAACACCTGACACACTCAGAAGCAAGATTAAAAGGCACACTGAAGAAGACTAACAGACACCACAATGGGAGTGTGCTAACATCCCCCCTCAAACTTAGGACTGTGATAGTTCATTAGTTTGGATTCTAGCTTGAAGAATAAACTTTTGGATAAGCCTTTGGTGAATAGGTTTGTAATCTGAAGTATATAAGGAATGTACTTTACCACCAAGAATCCAGTAGCCACTAGACTTCTAACAATATGATAATCAATTTCAACATGCTTTGTCCTTGCATGGAAAACTGGATTTTTTGATAAATGAGAAGCTCCAACATTGTCACAATAAATGGTACAAGGATACTGACAAGAAACCTGTAGTTCATGCATAATGTAAGAAACCTATCGCATTTCTAAATCAGAAACATCAAGGGACTTGTATTCAGCTTCAATAGAAGAATTTTATAAAGTATGTTATTTCTTTGAAGACCAAGTCACTAAATTGGAGCCTAGAAAGATACAATAGCCTGCAGTAGACTTTCTGGTATCAGGACAACCTGCCCAGTCACTATTACAGTAAGCTTTTATAGAAGAACAATCTCCACCTGTAAGAGTGATGCCAGATCCAAGAGATCCCTTTATGTACCTGATAGGTGTAGAATACACCGTATTTAATATCTAGTATTTATGCTTTCTTTGCGAGTTTTCTTGTAAATTATGTATCTTATGTTTACTTTTGAGTTTATTAGGTGCAACGGAGTCATTTGGAGCAAAAAGAAGTGGAAATGGCTACAAAAGTGAAGTCACAAGTGAAGAAGGGCCAAAGACCCAGTGGAACTCATTCAAATACAAGATTTCTACATTTCATTGTGTAGAGGACGAGAAGATGAAGACAATGGCGAAAGAACGGAGTCATTCAGAGCTCGGATGAAGAAGTTATTGGCAAAAGAAGAACTCGGAATGGTAAACCGGTCATTTCATCGGATAATACTAATGGGAGCCCAGCCACATGTTAAGGGGTAGCCAGATTTTGGTTAAAAGGGAAGTGCTATTGAGAGCCTAGCTAAGGATAAGGGGTAATCAGAGAGATTCGCTAAAGACAGATTATTCTTCGTTAAGGGGCACCGCCTCCTTTATAACTAGAAACTAGGTCGAGTTGGTCATCACGACCAGTTCTTCTCTCAGCCAAATCTCATCGCCCGCTCTCAGTTCCTTGCCAAGAATGGTTCACGCCGGAAAGTTCGGTCCTGGGTGGAGTACGTCGTCGGGCCGAGAGAGTTGTAGATCGATGAAGGAGGCGGACTGGGTTCCAGAAGCTCAAGGGAAAGAGGTGAGGCCACTGTTATCAATTTGAGAGAAGGTATCTGAGATGAGTTAGGGTTCGGTTGAATGAGAATTTGAGATCGAAATGGAGAGCACAGTGAGATGATTGAGCTGTTGAAGAATCAAATGAATGGGTATTGGACGAAATTGAAGATGAATTTAGGGGATTAAGTTCGTGTCGATTTTGAGGATGAATTAGAGATGGAATTAGAAGATGGATTCTGGATTGAAACTAAGCTGAGAAGGTATGTGATTGTTCAATTGGTGGTCTGAGGAAGAATGGGTTCGATTTGTGAAAGTTCTTGAGATTGAAAAGGAATTGATGGACGTTGATGTTCATGGGTTGTCTGGTGGTTACTATGAAACTGAAATTAGGGTTCTCCCTTTCCTATTTCTGAGCTCGCGATTCAAGATAGGTCAGTATGAAGTTCAGGCAATGGAGATGCAATTGGAAAGTGAAATGGCAGTGCAATTGCAGGGACTGGTGGAACCAGTTATGAAGCTGTGATGCTATGGTGGTGTGCTGGGGAGATTGCCAGACAGTGCTGGTTGTAGCTGGTGCTGATGCTTGGACTTGCAGCTGGAGTTGAATGAGCAAATGGGTTGCAAGCTAATGGATCTGGTGGAGGAATTGAGGTGCTTCTGAACTGTTGAACCTGAGAAGAACAAGGAACAAGAAATGGCAGTTGTTATGCTGGAGTGTTGCAGGTTAAGCTGCTTTGCCAAGAAAGTTGCAGTGGCGGATGAAGTGCACATACTGCACAATGAAGCTGTAGTTCAGTGTGGTGGTCATGGGCTTGACTGAAGGGATTGCAGGTGATATATGGTGGCATCTTGAAGCAGTGATGCAATAGCCAGTGCAGAACAACAGAAGTGGCCTGAGATGGTTGCAATGAATAATTCTGCTGCAAGAGTGATAAGATGGCTGCTGTGAACTTGGCCTGAGAATGGTGGTGATTGTCACGGTGAGAGCAAGAAAGCAGTTGAGAACTCTCCTTTCCTCGAAAGGTTGAAGAAGAAGGGTTATGAAGTCCTTTACATGGTTAATGCTATTTTTTTTTTTGAAGCATGAAATTTATTAATCTACTAATAGGCTATTACAAGAGGGTATACAATACCCAAGGACTCGATTACATTTGGATCTGTATGCCAATAGTTAATAACAACAAGACAGTTGGATCTGTATGCCAATGGTTGATGCTATTGATGAGTATCTTTGTTGGTCAGTTGAAGGAATACGAGGGAAAGAAACTTGTGTCTGCCACCAAGGAGGGATTGAAGTTGGAGGAAAGTGAGGATGAAAAGAAGAAGGCGGAGACAATGAAGGCACAAGCTTTGAGGGATTCAAGCACGGCTGGATACATGGCCAGCAAGAAGACCATGGAGATCAACCCTGAAAACTCAATCATGGAGGAGCACAGGGACAAGGTGCTGATGCCAGAGTGAATGGATGCAGTGTTTGAATGACCTATGAATGCATTAATATTGTGTGTATGAATGCTGTGCAGGGAAGAAGAGTGTGAAATGGCCTGAATTTGGCCTGGGAATTGCCTGAAAACAGAGGAAACTCTGTCAGATTTCTAGTTCACCGAGTCAACTCGGTGATCTGATCTGATCCGATCCGATTCATGACTCAGACGGATTTGGACCTGCTGGGCTTGTGGGTTTTTATGAAGCTGAACTGAGTTTATGGGCTGGAGTGCTTGTCTCATGACCCAGTTGGTATTTTGCTTTGTCAAAACCGTGACCTAGACTTGGAAATTGGGTGGAGAAGTGAAAAGCTATATAAGGGGATCTCTTATCTTTTTATTATCTTTTATTATTTCTTTTTGGCCTCTACTTGTTTTCTAGGGTTTACATCATGAAACTTCTCTTTCTTCTTGTTATGAACTCCATGAATATGAGCTAGAGTTTTATTATTGGTTATGGAATAAGTTTGATTTCCAAATATGGGTTTTAATTCAATAAATTAGTTTTGTCTCCATATTATCGTTTATGATTCACCATTAATATTGTTACATGATTTGAATGCTTGTTAGTCGAGTCGCGAATCGATTGAGTTTGTTTTCATCTCTCTTGCTAGATTAGGATTTATTATACGCAAAAGTGATAGATTCCTGATTACAAGTAGCATAATTGTGATTATTGCTTGTAGTGATACATCCTAATAGTCATATGTGAACCATAACCTTTGTTAAATCGGATTAGTGCGCTTTCCACGTTCGATTGCTTTGATTGGCCTGATTTCATAGAACTTAATGCATCTAGGGAATTAAACTTGATTAGTGCTTTTACACGTTAGGTTGTTCTTTTAGGTAGAATTCATATTCGCATCTTTTAATGTGTTTGTTGATGACAAGAGGAGATTAGCGGGATATTCTTGCGATCAAGGTATTCTAGGGTCTTTGATAAAAGTTGAGATTAAAATATCAATTCTAATTATTGTGTTGAAAACATGTTTGTGAATGAAAACGAAATCCATGACCAATATCTTCTTATCCTTGATTTGATTTGTTTGCTTTGCTTTATTTGCTTTTATTTTATTTTAGTTTATAAAATCACAAAACCCCGGTGTTATTTATAGGGAACCGAAACAATTTGACAACCTAGACCTCTCTGTGGGATCGATCCTTTCTTGCCCTTGCTTTATTATATATTTTGAGTAGTAAGAAAGTGTAATTTATTTTTTACGCTTACGACAGCGATCAAATTTTGGCGCCGTTGCCGGGGAGGCAGCGGTTGTCAATTGTTTTTTTGGGTTCTTATTTTTGTTTTTAGTTTTGTTTTAATTTTTCTTATTTTCTGGGTTTTAACCTTGGTTTGAGAATTTTATTTCAGGTGCTTGTTTTTCATGGAAGGAGCATACTACATGGATGGATACGGTTTTCAACAACCTCAACAATATGACAACTACCAATTCCATGGGTATAATCAAAACCGATTCATTGGTTATGACCAATATTCCATGGAACCTTATGGTTTTCCTCAACAACCTTATGGCGGGTATGTGTGTGAACAACCACAAGGATGGGAGGATTCTTATGCTTGTGAACAAAAAGTCTCTAACTTTATAGACAAAGTTTCCACCTTTTTACAAGAGGAATTTCAAAAAGCTAAAGAGACTACAAACGAGCAACTCCAAGAACTTCGTGAAGGTATTGCTAGCTTGCGAAGAGGCATTGATCAATGCAAGGAAGATATGGATAATTCTAATGTGCATATGGTTTGTGATGAATATTTGATTGATGCTAATGTTGAAAAAGGCCAATCCTTGGGCACTTTCGTTGATAATTGTGTCGCTCACTCAACTCTTGATCTTAATAATGATCATTCACCTATTCAAAAGGATGAGTTAGAGATTAGCAACACTAAATTCAGCGAGGACCAATCTTATGTTGACTATGATAGTGACGGTGATTATGATACATTGCTTGAAACAACTCATGGTGACATCTCCGAGGAGTCTTTTTGAGATCAAGATGAATACGAAGAGGAATATGTCGACAATTGTGTAGATTACTCCAGCATTGATCTTAATAATGATCAAGAGCCTATTCAAAGGGTGGAGCTTGAGGATGATGCATTTTCGAGTGTTCTAGAAAAGTTTCTTATAATAAAATTTGGATCCGCAAAAGAGTATGTGCCTTACAACAAAAAGGAGTGTGTTGATAATGAGACCGTTTTGACCAATATTGTGGAAGACCCAATTGAGCTTGCAAAGGATTGTAATGATGATGTTTATGTCGAAACTTTGGTTAAGGCAGAAACGGACGTAGAATGGTTGCAAGGTTTGATAGAGGACCATGATATAAAAGAGGTGAATTATTCACTTGAGTTTTTCAAGGATGAAGAGGATTCCGTGATAAAAGAGATTGTGCAAGGTTTGTCTAACCCGTTGCCTATTGTTTCTTCTCCTTTACCTCTTATTGGTTTGAATGTATGTGCTTCGGGAGTATTGTTGAATGACTTTGTTTCTCGATATCCTCCATTAGAGATACTTGATTCTCATACTATGCAGGTTTTGGAACAAGGAACCGTGGAAGTACCCAACTTCTATATTCTTTATACACTCCCAAGTGTGGACAAGAATAAGTGTGGGGGAAGCTTTTATCGGTTCATAGCTTCACTTTTGTTTTATATTACTAATATTTGTGTGAATCTAGTGTTTGCAAAACAGGTTCTATGGAAGGATCCCCAACTTTTCAGATTGTTGGTATATGGACGATAACAAAAGAGTCGGGCTGACGACTTTAAACCAAGCGCTAAATGGGAGGCAACCCATAGGTTTTGTATTTTAGTCCCTTTTATTTTTTGTTTTTATTGTTTTCATATCATATTTGCATCCCCATGTTTAATTTCATTGAGTCGGAATCTATCTTAGAAGAGAATTATGACGAATACCTTTTCGTCAGAAAAATTCAGACTGCACGTAGTTCAGTCCAGAGACCATAACTGTCAGACCGTTTATCGAAACACTGTGCCCTTTTGACACTTTATAGAAAACACGTAGATGAACAACTTTTGTGAAATTGAGTTTTTCCAAATTCCTTACCAATTTGTACAGTTTTGGCGTTTTATCTGCTGTTACGTCAGAATTCAGAATTTTCGGTTTTATACATTGAGGACAATGTGAAGTTTAAGTGTGGGGGGAGTCTTTTGCATATAGAGTTTTTAGCCTTTTTGAGTCAAAATTTTCAATTTTTTGTATATATTTGAATAAAACTCCAACTTGTAGTTAGTTTAGAGTCACATAGTATACATGTCGCTAAGATTACATCGAGAATCTCATAATAGTGACTCACTACACCATATCCTGGTTTTAGCAACGCTTCATTATCGGAGGTGCGCAACGGATATAGACGTTGCGCAGTTAACAACGTTAATATCCGTTGCGCACCAAATTATCCGTTGCACAAATTATTAATTTAATATTAATTAGTGGTGCAACGTATGTCCATCACCTACAAACGTTGTACAAAATATGGTTTTTTTGGTAATATATAATATATTCATAGGCATTTAGTAGTTTCTTTTTTTAATTAATTTTCTGATTTTTTAACAAAAAATTAAAGTCGGGTTCTTCTCACAAAAATATCTATCTCTTTTATCTAACTCTAAAAAGAAAAAAAGAAGAAAACGCTCTGCTCTTGATACCAAACCCTAGCCGTGCCTCCCAACCTTAATCTCCATGAATTTTTCACCTATATTTAGCTAATCCGGCAGTTTGCCGGTCGGTTGCTGCTAGATTAACCAATTAGTTCCTAGATCTATGTATTCTATCTCTTCATTGATGGATTTTGTCATCCCTAATTCCTGCTGCGGCGTGGTTATGAGAAAATATATTTCTATTATGGTTGTTCTCCTCGATTAATCCTCTCAAACCTCTGATCTGTTGATGGTGTCTCGCTTCGGCTCTTCTCAAGTCAGGTAACCATGAGAATTGGTCTTCGCAGATTTGTTGGTTTTATTTCATCATGTTTCGGGGTTTTATATTTTGGGTTTCGAATTGGATTGAGTTTCTATCGGTTTGATTCTCTATCAAATCCACATGTATCAAAACCATCTTTTTCAATTTGATTTTTTATAAGGCGTTCTCTTAATCTATTTGAGGCGATCCTTGACCTTTGATTAGAAGATTGGGGTTCTGATACGTTGTGTAATTTGTTTTTATTTCAATTGTGAATCTCAATTCGATCTTGAGCTTGTTAGTACTCTTATACAGGAGGGGTGGTCTTGTTTTGGTGATAAATTATTGGTAAAGCTAAGATCCAGTGTGTTCTTTTGAATTGGCTCTTAGCTTTGTGAATCTTGCAGTTGTTCTGGGTTTTCTTAAGGGCTTTATATACTGTATTGTATCATTGCCTTTGAGTAAGCTGGCTATTCGGTTGATTTAGTTTGGTGTGCCATAAAACCGTTAGTGGGATTATGTGCGGAAGTTTAATTTTCCTCCTGTTTTATTGGTTTCTAATTGATGTGCAACTTCGCAGATGTGGGTGTTTGCAATGTGTTTAAGAACAAAGACATGCAATTTTTGATAGGATACACTTACACTTGCTGCATTATGATTCCATGTGCTGATTTAAATTTGAGTATGCGTAGGGAATAGGGACAGTTTAGCCCGGAATGAGAGTTGCCAGTTGTTAGCCATTCTAATATAGGGGTTGCAGATGAACTGAGGGATAATGTTGGAGTGGATGCGCCCTTCATCATGTAGATTGGCTTGACCAAAAATATCAATTTTGGGTGAAAAACTATGGGTTCCTTAAGTCATTTTAATTTAATCATTAGATATTAGGCTTGCTTAAAGTACTCTTGTATCTGTGTACTTCATATGCTCTGTCTTAATCGATTATGGCTTGCTATGATGGCTACATCTTCATATTGTTATTCTGTTAATTATTTGCTTGACTTCTCAAATTCTCTAGTTACTAGGGCCACATTGGTGAGATTTGATCAAATTATTTATGTCCCTTGTAATAAATACTTTGTTACTTTTGATTGCAGGCTCAGAAGAATGGTCTTGAGTACATGGATGTTGAAGGTCTTAAGAAGGTTAAAAAGAACAAGAAGTTGGTCAAGAAGCTTGCAAAGAAGCTTCATGCTTTTCTAGCCTCGGAAGATGTTATCAAGCAGATTCCCGTCTTCTTGGACCTAGTCTTAACAAGGAAGGCATGTTTTTCTAACAAGAACTACGTAGTTATCAATTTGTTGCTGCTCCTTTGTATTGCTTTTTGTTATTATGCTCTTGTTTACTAAGAATTTTTCAACATAGTCATTGCTAATTGTGTTCTTTTAATGACATTGATAAACACGTAAGTTACATTTCTTTGCTCGAGCTGTGTTGTGGACGGAATTCCGTCGAGAGAACTCAGGGAAGTAAGGTTTTGTTGCTTTGCTAAAAATAAGAAGAATTGATAGGTAGGTGATGGGTCATTAAAAGCAACAACAAAATGGGTTTTGTGGTTAAATGATTTGGTTCATAAAGATGGGTTTTGTGTGTTGTCTGGGTTCGATTCAATTGAGAATTGGCAGCGAACAAAGGGAATGGTGGTGCTTCCCAGTATCTAACATCTGCTTCAATTCTTGAGAATTCTCGGAGGATAAATGGCGTGGATGGTGATGAACTAATCTGGGTAGGTTGTGGATGGTGTTTACGTTGAGAAACTGATCCTTGCACCCATGAGTTCGATGGGTATTCTCCAGTATATTTGTCAAATATTGATTTTCAACATAATTGTCTATGGTCTGCCATCTCTGATAGTATACTTGTCAAATATTGGCAGCAGAGCAGGGGTAGCCCCGAGTGTTCCCCGATACCTAGCCCTAGAATGACAAGTCCAGGACCTAGCTCCCAGATCCATAGCAATATTGTCACCCCTCTTCATCCACGGGCTTGTTGAACAGCTACAAATGAAACAGCAAACTGGCCTGATGATGGGAAGCAACAAAGTCACCGTCTGCCCCTTCCTCCTACTTCATCTCCTTTCTCTCCATCAAGCTCAGCTGCAGGATCTTCTTCAGCTCCGCGAAGTCCTGTAAGGGAAAGCTACTAGGATGAGGCACATTTGGACATGTTTATGTTGGATTCAATAGGTACACCCAGTTTCTTGTTAGTTTTCCATTAATTTTATTACAATGTTCTGTTGTTATTAATACTGATATTTCTGTGTGATTATGCCTGAATTTAGCCTTGCAAGCTAGTCTAGTACAGAAATTTGTATTAACATGCATCATTTTAGCCTGCCCCATGTACTTAATTATTATTCTCAGTCAATGTATATGGTTCCCTGTGCAAGCAATTTGTAATTTTGTTCTCTTTTTAAATAGTCATCCTCAAGTGATCATGAATTGTTGTTGGAACTTATGGAAACTCCCCTCTTATTTTATGTTGTTTCTATTATAGAGAAAGTGGAGAAATGTGTGCAATGAAGGCGGTTACACTTTTTGATGATGATGCGAAGTCAAGAGAAAGTGTGAAGCAGCTGGGGCAGGTAAGACTTCCAATAGATTATAGGAGCCTGGTTGTCTTCTTTGTGTTCTCTGCAACTCATTACATTCTTCCTATGCATTGATATGTAAATTTTGGATGTCATTTTAGGAAATTATCTTGCTGAGTCAGTTGCGGCATCCAAATACAGTACAATACTATGGGACTGAGACGGTAAGTATTCGGCTGATGGTTTTAAAAATCTCATACTCTTTGTAGACTTCTTGTGGTTGCCATCTGAATTGCAATATCACGATGATTCTATTCTCCCATAAACATGCTTTCTTATAACTATTTAATCTCAAATAAGAGATGATTTCATACTTACTATGTGCTATGACTTGTGACATTTATTCCATTTTGTGGAAATTAAATGGCAGCTGATGCCTTGAAGATTTTGCCCTTTTTTTTTTGTCAGCTGATGGTCTGATATGTTTTTCTAGAAAAGGTAGGTGATAGGCTTTATATCTATTTGGAATATGTATCTACTAGAAATTCGTAGCTATACCCAGCAAAGTCTTTCAGTGCTTCCTTTATACATGTAGATCCTATATTTGTATGCTAATAGTTGTATATTATGGAAGCACTTTTCCTCCTCATAATATGGATCTGTAGTTTAATTTTAATGATATGCACACCCAGTAATAATAATCGTTATTTATTCCTGGAAATGTTGATTATCATGCTAAGTCAAATCCAATGAATTTTTTGTAGGTAAAGAGCATACAGATATTTTGAATATGAGATCTGCTAAACCACGCAATTCACATGTTGGAGTCTATTTGCTGATTTATTTTCTTTGAAGCTATTTGTATTTGGAGTTGATAATCTTGTGATGTACCTAATCAATTATTTATGTGATGAAATGTATTGTCTTTCTTATTCAGGTATTAGCGATTATGGGTGCCTTGAATCCCCTTTCATAAACGGAATCAGCAAAGCTTTCCGGGATCACTTGGAGAAGTTATCCGTAGAGACAGTGATACTGAGGACTAAGGTTATTGTTTGTTCCCAGCTTCGTGTTTTATATGAGCTTGTTAGCTATATATTATAGTCACTTTGGTTCTGTTTTTTACAGTTGTGAAGGTGTTATTGTGAATTCTCTTGAAACAAAATAATTTTTCTCAAGGTATTGTTCTTGACCTTTAGTTCTGGTCTCTTGTTAACTGAATTTGCATTGAATATGAGACTAAAGCTGGATACATGATAGTTTATCATAACTTTTCTTATTGGTCATTCTTATTGGATTTTTCGGGTTTAACATCTCAAGTATCCTGGATTCTGTATCATTACAGAGCAAAAACACTATCCTTACATAAGATAATTCATACTCAACAAGTAAGTCCATCCCATCATAAGCTAAAGAAGGAACTTTTCTAGTGTTGCCCCATATTGCTGTTTAAGGGAAATGGAAGTTTAATGTTCCTATCATTTTTTATTTTTTTTTGTACATGAATGATATAGAGTATGAAAGTGTATACCAATCATTTGTATGGGTGTATGATTGTTCATCTAAAATACAGGTGCAGAATCAGTAAATATTCAGGAGCAGAAATCTGCCGGAATTTGGTGCCGGCGGTTACTTTTTTTTTACCTGAAAATTATTTTGCAACGGATATAAATGTGGCAACATTATCCGTTGCACAAATCACCTAAATCAGCAACGGATGCAACTGCCAGCAAATAAATAAAACGTGGACAGAAATCACAATAGGACCCACAAAAGTGTTATCTATAAATAATAACCGTTGCACAAATTAATCTATACGTTGCACAAATAAGAAAAATATACCGTTGCACCATCGGGTGCGCAACGTATATAAACGTTGTACACATTAATTTGTGCAACGTATAGAAACCGTTGCACAACCATGCGCAACGCCGTTTTACCAACATTAATTTCCGTTGCACAAATTATGCGCAACGTTTATAAACGTCACAAAAAGGCTGTTTTGGTGTAGTGACTGAACTTAGAGATGACAGAGAACATGATCGGGTTTCTTAATTGTATGAGAGTTAAAGTTGGATTTAACCATGCCAGTGGCAAATAAGGTGCAGACTAAATTCGGTATTAGAGTAGTGATCCCCTATAGTGGAGACTACCCATGTTACATAATGTGAGGCACCGACCTTCAATTCTTTGTACCTGTCTAAATTTGTGCTTTTAGAGTGTGTGTCACCGTACATTAATTCCGGGCAGAATGGTGAGCTGTCCAACTTCCCACCATAGAAGCACTATTTTGATCTCTTGAGTGCTATTTTTATCAACCATGTTGGTGACATCGAATTGCTAACTTACATACCACTTGTAATTTTGTTCGCAGTTAGCACCATCCACATTATCTCTCTCTACACCAACAGGTCCATAGAAACACCATCATCATCAACAAGAGGAGCATCACAAATTTGAAGGAAAGTTGAAGACGTTCAAGGTTTACAAGCAACAGTACAGAATTGAGCAGATTTCAGATTTTATGTACGAGAGCGAATATTATCAAGATGAGAGTTCGAGAAGTTTATGATATCAAGACATATAAGTTGTGAAGAATCAAGCGGTAAAGTACTTACACCATGGCCTTTGTACTTACGTTTTTATTTTGTTTTATTTGTTTTATTTTTCTCTTGTCTTGAAAAAAAAAAAAAATAATAATAATAATTAAAAAAAAAAAAAAAACGAAAATTAAAAAAAAAAAAAGACAAGAGAAAATTTTTAGGTTTGTTAATAGTTTTCTCTTGTCTTGAAGACACCGATAGAAGACCGAAGACGTTTCTATGGATGCTGTGAGAGTGGTGCTAGCTGCACGCCGAACGGATACAAGGTAAGTAAGCATATTCCCACCTTCGTTAAATGGTTAATTTCCTTTCGAAGAGATCGTCAGAAAAATGGGTTTTCAAAAATATATAAAAGATGTGGGTTTTCAAAATATTTCGGAGGGTTTTTACCTTCCTACCATTCAACGTGTCTCGGGATTCTCTCTTCATTCCAACCTGGACACATGTGTGACCCATAAAAAGTTGTTTATTATTGAGAGCAATTTCATAAAACCCTTTCTTGTGAGGCAGAGTCGAGACTTTTGATCACTCCGAACCCGAATTTTTGTCGAGAAGGGATGGTTATTTCTCTCTCAACTTTTAAGAATGAGATTGTGTTCATTTATGTGTCTAACTTCTTATGACTAGTGTGCAGAATCTCTATGTCTTCTTAGCGCATTGGATGCTATCATTTCGGAGAACTAGTAAGTTGGTAAAGTAGGTTTTGTGGGTATATCTCTAGTAAACCCTCACGAGACTATAACTCGTCCACTAGGGACACCTAGTGGTTTAAAGGCTTGTTATTTATGCTAAAAGTGACCGTAGCCTCGACGACACGGAGTTGTATGTATTTTTCATAATTTGTTTTGTTTGATTTGCTCGAGGACTAGCAAAGTCTAAGTGTGGGGGAATTTGATAGGTGTAGAATACACCGTATTTAATATCTAGTATTTATGCTTTCTTTGCGAGTTTTCTTGTAAATTATGTATCTTATGTTTACTTTTGAGTTTATTAGGTGCAATGGAGTCATTTGGAGCAAAAAGAAGTGGAAATGGCTACAAAAGTGAAGTCACAAGTGAAGAAGGGCCAAAGACCCAGTGGAACTCATTCAAATACAAGATTTCTACTTTTCATTGTGTAGAGGACGAGAAGATGAAGACAATGGCGAAAGAACGGAGTCATTCAGAGCTCGGATGAAGAAGTTATTGGCAAAAGAAGAACTCGGAATGGTAAACCGGTCATTTCATCGGATAATACTAATGGGAGCCCAGCCACATGTTAAGGGGTAGCCAGATTTTGGTTAAAAGGGAAGTGCTATTGAGAGCCTAGCTAAGGATAAGGGGTAATCAGAGAGATTCGCTAAAGACAGATTATTCTTCGTTAAGGGGCACCTCCTCCTTTATAACTAGAAACTAGGTCGAGTTGGTCATCACGACCAGTTCTTCTCTCAGCCAAATCTCATCGCCCGCTCTCAGTTCCTTGCCAAGAATGGTTCACGCCGGAAAGTTCAGGTCTGGTGGAGTACGTCGTCGGGCCAGAGAGTTGTAGATCGATGAAGGAGGCAGAATTAGGTTCTGTGAAGCTCAAGGGAAAGAGGTGAGGCCACTGTTATCAATTTGAGAGAAGGTATCTGAGATGAGTTAGGGTTCGGTTGAATGAGAATTTGAGATCGAAATGGAGAGCACAGTGAGATGATTGAGCTGTTGAAGAATCAAATGAATGGGTATTGGACGAAATTGAAGATGAATTTAGGGGATTAAGTTCGTGTCGATTTTGAGGATGAATTAGAGATGGAATTAGAAGATGGATTCTGGATTGAAACTAAGCTGAGAAGGTATGTGGTTGTTCAATTGGTGGTCTGAGGAAGAATGGGTTCGATTTGTGAAAGTTCTTGAGATTGAAAAGGAATTGATGGACGTTGATGTTCATGGGTTGTCTGGTGGTTACTATGAAACTGAAATTAGGGTTCTCCCTTTCCTATTTCTGAGCTCGCGATTCAAGATAGGTCGGAGTATGAAGTTCGAGCAATGGAGATGCAATTGGAAAGTGAAATGGCGGTGCAATTGCGGGGATCGGTGGAACCGATTATGAAGTCGTGATGCTATGGTGGTGTCTTTGGGGAGATTGCCGACAAAGTCTTTGGTTGTAGGCTGTCTTGATGCTTGGACTTGCAAAATGGAGTTGAATGAGCAAATGGGTTGCAAGCTAATGGATCTGGTGGAGGAATTGAGGTGCTTCTGAACTGTTGAACCTGAGAAGAACAAGGAACAAGAAATGGCAGTTGTTATGCTGGAGTGTTGCAGGTTAAGCTGCTTTGCCAAGCAAGTTGCAGTGGCGGATGAAGTGCACATACTGCACAATGAAGCTGTAGTTCAGTGTGGTGGTCATGGGCTTGACTGAAGGGATTGCAGGTGATATATGGTGGCATCTTGAAGCAGTGATGCAATAGCAAGTGCAGAACAACAGAAGTGGCCTGAGATGGTTGCAATGAATAATGCTGCTGCAAGAGTGATAAGATGGCTGCTGTGAACTTGGCCTGAGAATGGTGGTGATTGTCACGGTGAGAGCAAGAAAGCAGTTGAGAACTCTCCTTTCCTCGAAAGGTTGAAGAAGAAGGGTTATGAAGTCCTTTACATGGTTGATGCTATTTTTTTTTTTTTGAAGCATGAAATTTATTAATCTACTAATAGGCTATTACAAGAGGGTATACAATACCCAAGGACTCGATTACATTTGGATCTGTATGCCAATAGTTAATAACAACAAGACAGTTGGATCTGTATGCCAATGGTTGATGCTATTGATGAGTATGCTGTTGGTCAGTTGAAGGAATACGAGGGAAAGAAACTTGTGTCTGCCACCAAGGAGGGATTGAAGTTGGAGGAAAGTGAGGATGAAAAGAAGAAGGCGGAGACAATGAAGGCACAAGCTTTGAGGGATTCAAGCACGGCTGGATACATGGCCAACAAGAAGACCATGGAGATCAACCCTGAAAACTCAATCATGGAGGAGCACAGGGACAAGGTGCTGATGCCAGAGTGAATGGATGCAGTGTTTGAATGACCTATGAATGCATGAATATTATGTGTATGAATGCTGTGCAGGGAAGAAGAGTGTGAAATGGCCTGAATTTGGCCTGGGAATTGCCTGAAAACAGACGAAACTCTGTCAGATTTCTAGTTCACCGAGTCAACTCGGTGATCTGATCTGATCCGATCTGATCCGATCCAATTCATGACTCAGACGGATTTGGACCTGCTGGGCTTGTGGGTTTTTATGAAGCTGAACTGATTTTATGGGCTGGAGTGCTTGTCTCATGACCCAGTTGGTATTTTGCTTTGTCAAAACCGTGACCTAGACTTGGAAATTGGGTGGAGAAGTGAAAAGCTATATAAGGGGATCTCTTATCTTTTTATTATCTTTTATTATTTCTTTTTGGCCTCTACTTGTTTTCTAGGGTTTACATCATGAAACTTCACTTTCTTCTTGTTATGAACTCCATGAATATGAGCTAGAATTTTATTATTGGTTATGGAATAAGTTTGATTTCCAAATATGGGTTTTAATTCAATAAATTAGTTTTGTCTCCATATTATCGTTTATGATTCACCATTAATATTGTTACATGATTTGAATGCTTGTTAGTCGAGTCGCGAATCGATTGAGTTTGTTTTCATCTCTCTTGCTAGATTAGGATTTATTATACGCAAAAGTGATAGATTCCTGATTACAAGTAGCATAATTGTGATTATTGCTTGTAGTGATACATCCTAATAGTCATATGTGAACCATAACCTTTGTTAAATCGGATTAGTGCGCTTTTCACGTTCGATTGCTTTGATTGGCCTGATTTCATAGAACTTAATGCATCTAGGGAATTAAACTTGATTAGTGCTTTTACACGTTAGGTTGTTCTTTTAGGTAGAATTCATATTCGCATCTTTTAATGTGTTTGTTGATGACAAGAGGAGATTAGCGGGATATTCTTGCGATCAAGGTATTCTAGGGTCTTTGATAAAAGTTGAGATTAAAATATCAATTCTAATTATTGTGTTGAAAACATGTTTGTGAATGAAAACGAAATCCATGACCAATATCTTCTTATCCTTGATTTGATTTGTTTGCTTTGCTTTATTTGCTTTTATTTTATTTTAGTTTATAAAATCACAAAACCCCGGTGTTATTTATAGGGAACCGAAATAATTTGACAACCTAGACCTCTCTGTGGGATCGATCCTTTCTTGCCCTTGCTTCATTATATATTTTGAGTAGTAAGAAAGTGTAATTTATTTTTGACGCTTACGACAGCGATCAGTACCTGAGAATCCTTTTAGGTAATTTCAGATGAATATCTGTCCTTGTTAAAGTGAGGTATTGAAGACTGCAAATCATCTTTCTATAATATGCAGGATCTTTAAGAAGAATACCATCATATAGAGAATCCCTCTTACCTTGAGCAACTGGAGTCTTGCAAGGCTTGCAGTATAACATGTCAAATTCCTTGAGCAGTTCTAAAGAATATTTAGTTTGAGTAAGTAACAATCTTTGAGGACTGGAGTTGAGCACAACTTCAATATCAAGAAAGTAGTGCAAAGTGCCTAAGTCCTTTAATGGAAAAGTAGTCTTCATAGAAGAAATAAATGAAGAAAGTATAGTGTCTGATGATCCAACTAAAATTATATCATCTACATAGACAAGAAGAACCATTTGAGTAATACCATTTCTGTAAACTAACATAGAATGATCAACTTTAGACCTGAAAAATCCATAGGAGGTAAGAAAACTACTTAATTTTTCATACCAAGCCCTTGGTGCTTGTTTGAGACCATATAAGGATTTTTTAAGCTTGCAGACATAGGAAGGAAATTCAGATGAAACAAATCCAGGTGGCTGCTCTATGTAGACATCTTCATTAAGATCACCATGTAAGAAAGCGTTGGAAACATCCAACTGCCACATGGACAAGTTATTGCTTAAACCAAGACTTAATACACATCTTATTGTTGTAGCTTTAACAACATGGCTAAAAGTTTCCTCAAAGTTTACACCATCAACTTGATGATAGCCTTTTTCCACTAATCTTGATTTGAATCTTTCAAGTACCATCTGATTTAAGTTTGGTTATATAGACCCATTTACACCGTAAAACATTCATACCAGTCTCATATGGAACATATTCAAGGGTATTGTTAGAATATAAAGCATTATACTCATCTTGCATGGAAACAACCTGGTTTGGGTTCTTTGCATATTCTTTAAAGGTCTTTGGAGCTTATAACATTGAGAGCCAAAGGAATAAGATGTTTAGTATGAGAATAAGTAACATAATTTGGTACTAGAGACTTATTTTTATTAACGCTAGTTTTTGATCTAGTATGAATGCTACTTGAAACAAAAGTATATGGTAAAATTAACTCTAGTGATGATGGGATAACAGATGGTAAGAGAGGCTTTGGTGAAGATACTTCAACAACAAAAGGAGAGGCATCCAGTTCAGCATAAGGAGAAGCCAATATAGTAGAAGTATGAACTGAAGAAGGAATGACTGAACCAATTGAAGTAGCAAAAGGAAACGCAGCTTCATTGAAGACAACATTAACAAAAGTATAGACTTTCTTGGAAGTAGGATCATAACATCTGTAGCCTTTGTGAAGTAAGCTATAGCCAAGAAAAATGCAAGGAATAGACTTGGGGCTGAGCTTGTCTTGTCTGCAATAAGCAAGATGTGGAAAGCAGAGACAACCAAACACCTTAAGAAAATTGTATACTGGAGATTTATCAAATAAGACCTGAAAAGGACATTTTTACTTGAACAATTTTGCTGGAATTCTATTGATGAGGTAAGTGGAAGTCATAAAGGCATCAAACCAGAATTTCTTAGGCATAAAAGCATTGAAAGATAGAGTATTTCCCATTTCAGTGACATGTCTTATCTTCCTCTCAGCTGCTCCATTTTTTGATGAAGAGTTGGACAAGATATTCTCAATGAAATACCATTAGTGTCAAGAAATTGCTTAAATGGACCTTTAACTAATTCACAAGCACCATCACATTGAAACTCTTTAATAGTTTTGTCAAATAACTTTTTCATTCAAGTTTAAACAATGTGAAACAACTCAAACTTTCTGACCTACAGTTGATTGAAAAAATCCATGTGAGCTTACTATACTAATCAACAAAAAGAATGAAATACTTGTAGCATAAATGAGATAAAACAGGTGCAGGACCCCAGATATCACAATGCACAAGAGCTAAGGGCTTACAAGATTTAGAATAAGAAAGTAAAAAAGGCAAACTATGGCTCTTGCCAAGTTGACAAGATGTACAAACTGTCTCAAAGTTCTTATTTGATAGTTCGATTGCACCTGCAGTATGAAGCTTTATAACAATTTTAGAGCTTGGATGGCCAAGTCTTTGATGCCAAATAGCTGAAGAAGCAACGACAAAAGTAAAAGCAACAGTATATGAAGCAGGCATCACTGCAGTAGAAGAATTAAGATTTGCTTTGCTTGAAAGAAATGACTGAACTGGATAGAGATTCCGATGCATGAGTCCTCTTGGCAGTACTTTCTTACTGGGAAGATACTTAATTTCATAACCCCATGGAAAAGATTCAAAGGAACAATTATTCTCAAGAGTAAATTTATCAATTGAGAGTAAATTGTGCTTAATATGAGGAACAAATTGAACATCATTCAAATGATATGAAGTATCACAACCAGAAAGAAGAATAGAACTAAAACCAGTTAAATTAATTGGTAAAAGCTTACCATCACCAACCATTACTTGCTCTTCAGTAGCATATTTTTGACAGTCAGTCATGAGAGTAGTGTCATTAGTCATATGACTAGTAGCTCCTGAATCAAGGATCGAAACAGGACCATTTTCATTAGTACTCCGATGACCAGTGGGAGAGCAAGAGGATTCACCAGGATAATAAGTAGATTCAGCAGGAGCCCATGGTTGAAATGATGGAGAAGCAGTTTATATTCTTGCAAAAGCTCTTTGAACAGGAGGAGTACTGTTCTTGGATACTGCATATCTATATATACACCTATTAGCAAAATGACCAGTTTTGTTGCAGATTTGACAAGTAATAGAACCATAATCTCGTTTCTACGCAGAAATGAATTATCCTTTCTTTAATTGAAAACCAGAATTAAAAGCAGGTGGCTTTGAATAATAAGATGTCGAAGGAGAAGATGATGAAGGAGCTGCAGGTTTCTTTAAATTTGGATTAAATTTCTTAACAAAGAAAACAGAATTACTAGGTGTTGATGGTGGTTTTTAGCTTAGGGTTAAAATCATAAAACACTAAACCCTAGCAGACAGTGTTGTCACAACATTTAAAGTAACAAGCATTTACTAGGCACATTTACTGAAACCTTTAATGTGTCCCTAAATAATTACCGGGGTATCTTTTTCAAATTAGGGTTACGACAAGCCAAACCCTAATTCCCGCGTGTGCCAATGGCAAATCATGCTAGCCACACCGACCGTGCCAAAGCATGCCAACCATGCTAGTCGCACCTCTGTGCCAATCGCAAATCATGCCAGCCACACCGACCGCGCCAAAGCATGCCAACCATGCTAGCCGCACCTCTGTGCCAATGGCAAATCATGCCAGCCACACCGACCGCGCCAAAAGAATGCCAACCATGCTAGCCGCACCTTTGTTCCAATGACAAATCATGCCAGCCACACCGACCGCGCCAAAAGCATGCCAACCATGCTAGCCGCACCTCTCATGCCAATGGCAAATCATGCCACCACACCGATCAGCGCCAAAGCATGCTAGCCATGCTAGCCGAACCTCCGTGCCAATGGCAAATCATGCCAGCCACACCTTCTGCGCCATGCCAAACGCACCTCGCCATGGCCCCATGCCGCACCACCATACTGGCCTTCACTACGCGGCTATCAAAACGAAGGCGTACCACAATCAACGATTGCCCTTCAATCCCAGGAGAAAATCCTGGCCGTCTAAGGTTACCAAAGGACCTTTGCCCCAAAACCCTAGCTTGGTCACGCACCTAGCCCAAGCTAGCCACGCCATGCGCCTATGGCAAGCCCTTGGCCCTACACGCCAAGCCAAAACCGCACCTAACCCAAGCTAGTCACGCCATGCGCCTATGGAAAACCCTTGGCCCCACATGCCAAGCCAAAACCGCACCTATCCCAAGATAGTCAGGCCATGCGCCTATGGAAAACCCTTGGCCCCACATGCCAAGCCAAAACTGCACCTAGCTGTTGCATACTTAATCTACACACTAGTTGGCCTAAGGTGCCCTTAGACTGTTAGCGGGGTGCCTGAGTGTTTCACAAATATTCTATTTTTGATTTCCTTTGATCCGTTGGATGGGCTGCACGTGTCGCGCCTGGATTATGGATTGGTAGGGTTGAATGATTGGTCTATTTAATGTTTGGAACACATTTCGTTTAGGGAGAGGAAGATTGTAAGAAGAACTCGGTGGCTGGCTGTTCTACAGCTCAGATTGTTGGCCTAATTCATCGAATTGGGAGTTCCTAATTTTCAGTTTATCTATCAATTTACCATTTTTGCTGTTAAATTGTTGTAAGCATACAACAATTGGCATCAGAGCCGTTCACTTCACTCAACTTCCAACAAATTTTTTTTTTCAATGACCTTGAAGGAGGTTGAATCTGAGGTCGAGAAACTGAGAGGATCTCAGGATGTTCTTACTACTAAACTCTCAGATCTCGGTGGTTCCGTTACAGCTTTAACCTCCAAGTTCGATAATCTTATGCAAATCTTAGAGAAATCGAATTTCATACAGCAAAATCCTGAGCGCCCCTCTGGTTCTCAGAATGAAGTTCAGGATGCTCATACTGGCCATCGAATGGCTGCACCTCCCTTTCTCTATCACCATGCTCGAATACCCAAGTTGGATTTCCCACGATTCGATGGTGATAACCCAAGAAGCTGGATCCAAAAGAGTGAGCGTTATTTCAAAATTAATGATACTGAGGAACACATGAAGGTAAATATTGCTTCGATCTATTTAGAAGGTAAAGCTGAGAAGTGGTTTTTAAATTTCCAGGTCAATCGACCTCGTATTACATGGTCTGATTTAGCTGATCACCTGTGTGCTCGATTTGAAAATCCCATAGAAGAAAATTTTGTTGGTAGTTTCAATAAGCTTATTCAGAGTTCCACAGTTGATGACTATTATGAAGAATTTGAATCATTGAAGTCCTTGATGTTGAATATGAATCCTACACTTACTGAAACATATTTTATCATGAGTTTTCTTAGTGGGCTTAAAGAGGAAATTGGTAAATCTGTTTCTATGTTTCAACCCGCAACTCTATCTGAAGCTTTTTCTTTAGCCAGACTCCAAGAGCAGAAGGTTAATCTTGCAGCTGCTGCTACTAAACCGTTCACTAGATCCTTTACTACTTCATTTCAAAGCAACAGACAATACTCCTCACCCAATTTTCCTCCTAAGCCAATTCTCACTTCCCCTAAATCTGCACCCATTACACCAAGGTCCTTCTCTAGTCCTACACCAAACTCTACCTCGGCCAGTCCTACAATCAAAAGGCTCACCCCAGAGGAGATGCAAAAGAGAAGAGATCAAGGGTTATGTTATAATTGTGATGCAGTTTATAGGCCAGGCCATTTCTGCAAGGGTAAACAAAAACTTTTTATGCTCCATGTGGATACTTCTGAATCTCAGGATACTGAGGAGGAGGAAGAGGTTTTTGAGGAAGCTGTGGAGTCTCCAATTCACTCTGATATAGAGATCTCGCTTCATGCCCTCACAGGCACAGCCACAGGGGACACTATCAGGATACCTGGTCTTCTCCACAAACATAAAGTATCTATCCTGATTGATTCTGGTAGTACCACCAGTTTCATTGATAGCAGCATAGCTTCCAAAATCCAGTGCAACATTACCCCTACTGCTCCAATGTTGGTTACGGTGGCTAATGGTGATACCACTACTAGTACTGGCATGTGCTCTCAACTTCAATGGACTATGCAAGGCCATCAGTTTGTGGAAGACTTGAGAGTCTTACCATTGGGAGGCTGTGATATTGTGTTGGGAGCAGACTGGCTCAAGACCTTAGGTGATGTGCTTTTTAACTTCTCTACACTCAGCATTTCTTTTAAGTATAATAATAAGAAAATCACATTACATGGATCAACACCCAACCATTCCTTGCGGATGATGAGTGGAACAACTGTTAAGAAATTTTTCTCCAAAACTTCCCATGGCATCGTGGGTCATCTATTCTCCATTTCTACCCCACTTACCCCGCCTGTCACCCCATCACAGCTACTTCCTATTCTTGATGAATACCATGACATTTTTAAGGAACCTACTCAATTGCCTCCAAAGAGATCCTTTGACCACACTATTCCTCTACAACCCAATGCTGCACCTATAAATCAAAGAGCCTATAAGTGTCCTTACATACAGAAAGGAGTCGTTGAGAAACTGGTTCAAGACATGCTCAATACAGGCATCATACAACCCAGTCATAGTCCATTTGCTTCTCCCATCTTGCTTGTTAAGAAGAAAGACAATTCTTGGAGATTTTGTGTGGATTACAGGAAGCTCAACCACATTACCATTAAAGATAAATTTCCCATTCCCATAATCGATGAGCTCCTGGATGAATTAAAAGGTGCTATAATCTTTACCAAGATAGATTTGAGGGCTGGGTACCACCAGATCAGGGTGATTGATGCTGATACCTTCAAGACTGCCTTCCGAACACACCATGGTCACTATGAGTTTAAGGTCATGCCTTTTGGACTGACCAATGCGCCTGCAACCTTCCAAGCTCTAATGAATGATATTTTCAAGCCAGTTTTGAGAAAATTTGTCTTGGTATTCTTTGATGACATCCTGATTTATAGTCCAAGCCTAGCAGAACATCTGGAACACCTCAGTTATGTTTTTTCTGTCCTCAGACAACATCAGCTTTTTGCTAACTTCTCTAAGTGTTGCTTTGGTCAATCTTCCTTGGAATATTTGGGTCATATCATTACAGCTGAGGGGGTGTCTGCGGATCCTAATAAGATATCTTGTATGCAACAATGGCCACTTCCTACCAATATTAAGGAACTCCGAGGTTTCCTTGGCCTCACTGGATATTATAGAAAATTTGTTCAAGGATATGGGGCTATTGCTAGGCCACTTACGGCACTGTTAAAGAAGAATTCCTTCATTTGGAGCCACGCAGCCACACTTGCATTCAACAAGCTCAAAGAAGCCATGACGACTACTCCAATTCTAGCCTTGCCAGATTTCACCAAGCCATTTGTGGTGGAGAGTGATGCCAGTGACTCTTGTGTGGGAGCTATTCTTTTACAAGAGAACAAACCCATTGCATACTTCAGCAAACCCTTGGGGCCCAGAGCACAAGCTTTGTCTACTTATGAGAAGGAATTTTTGGCAATTGTCTTGGCAGTCCAAAGATGGAGACAATATTTGCAAGGTACCAAATTCATCATCAAAACTGACCATCAAAGTATTAAATACTTTCTTGATCAGAAGATTACCACTGCTTTCCAACAAAAGTGGCTTATTAAGTTGCTGGGATTTACTTATGAAATCCACTACAAAAAGGGGACTGACAATGTGGTCGCCGATGCTTTATCTCGACGACCTACTCATTCAGTGACTTGTAACTCAGTTTCTGTCTCTACTCCAAATTGGATGCAAGATATACTTCTCAGTTATTGTCAAGATGCCAAGGCGGACCGGACTAATTTCAAGGCTATTCTTTGCAGTCGATTCTGTTCCCCCTTTCACCTTCCAAGAAGGTATCTTACGATACAAAAATAGGATTTATATTGGCACTGGAGGTAATATCCGAAACCTTCTTTTGAATTCCTTGCATGCTTCTGCTGTTGGTGGCCATTCGGGTATGCAAGCCACATATGTTAGAGCTAGAAAACACTTTTATTGGCAGGGGATGAAGAAAGATATTCATTTTTTGTCTCTCAATGTGATGTTTGCCAACGCTGCAAAGGTGATTCTACAACTCATGCTGGGCTTTTACAACCTCTGCCGATCCCTGATTATCCTTGGCAACACATTACTATGGATTTTATTGAGGGATTACCAATTAGTGACAAGAAGAGCGTTATTTTGGTCGTTGTTGATAGACTCACTAAATATGCACATTTCATTGCTCTACAGCATCCATACACGGCTGCATCTGTGGCCAAAGTTTTTCTCAGCCAGGTATTAAAGCTCCATGGGCTACCTGCATCCATTGTATCTGATAGGGATAAGGTCTTCACCAGCAACTTTTGGCAAGATTTGTTCACAGCTTTGGGCACCAGTTTGAACCTCAGTACTGCATACCATCCACAGACCGATGGCCAAACAGAAAGGGTTAATGCTTGCCTGGAAAATTACCTGAGATGTATTACTGGGCACAAACCAAGTAAATGGGTTCAATGGCTTGCTCTTGCTGAGTGGTGGTACAACACTAGCTTCCACAGGGGCTTGTCCATGTCTCCTTTTCAGGCGCTTTATGGATACTTACCACCGCATATGGCCATTCCATCTTCTGCCACTACTTCTGTTGCTGCCGTGGAAACATACCTAGCCGAAAGAGCTCATATGCTAGACTTACTTAAAGAAGCCCTTCACAAGGCTCAGGAGAGAATGAAGCTTTATGCAGATACTTCAAGGGTGGAGAGATCTTTTGCAGTGGGAGATCTAGTCTACCTCAGGCTTCAGCCTTACAGACAGGCCTCTCTCTCTGTCAGAAGAAATCTCAAGCTCTCTGCTAAATTTTATGGCCCTTTTCCTGTTGTGCAGAAAATTGGTCAAGTGGCATACAAGTTGGAGCTGCCATCGCATTCACGCATCCACCCTGTCTTCCATGTTTCTCAGCTCAAAAAACACATTGGTGCCCGTATCGTACCCTGCTCATCCCTTCCATTGGTGGATCTCACTGGTGATATCATCATGCTTCCAGAGAAGGCCCTCGATGCCAGGACTGTCCTTATTGGTGACCAGTAGGTTCGTCAAGTGCTCATCCAATGGACAAACTCCTCTGCTGAGGATGCAACTTGGGAAGCCGTTTCCAACATTAAAGCTCATTATCCAAGGTTTATCCTTGAGGACAAGGATGTTTCTCAGGGGGAGGCAATGTTGCATACTTAATCTACACACTAGTTGGCCTAAGGTGCCCTTAGACTGTTAGCGGGGTGCCTGAGTGTTTCACAAATATTCTATTTTTGATTTCCTTTGATCCGTTGGATGGGCTGCACATGTCGCGCCTGGATTATGGATTGGTAGGGTTGAATGATTGGTCTATTTAATGTTTGGAACACATTTCGTTTAGGGAGAGGAAGATTGTAAGAAGAACTCGGTGGCTGGCTGTTCTACAGCTCAGATTGTTGGCCTAATTCATCGAATTGGGAGTTCCTAATTTTCAGTTTATCTATCAATTTACCATTTTTGCTGTTAAATTGTTGTAAGCATACAACACTAGCCCAAGCTAGTCACGCCATGCGCCTATGGCAAACCCTTGGCCCCACATGCCAAGCCAAAATCACACCTATCCCAAGATAGTCACGCCATGCGCCTATGGAAAACCCTTTGTGCTTTTAGAGTGTGTGTCACCGTACGTAAATTCCGGGCAGAATGGTGAGCTTCCCAACTTCCCACCATAGAAGCACTATTTTGATCTCTTGAGTGCTATTTTTATTAACCATGATGGTGACATCGAATTGCTAACTTACATACCACTTGTAATCTTGTTCGCAGTTAGCACCATCCACCTTATCTCTCTCTACACCAACAGGTCCATACAAACACCATCATCATCAACAAGAGGAGCATCACAAATTTGAAGGAAAGTTGAACACGTTTGAGGTTTACAAGCAACGGTAAAAAAAAATTTTGAGCAGATTTCAGATTTAAGTAAAGCAACAAAACAAGGAGCAGAATTTTTATAAGTTGAAGACTATTGTACAAGAGTAAAAATTATCAAGGATGAGAGTTCGAGAAGTTTATGATATCAAGACATATAAGTTGTGAAGAATCAAGCGGTAAAGTACTTACACCATGGCCTTTGTACTTACGTTTTTATTTTATTTGTATTTTACTTTCTCTTGTCTTAAAAAAAAAAAGAAAAAAACGAAAAATTAGAAAAAAAAAAAAAGAGAAAAAAGAAAAAGAAAAAAAAAAAAAAACAAAAAAAAAAAAAAAAAAAAAAAAGAAAAAAAAATTTTTTTGGGTTTCTATAGTTTGTTTTTATTTTTGTATTCTTTCAATAAAGCCTATGGAAAGAAGGAATATCTATAATGAAGTTTCAAGCAACAAGAAATTAGAGGAAAGAATTACATTGTCGAGATTCTACGAAGTTCGAGAGTTATCATCAAGAGTTGAAGACCGAAGACGAAGATGAAGACACCGATTGAAGACCGAAGACGTTTCTATGGATGCTGTGAGAGTGGTGCTAGCTGCACGCCGAACGGATACAAGGTAAGTAAGCATATTCCCACCTTCGTTAAATGGTTGATTTCCTTTCGAAGAGATTGTCAGAAAAATGGGTTTTCAAAAATATATAAAAGATGTGGGTTTTCAAAACATTCGGAGGGTTTTGCCTTCCTACCATTCAACGTGTCTCAAGATTCTCTCTTCATTCCTACCTGGACACATGTGTGACCCATAAAGAGCTGTTTATTATTGAGAGCAATATCATAAAACCCTTTCTTGTGAGGCAGAGTCGAGACTTTTGATCACTCCGAACCCGAATTTTAGTCGAGAAGGGATGGTTATTTCTCTCTCAACTTTTAAGAATGAGATTGTGTTCATTTATGTGTCTAACTTTTTATGACTAGTGTGCAGAATGTCTATGTCTTCTTAGCGCGTTGGATGCTATCATTACGGAGAACTAGTAAGTTGGAAAAATAAGTTTTGTGGGTATATCTCTAGTAAACCCTCACGAGACTATAACTCGTCCACTAGGGACACCTAGGGGTTTAAAGGCTTGTTATTTATGCTAAAAGTGACCGTAGCCTCGACGACACGGAGTTGTATGTATTTTAGAATTGTTTTATTTGATTTGCTCGAGGACTAGCAAAGTCTAAGTGTGGGGGAATCTGATAGGTGTAGAATACACCGTATTTACTATATAGAGTTTATGCTTTCTTTGCTATTTTTCTTGTGAATTATGTACTTTACACGTGTTTTTGAGTTATTAGATACTCTGGAGTCGCACGGATAAAAGAAAGAAGAAATCACTCATTTAAGCGGAAAAGAGCGAAAAGGCGAAGCTATCGGCGAAAGAATGAGGCCATTCCGGTTCCGTATGAGAAGTGTAGTAGCATGTTTTCCCACACTACACCCCTCACTATATTTTGGTTAATTAATCCATTGAAAGTTGCATAATTGAGAATGTTTATTGATTAATTTCATGAGTTCTACCAAGAAAAGTAGAATTACACTTAGCAAGTAAAACACTCTTAAACTTTCTCTCTCCTAATGACTTGCCTAACAATTCTAAAAAGATCTCCCTCTTTACAACAGACTCACTCGACCCTTTATATAGGGTAATACATAGTGGATGACAAACTAAGCTATCCTTTATTTTCGGAATGTCTCGCGAAGTGTCGCCATTACAACTATTCAATCTCGCGACACTTCTTAACCCTCGCCAGATCTCACGTCTTCTTTATGTCTCGCTTTGTCGTTATTCTTTGCGTCGTTTATTTTAGCTCTGCGATCGCCTCGCGACATCGTTGTTTATTAACTTCGCAAATCTCGTACGTTGCGATATTATGGTCCTACATCTTGCCTCTTTTTCCTTGAATATTGCTTGAAGAGCGATTTTGAAGGAAAAATCTGTTGTTGTAATAATCTTTGGTCTTCACGATGAAGGAACGAGCGAAAGAATACTTGGACTTGAAAAGTACGTACTTGCCTCTATTCTTTTGCGAAATTCAAGCTCCTATGTACAAAGTGTCATTTCTTGCCTCATGTGTTACAGAGAATAATCGGTTCCGCAATCTCTTCTCGCCTATTAGGAAATATGCCATATATTTGAATTCTGCTAAATTTCTTTTCGTCAAGTTTCCTTGGATTTGGGTAATGACCGTTAACACGTGTCTATATTTGCCTCTTTTACCGCGCATTTAATGTTACCGGTCGTAATACCTTTTTCTCATCTATTTATAGAAGTGTTCCTTGTGAAGAAATTTCTTTTCCCTTTCATCTTCCTCATCGTCTCATGCAGCTTTCCTCTTCTTCATCGTTACGCAAGTATTTGCCTTCGTGTTTTCCTTCTTCATCTTCTTCTCTTCTTCGCACTTCTTATCAGTTGTCATTCTCATGGCATCCAGGTTTGTTAATCTTGCCATATCTAATTTGATCTTGTGGTTAATTGCTTTGAAGTTAGTTTTCCTTGTCGAAATCACACTGGTATGCTTAACTTTATAGTTCTTTTTCTGCCATTGTTGTTTAGCAAGAACCAACCCAAAACCAGATTTACCGTGAAGGACCCTTTTCTTTCTTTGGGCTCGCCATCGGAACCTTCTTCGCAACAAGAATCTCCTTCGCAGCCAAAGCCTACTTCGCGAACAAAATCTATAGTTACCAAAAGAAAGCCTGCGAGTGACAAGGTATTTAAGAAACATTTCTTTTTTATGAGCAATATATTGTTGCCTCTGTTTCTTACTTGACTTGTTACTCGGCAGATGATGGAAATACTGATAGAACTCCTAAAAGGCTTCGCCAACCCAAGTCTCTGTTACTCCCAGCTTCCATTTCCTTCTTTCAAACCTTCTTCTCCTTCTCAAATCTTCGCAGATAGTTTCGTGCCTCTTCCTTCTAATAACATTACATGCGACAACACTTTTACGCCTCAACTCCTCATAGACCAAGTTCCTCACAACCGTTCCCCTACAAATGATACTATATCACCCTCTCGCTATCAATGTTCCTACTATTTCTCCAACCACTTCTCTCCCGAGACTTCCTCTTCTCATGAGATTCCTTTGACAAAGGATGACTCATTTTTAGTAGAGCAAATTCCTCTAACAATGAGAAAATTTGGAGGGTATAGATGTGGCCTTTAAGGTTCTTTCAGATCTTGTGAATGATGCCAAGAAAACTTCACTGATCCTATCAAATCCAATGTCTGCGAGATTTTAAGTAAGCACCTTGGTCCCGATAAGGTCTCGCGGGCGTCTTTGGTTCAAGAAATTAGTAAGTCAAGAATGATCTCCAGTCATGACCGCGAAGTGCAATCAAAAATTTCACAACATCTCGCTGGATTGTGATGACCTTCGCAAGAAGAATGAAGAATTAAAAGGTATGCCCTAATGCTCTCTCTTTTTTTTTTTTTTTTTTTTTTTTTTTTTTTTTTTTGCAACTCAAACTCTCTCGTTCATTCTCCAAGCATTAAACCGTAAACGAATAATGGAGATATATCGATGGAGTCCATTGTTGAAGAAGTTCGAGTTGAGAGAGATGGTTGGATGGAACAATATAATCTCTTAGATAATCTTCACACTTATGCAGCTGATCAAATAAATAACTTGTCAAAAGAAAATTTAAATTTATCGCAGAAACAAGACTTGTTAAGTAATGATTTATCTCGCCTCTCTTATGCTTTGACTAAATCTGATTTGGAGTTGCAAACTTTATCAGATGAGAATCGAACTCTTTCGCAAGAGAAACGTTCTTTGTTGAATAAGGTGGCGAACTATTCGCAGCAGTATGATGCTTGTCGAAAATTATGTGAAGAACAAGAGCAAGCCAATCATTCTTTGAAAAACCAACTGAAGTAATTATCACGAGAGAGATAAACTTATTCAGGGTAGAATAACTTTGAGTGTAAAAGCGAAGCAATTCCAAGAACAATGTGTCAATTTAGAAAAATCCAACTCTACTCTGGCGAACGAAAATTCCATACTTGTTTCCAATGAAAAGAATTTGCGTTCTCGATTGAAAGGTTTAGTGGGAGATTCATTTGATGATGTCATGGACCGCCTGGGGAATAATTTCGCAGCGTTAATTCAACATCTTTCTTCTCAAAAGGAAGGTAGTCAATTTATTTGACTATCTTAATTCATATGTTTATCCCATGAATGCTTTACTACCCTGAAAATGTCGATAATGTTCGATAAGAATTTTCTCTGATCTTGTGTATTTGTTATGCAGATTCTGAGAGAAAGCTTCGCTCCACTATTTCCACCCTCAGGTCTGATTATTCCAAAATTCGCAAGGAAAATGGACTACTCACTTCGCATCTTGCTCGTTCTCGTGACCGTGCAGAGCGAAGACTTGATTATATGTCTCATTGTAAGGACATTGATAGTAAGAATCGTCAAAAGGCATTACTACGCCAGTTCCCTCTAAAGGCGGAAGTTCTTGTGAATAACATTTTGCTGTCGAAGTCTCTTGATCCTATTCACGTCGCTCCTTTGGAAATAAGTGATGATGAAGTTCCTGATGCTCCAGATAGTGATTATGACTATGAAAGCGGCGAAGACGTCGCTAATATTGAAGTTATCAACAAAGATCTGACTGAAAAGCTTTCTGACGAGAATCCACCAATTGGCGAGAATAAAGATGCTGAAAATATCTCAGAAGAACGTCCATTGACTGGCGAAGGTGAAGCTGAGAAAGTAATTGGTGAAGACGATAAAATTGATGTAGAGAATTAACTGTTTGATAACTCTTGCTACAACTGTCTGTTTGTTTTGAAAGATCAAATCCCTTGTTGGAGAATCCTCTTATTTTCTTCTTCTTATTTATAACTATAATCTCGCAAGCTTATTCGCTTACATTTTGATGAAATGATTTTTACTTAGTCATCATCATCTTTTCATTGTATTCTTCTGCTGATGTCGAATTTTGTATTACGACAAGGTCGCAGTATCTCCATGAGGAAGAAACCTACTTTTCTCGTTTTATCATTTTGGTAGTCTTTATTTTATCTCTTCTTGTGGCGACAAGATCGCAGACCGCCTTTACATTTTCATGCAATGGCTCATTGACCTTGCCTTATCAATTTTGTGTGGTCTTCCGAGTTAGACCTCCCTAATTAGAGGTCTTCCCCCGCCACCTTTTATGGCGACAAAATCGCAGGACGTCCGTACACTTGCATGTAAAGACCCATTGATCTTGTCTTATCATTTTTCAAGTATTTTTGCCTCTGCAGGATGTTTTAGTTGCGACAATATGACAGGCCTAGATATCCTTGCGAACATAAAGTCCCATGACATTGCCGTCGTGCGACGAAATCGCAGGACGTCCGTACACTTTCGTGTAAAGACCCATTGATCTCGCCTTACCCTCGCGTTAGTATTATTGCCTCTGCAGGATCATTGCACAAATATGACAAGCCTAAGTCTCCTTGCGAAAACAAAGCCTCATGACATTTGCGTCTGTTTTGACACCCCCTAATGGAGAGCGTCGCCCTTATCATCTCCCTGGTTGCCCCTTCAAGGAGGCGAAACATCGGCCATACAAGACTAGCTCCTCCCATCCGGTCTTAACAACAACCGTTGTTTTCGCAGCCTCTTATCCCTTATACCTATATGGTTTATGGTTACGAGACTGCACCCTAAGTGGAGTTTTCTTGAGCGAGTGCAAGACATGCCAAGACTTGCCAAGAATGGCCAGGTAGGTTCATCCATCCCGGCACTCAGCTCAACCGTGTACCTCGGCGCCTTGTGCATCCACCGACTCCTTGGAAGAGACCCTCGGTCGCCCAACCAGGGTATAACCTACATATATAGTTGGGAATCCAAGGTATCTCCCCGGATAGGCTTTCATGGGCCCCAAATCTGCATGACCCGGGTTTCGGAGCGGTGTAACCTTCCACCAGAGCCATGTTAAGAGATACCCCCTTATATGACGCACTTTAGGTCTTACATTTGCCTCTTACGAAATATAATTCGCGAACTAGGGTGTACGCCATAAAGGTTCGTCCCATTCATTCATTCTTTTTAGTCAATCATTCTTCATCATTTGCTATTTTGTCTGCGAGATATTCGCCGATTCATTCATTTAATCATTCCTTATCTCTTGTTGTTTTGTTAAGCTATTCATGACTTTTCTGTTATTCTTATCGCGATCTCTTCGCGGATTCTCCCTGCATTTTATTGAATGTCGCAAATATCTGGCGAAGAAGTACTTCATCTTAATTCATTTTGTCATCTTTCGTTATCACGGATAATATTTCTTTAGATATAACCTATTCCATGGTCTATCCAATTTTTGCCCCACATCTCTTCCTTCTGGGTCCATCAATCTATATGCCCCTAAGAGACTACCTCTTTGATGATATAAGGTCCATCCCATTTTCTTGCCAGCTTGCCTCCACTTTCACGTTGATATACTGGGGTTTCTCGCAGCACCAAATCTCCTGGTTGGAATTCACGTATTTTGACGCGCTTGTTATATTCTCTAGCCAATCTTCGCTGGTAATTCTCCATGTGTCGCAACGCCTTCTCCCTTTTCTCTTCCAATTCATCCAATTTGATTAGAATATTTCCTGCACTAAGATTTTTCTCCCAAACTTCTTTCTTAGTTGTCGGGATCACAACCTCTGTTGGAAGCACAGCTTCAACCCCGTATGTTAAGCAAAAAGGTGACATTCCAGTAGCCTCTCTTCTTGTTGTATTGTATGCCCATACTGCACTGGGTACTTGTTCGCACCATCCTCTATTGTGTCCTTCTAATTTCTTCTTCAATATATCCGCAATTGTCTTATTTGTTGCCTCCGCCTGACCGTTAGCTTGCGGATACAGTGGAGTCGATTTTCCACATTTTATTTTGAATGCATTAAGTAACAATTCTATGTTTTGTCCTTCGAATTGTTTCCCATTATCAGATACCAACTGTGCGGGGATCCCAAATCTGCATATGATATTCTCGAATATGAAAGTAAAAATATCTTTGTCGCGAATGTGTTGTACCGCTTTCACTTCTGACCATTTTGTGAAATAATCCGTTGCGACAATTAAATATCTTCTCTGTCCAGTTCCTGGTAAAAATGGTCCCACAATATCTAAACCCCATTTTCCAAAAGGCCACACACTTTTTGAAGAATTTAACTGTGCTCCTGGTGCATGTATCTTCTTCCCGTGTCTTTGACAATCTTCGCAGCGTCTTGCTATTGTTCTCGCGTCCTCATGCATATATGGCCAATAATATCCTTGCGTCTTTGCTTTATATGCCAAAGATCTTCCGCCGCTATGATTTCCGGCATCTCCACTATGCAGCATCTTCAATATGGTTTCTCCTTCTTTCCTTGTTAGACATCGAAGCGAAGGTCCATCAAAAGAACGCCGATAAAGCACGCCATCTCGCAATTCATAATTTGTTGCCCGGCTCTTTAACTTGTGTGCTTCCAATCTATTTCTTGGTACCTCGCCTTTCATTAAGTACGCGTGAAGTTCTACTCTCCAATCTTCCTCGCGGCCTTGCATTTCATCTACCACCATCATTATATCTGCTTCTTGTCCCTCCTCTTTATTAATTGATGGCGCTAGTAGCGTTTGTATTTTGATATTCCTCGCATTGGGTCTATCATCATACTTGATATAAAGGCAAAAGCGTCTCATGAGCCTATTATCTCTCCTTGATATGTGTCTCCATTTTATTTTCTAGTATCTGTGCGACAAAGATTTCTACAAGCTTCTGTATTTCGTAGGGATGGATCATTTGTAGTATACTTCTCCTTATCTCGACGGATTGCCAATTGCGAGTCACTGGTAATTCTCACATTCTCCAATTTCATTTCTATTGCAAATCTTAAAGCATGTATTATAGCTTCATACTCCGTTTCATTGTTAGTAGACTCAAATTCCAATCTAAAAGCAAAAGCTAATTTATTGCCTTCTGGCGAAATTACAACAATTCCCACTCCTTTACCTTCTCCATTCGATGATCCATCCACTAATATTTCCCACCGGTTTGGCTCAGTTAACAAATCTTTTGGATCTCCATGCTCTTCTTCTACATCCATCATTTCATCTACTGCTTCCTCTTCTTCCAAAGGAAATTCCGCCAGAAAGTCTGCGACAACCTGTGATTTGGTTGAAGATAATATTTCATATTTGAATTTATAATGGCTTATTTGAGCGTTCCATCTTTCAACTCTTCCTGATCTTTTTGAATTCTTCATTACTGACTCAATTGGTACCTTCGTTACCACTCTAATAACGTGTGCTTGAAAATATATGCGAAGTTTAAATGACGCATAGACTAACGCCAGGATTAACTTTTCAATCTTCGAATAATTCCTTTCAGCAACGTTAAAAGTTTTGCTGATATAATAAATTGGTTTTTCTACTCCTGCGTCCACTCGCAGTAAAACTGCACTTAAGGCATGCGATGTCGTCGCGAGGTATATTAATAATTCCTCTCCCCGGTTCTCGCTTACGCATAATAGATATATCCATTAAATGCTCTTTGATCCCTTGTAAAGCCTTTTCACATTCATCCGTCCATTTAAATTTCGACCCTTTTTTTTAACACCGAAAAGTGTTTACATTTATCGATGACCGCGAAATGAACCTTCCTAGCGACGCTAGTAACCCATTCAGTTTTTGAACATCCTTTACTGTCGCAGGTGTCGGCATATCGCGAATAGCTTTTACTTTTTCCGGGTCAACGTGTATCCCTTCTTTTGATATAATGTAACCCAAGAACTTCCCTGACGCAACTCCGAAGGTACATTTTTCTGGATTGACTTTGATGTTAAAACGCCTCATTTGTTCAAAAATTTCTCTCAAGTCTTGCACGTGATCTTCTGGCTTTTTACTTTTCACCAAAGATGTCATCCACGTATACCTCTAGTGTTTTGTGTATCCACTCTGCGAACACATTTTCTACCATCCTTTGATACGTTGCTCCCATTTCGCAAACCAAACGGCATTTTAGTATAACAATATAATCCTCTTGGAGCGAAGAAAGCAAGTGTTCTTGGTCTTCCTCGGCGAGAGGAATTTGATTGTAACCTTTGTATCCGTCCAAATGATACTCTTTCATTCCCTACCGCCGATTCAACTAGTCTGTGGAATGTCTCGGTAATGGAAAACTGTCTTTTGGGCAGGCTTTATTCAAATCAAAAATCAATACAAATCCTTATTCCTTTGTTCTTCTTTGGAACTATAACCATATTCGCTATCCATTCGGGATATTTTGCTTGTCTAATGATTCCTGCGTCCAACATCTTCTGCAACTCTTCTTCTATCTGAGGGTGATATGTCTGTTGCTATCTTTCTAATTCTTTGTTTGAATGGCTTTACATTTTTATCAATTTCTAACTTGTGACAAGCTACCGATGGATCTATACTGTGGCATTTCATCCATATCCCATGCGAAGATATCTTTATAATCTCGCAATGCAGATCGAGATTCTTTCTTCTTCATCCGCTCCCATGTTAGTTCCAATTTTTAGCATCTTAGGTTCTTCCTTAGTTCCAACATTCACTTCTTTAGTTTGCTCTGCCGCGACGGAACCGGCCTTCGGTTCTCCCATAGGGGTTGGTCCTTTCGGTTCCGTCGCGGATCATTTTCTTCTCCCCGAGATCTCGCTAGGTATTCCTTTTCCTTCTTTCGCTTTGATCATGTAAACTCTGAATTCTTCTTCTTTCTTAGTCGCCTTCGCCATCTTTTTGCGGTATTTTGATATGTTCTTTCGCTTGTTTATTTGTTCCTCGCAACATTTTACTTCATTTTGATAATATATTCTTCCTTTGTCAGCGTCCCCTCTGATCTCGCTGATTCCAGTTGGTGTAGGGAATTTGATACGTTGATGAAGCGTCGCCATACGCTTTTATCGCATGTACCCATGGTCTTCCTAGCAACATGTTGTATGGTGATTCCATGTCTACCACACTCAATGTCACCTGTGTTTCAATTCCTCCTAACGGAATACGTATTTTTATCTCCCCTTTAACTTTTGTTATGGATTTACCAAAACCTTGAATATTGTATGCCGCGAAAATCATATCTTCATCTTTATATCCCATCTTTTTGTAAGCGTGATAGAACATGATGTTTACCGAGACTCCTGTATCGATTAAAACTCCATTCATCACCCATGTTTTCATCGTATTCTCCGATTTCTCTCCTTCCTTATACACGTTTATTGCAATCACCAGTGGAGATATGTGATCCAAGTTTTCTTTTGATATTTCCTCCGCCGTGAATGTTATTTCTTGCTTTTCCCAATCTTTCAAAGGTGACGTTATTTCTCGATCACGTAATCTTCTTTCCTTCAAAATCTCGTTTGTGTATCCTTCCTCTGATATTTTCATGAAATTTGTTAGCCATTACTCTCATACCTGTGCTATACGCCATATCTTTTTCTCCTGCTTCATCCGATCCGAGAGTTTCCTTTCTCATTTTCTTGATCTAAACAACTTTAATTGCGATTTTCTTTCCTAAACCAACAAGATTAGGTCCCTGTTTCTAGCGCATATGTAGTAGCAGGTTTTCCCACACTACACCCCTCACTATATTTTGGTTAATTAATCCATTGAAAGTTGCATAATTGAGAATGTTTATTGATTAATTTCATGAGTTCTACCAAGAAAAGTAGAATTACACTTAGCAAGTAAAACACTCTTAAACTTTCTCTCTCCTAATGACTTGCCTAACAATTCTAAAAAGATCTCCCTCTTTACAACGAGACTCACTCGACCCTTTATATAGGGTAATACATAGTGGATGACAAATAAGCTATCCTTTATTTTCTGGAATGTCTCGCGAAGTGTCGCCGATGTACAACTATTCAATCTCGCGACACTTCTTAACCCTCGCCGATCTCACGTCTTCTTTATGTCTCGCCTGTCGTTATTCTTTGCGTCGTTTATTTTAGCTCTCTGCGACTGCCTCGCGACATCGTTGTTTATTAACTTCGCAAATCCTGTACGTTGCGATATTATGGTCCTACAAGAAGGTTACAAGGAAAGTCAACAATTAAGCTTGTCAGTTCCCAAGGACTGACAATACAAAGAGATTTCTTGGTGGCCCATATCCATTGTCCGGGGTGCCTAAATACGGCGTACAGGCAACACTATCAACTTGGTCGTGAGGAATTCATTCTCATCCCCAAATTCATTGTGATGTTTCTGTGAGAGAAGAAAGAGTTAGGGTTCATTTCCCCCTTTCCTCCTCAATCTCTTTATCCACTCTCTGATGCTGCTATGTGAAATGGAGGCGTTATTAATGGTGGAAGTTGTGAAGAATTGTGAATCAGAGAAGTGAAGATGGAGATGGTGCAGTTCGAATCCAGAAAGGAGATCGATGTGTTGTTACAGGTGAGATCGAGAGAAGGGTGAAATTCAAGGAACTAGGGTTAGTGGCTTCGATTAAGAGAGGGTTGTGCTGAAAATTAGGTTCTGAATTTAGAGTTTCGGTTGAATTTGAAAAGGGGATTGATTGGGATGTTGAAGAACAGATTGAGGAGTTGAGGCTCGAGTATGAGATGACGGAGATGGAAGAAATCAAACTTAAATTAAGGGTTGATGTTTGTTTGAATCAGAGAAGAATCATGGCTTGACTGAGTTGCTCATGGAAATTACAGGGTTTTGTGATTGAATCTAATGTGAGAATTAGGGTTTCTCTGAGTTGAGACTGGAAACTGGAAATGCTGCAGCTGTGATGAATGAAAGATGGGTCTGTGTTGGTTGAGTTACTGCCATGAAATGGGTTATGCTGAGATGCAAGATTCAAGTGAAATGGCAGAGATGGAAGCCATGGGTGTTCTTGGATATGTTGGTCTGCCATGGAATGGAGTATGTGTTCTGAGTTCAAAACTACAGGGAAAGATGATGGCACTGGTTGAGTTCAAGAGTGAGTGTAGTTGCAGCTTAGGTGGGGATTTTGATAAGTTGTTGCTGCTAATGACAGAAAGAGCTAGTGGGTGCAACTCAGATGGTAATGATGATGTTGGTGGTATGGCTCAGGTGGAGTTGGTGGTGCTCTAATTGTTGATGATTTTGCAACTGGGGATTTAAATCAGCTGGCTATTGGTGTTGATATGTTAAGGAGCTGTAGGAGGTCTTGGAGTGCTGTTATTGGAGTTTCTGTTGTTGATTAATGGAGTCTAGGGTTGAGACTAAAATTGAGTTGCAGTTGCAGGAATGGAAGGTGAAGCATCTGGAGCTGAATGGGTCTGATGCTGTGAGCTGCAAAGTATGTGTTTGCTCTGTGTTTGTTACTGTTGGCCTGAGATTGAAACTGGTTCATGTTGCAGTTGTGAGATTTAGCTCGGTGTTAGGTTATGAGAATGGCACAATTGGGTATCTAGTGAAGCTGCGATTTCGTGTGAAGGCAGAGGATTTAAATTGCAAGGAGTTGTGGTTGGTTCTGATAGATTTGGTTCTGATGAGTCTATTGAGTTGAACGGTGTTGCAGGCTGGTAAAAGATGCAGTTCTGGTGGAATTGCAGCTGCAGCTTTAGATAGTTTGCTGAAAGGATTTGCAGAGACACATGGGTTTTGTTGTTCATGATTGTGAACTGTTGCTGCTTGAATCAGTGACGCACAAATTGAGTTACGGCTGGTATGGATTCGAGTGATGGTCTGTCCTGGGATGGTGGTAACAGTGCAGGTTGTGATATGAATTGAATAAGTCTGTTGCAGTGGTGATGATGTGTAGTTGTGGTGATGTTCTGGTGCAGTATTGAGGATTGCCGGTTGCTGTCTTGCAGTGAAGGGGGGATTGCAGGTGGAAGCTTGTGATGGATTTTGAGACAGAATTGGCTGTGCAAGGACAAGATGAGATTGTCAGATGGTGGTGGTGAAACAATGTTGTGGTGCAGGTATGTGGAGCTGGTCCTGATGAGCTACAAATATTGCTTGTGCTAGCTCATTGCAGGTTGCGGAAGTGGAATGGCCAGGCATAATGTGGAGCTGTTGGCCTGAGCTAGGATGGTTGTTGTTTGAGGTCATTTCTGGTGAAGGTGATGTTGCAAGGGAGTGGAGATGACATTGCCATTGAATGACTGAACTGGGGATAAAAGCTGAGTTGTAAGGTTTTGCCGAGACAGGGAAGAATTGCGATTGATTCGATTGGTCGGAATTGAAATGAAGAGCCAAGATGGCTGGCTAAGGAGATGGTGAAGCACAATCTTGGTGCAACACAGCGTAGGCCAGTGCAATGGCTTTGGCAACTCAGCTCATCTAGCTGAGTAAGATGCTGACTCGGTTTGACTCGGTGCTTGACCGAGTTGACCCACCGAGCTGACTAGTTGACCGATCCGACCCGTTGACCGGTGACCGGGCGGACTTTGCCGGTCACCTGAACCGATTTCCGGCGACTCTTCCGGCCAATTTCCGGTCACAATACCAGATTTCCGGCGATCACTTTTGGGACATATTTTCTACATGGGTTTCTCTCTCTTATGGGCTTGGTGGATTTTCATCTAATGGACTTTGAAGACTAGACCTAATTTTAGAAGTTGGAGAAAAGCTATAAAGGGAAGGTCTTCTACAACTTATGATATATCTTTTTCTTGGAATTTTTGGGAGAGCCGGTTTTGTTTACGCTTCTAGGGTTTGCTTTTGTTCATCTTCTTCTTTTCAATTAATATTATTATGATGAAATCCATAGCTATGAGTAGCTAAACATATTATTGATTATGGGATAAAAGTTGATTTCTCAATATGTTATATGATTCAATGAATTAGTTTTGTCTCAATATTTTATTGTTTGTGGTTCACAATTAATAGAGTTATATGATTTGATAGTTTGTTTGGTTGAGTCCGGAATCAATCCGATTTGCGTTCATCTCTAGATCTATATTGGGGTTTTCAATACGAAAAAGTTATTGCTTTTAGGGGGTTAAACTTAATTGTGCTTTTACACTTTAGGTTGCTTTCTAAGAAGAATTCACATATGCATCTTTTAATGTGGTTGTGATGAAATCAGGGAATTAGCGGGTTATTCTTGCGATCAAGGTATCCTTGGACTATTAGTAAACTAAGAGATTAAAATACCAATTCTAATCATTGATGAAAATACATGTTTGTGAATGATACTATCCCGTGACCAATATCTTCTCCTTATTGATTATTCCAATTATTTACTTTGCTTTCAATTACTTTTATTTCTTAAACAACAAACATTCCTCCTTGGTTACCTTAGAAACTGAAAATTACATAACAACAATTGCCTCTCTGTGGATACGAACTCTTCCTTACCTTGTACTTCATTTAAATTTAGTGCGTAAGAAAGTGAAATTATTTTTGACAGATTGACACACGACCGGTGGTGGTCATTTATTTATCTTGGTGTTGGTGTTGGTTGTGATGGCGACGGAGATGGTGGTGGTAGCGATGGAGACGGTGGTGGAGGGATTCGATTTAATTATCTCTTTTCTCTGAATGTTTAAAGAGACGGAAACAAATATTAAAGGAGGAAGGGTAAAAGTGGAAAGAAGAAAAACATTAATGGACTCCTGATGGGCCTGTAATTGGAGAGGTTTTTTTTTTGTATTGTCTCATGAGGGTATTTGTAAAGCCCTTCATAATTGAGGACATTTATATAATTACCACAAAGTCTAATATCATTGGATGCCATTTGCCACTGTTCGGCAGCTGTAGTAACGTGTCATTTGCCACCTAACAGTGGATGGATATGGGTGCATTAAATTGCACGCGGTGTACTTGTGGACTATATATATATAAATAACCTGGCACTTTTAGGGGCGACCCCAAACAAATTAGGGGAGACACTAAAAGACAAAAAAGGTCACCCAAACGTAAATCTAAGCTACCCCTTATCTTCGATTTTTCGAAATGGCCAATATGCCCTTACATAATCGGTAGCCAACACCATAATCGGTAGGTTAAATTGAAACTATACCTATCGATTATTGTGTAGATACTTCGGCTAATAATCCCTTTTATAATCGGTAGCTTATCCAACTTGTAAGACTACCGATTATAAGGAGCCCCGTATTCAACCCTGGCCAAAATTCCATAGGTTTTGAGGGGTGCAGAGCCAACCATAACCACTTGGATTGAGCTGTGGATGTAGCCATAATCGGAAGCCTAATAGGTTATATACACCACCGATTATAAGTTTCCCCAAAATGAGTTTTTTCTAAAATCCTTCACCTAATGAATTTGAAATATACTATAATCGGTAGGGTAAATAATTATATAACCCACCGATTATAACGATCCCCAGATCCAACCTTTGCCATATTTCATAGGTTTTGAGTGTACGCAGCCAACCATAACCACTTGGTTCGTGTTTTGGATGCAGCCATAATCGGGAGTTAAATATATTACCAAACCATCCGATTATGGGTTGCCCCAATATGAGTTTTTTCTAAAATCCTTCATGTAAGGGAATTTGAAATATACCATAATCGGTAGTCTATCCAACTTAACAACCTACCGATTGTAAGGAGCCCCAGATCGAACCCTTGCCAAATTACATAGGTTTGGAGTATACATAGGCAGGCATAACCATGTGGTTCGCGATTTGGATGTAGACATAATCGTAAGCCAAATAGGTTCCACAACCTACCGATTATAGGTTGCCCCAAAATGAGTTTTTGCTAAAATCCTTCATGTGATGAATTTTGAAATCTACCATAATCGGTATGGTTTATTACTTCTTACCGCCGATTATACGAAGTACCAAATCCAACCTGTGCCAAAATCCATAGGTTTAGAGGGTACAGATCCAGGAATAACCATGTGGTTCGTGATTTGGATGTATCCATAATCGTAAGCCAAATAGGTTCCACAACCTACCGATTATAGGTTTCCCCAAAATGAGTTTTTGCTAAAACTTATAATCGGTAGATGATAAAACTTATAATCCTACCGATTATAAGTGGCCAGGGATTCAACCTTTGCCAAAAACTATAATATTCGGTAGCCAAAACAATAATCGGCAGTTTCACAAAATAATCGGAAGCAAACTCTTGTAATCGGTAGGCTGGGGTCTATATATTAGTATTTGGAAAAAAAAATTGACTCATTGTGAGATAACTCCCGATTGAGTGAGAGAAGAAGAAGAAAAAAAAATAAGAAGAAGTGGGTATATGTTGCCAACTTCCGATTTTTGCCAACTTCAATAAACATGGATGGGTACGAAGAAGCATGTGAAGTTGTTGAAGTTCAAGGTTCACTACCGTTTAGAGATGACGATTTGGGGTATATGTTGAATGATCCAAACTTTGATGGAGATGAAACCCTAGACGACGCTTTCATGGAAGAAAATGGAGAATCACCCGAGATCGAAGCTAACGATGCATCAAACATACAGGTATGTTGGTAACAAACTCTAATACCCATATTATCCATGTTATGTGCGTTTGTGTGTGTTTTCGACCGTGAAAATTCAATTTCTGCATGCATTGAATGACATGAACGGCATATATTCGGTAGTTAATTTAGTAAAATATCTACCGATTATCAATCATCGGATATATTTGATGTATTAATCTGTCGAATATGAAAAAATCCCCAAATTGAAAGCTTCAATTTCTCACAATCGGAAGTTGTATACATGAATAAACGTCCGATTATTGATATTTAATAATCGGTTGGTTTATGAATTTATAGTCCCTCCAATTATTGAAGCTTTTTATACAGAAGAATTGTTCATTTGTGTATGTCGTAAATCGGTAGACTATTTTCGTACATGACTACCGATTGCTCATAATCGGTTATGTTGTGTAGTATTAAACTACCGATTGTTTTTTAATCGGTTACTTATTATCTAAAATTCCTTCCGATTTCTAATACATAACTTGTTGTTGTTGTGCGTAGGCTGTTGTAGCGGTTGATGACGATTATTATTTGAGGCCTGATACTTCCCTACACTATGCAAACGATTTGGTATGTTAATGAATTATCTTTTCTTTTTCCAATCATGTATGTTAGATGGTTATGCTTATTTTGTTTGGTTTGTTACATGCGCATTTAGATATTTGGAAGTAAGACGGAAGCAAAGGAATGGCTTATGAACAAGGAAAAAGAGAAGATGTGCGTGGTAGTTCAAACCCTTGCGTGAAGGGCATTAGGTTTGAAATGGTTTGTGAGCCAGGTGGGAAGAAAAAGAGTCACGAGGGAAAGAATAATAAGTATGTAAGGAAGACGGAGAGGAAGAAGTACCGAACTCATACAAAGAAGATTGGATTCCCATTTAAGATTTTGTTCTATAAGCCTAGTGGTAAGGAAAGTAAAGATTGGAAAATGTCTAAAGTTGCTAATGGTTTTCACCACCACGATGATCCGGATACTCTTATTGGACATGTAATGGTAGCGAAGTTAAAACCACATGAAATGGAGATGGTGAGGTCTATGCGTAGCCAAAAGGCGAGTGCTATCTTAAGTAAAATAAAGGCGGGCGACCCCGACAACTTGTCTTCTTTGTCTACAATTAGGTCGGACCTAGCTACGATCAAAAGGACGGAATGGGATGGTAGAACGGTCATGCAACAATCGCAGTTGTTAGATGAGTTACACGACTACACGTTGAGAACGGAAGAAAAGGATGGTAAAGTGGTACGTATTTTCTTGGCACATCCCGAAATGATAAAATTGGCTCAGTGTTTTTATCAAATTTTGTTGATAGATGCCACTTACAAGAAAAACAAATATAACATGCCGTTGTTGAACGTTTCTTGTCACACTTCAGACAAAAACGCGTTTACGATTGCATGGGGTTTAATGGATCATGAGAACAACGTGAGTTTCATTTGGATGTTGGATACGTTGAGGTCCATTTACAATGGGGATGATTTTTCAAGGGTTATTGTAACGGATAAAGATCAAGCCTTAATGCATGCAATAGCGGTAGTGTTTCCTGAAGCCCAAAACTTGCAATGTACATGGCACATTCAAGGCAACCTCAAACACAATTGCCATCACCATTTCCAAGCTAAAAAACCAAGGAAGGGTACCAAGAGGTCGAAGGAAGAGGATGAGCGCATTAGTAAATTAACCGCGGAAGAACGATAGGAAGAGAATAGGTTATTTGATGAAAAATGGAAGGAGGATGGAATAATTTGGAGAGCGTTCATGAAAGCATGGGACAAGATCGTTTGGTCAATGACCGAGAAAATTTACGAAAGAAACTTGAAGAGATTTGAGGAAGAATATGGCAAGGACTACCCAAAACCCGTTGAGTATTGTAAAACATAATGGTTACCGATTAAGGAGAGGTTTGTGTATGCATGGACATATGAATATCGTAACTTCAAGAACGAGGCGACAAGCATTGCGGAGGGGTCTCATGGCCGATTAAAGAAAATACTTCTAGGTAGTCAAAATGGAGTTGTGTCGATCCAAGAAGCAATCCATGAATTCACCAATCGTGATCTCATAAAGATTAAGGATTCTATGCAATTTAGTGTACATAAATTCCCAACGGAACATGAAAGGGAAAGATTGCTTCTAAGGGGCATTGATCATAAAGTTTCAAAATGGGCAATAAATCACATGATGGAACAATTGAAGTTGTATAAAGCTTACGATGACGAGAATACAGTTTGTGTTTACAAGGATATGATAGGTATTGGTCTCCCGTGTCGTCATAAAATGGGTAGGTACGTCGATGTGATTGACATCAATGATATTCATCCATTTTGGAAGCAATTAAATTTCACTCCAAGCACCCCCGTAGTCGATGGTCCATCGTTCATGGAGTCGGAATTGTATGCAAGAATAGCCGAGCGTTATGCTACAACAAATGGCGCCAAGAAGCAAATATTGATGCATCATTTGGAGCAATCTCTTCACCCTCGTATACTGTTACGACTGACTTCAGGAATTCATAACTTCCATCATAAGTGAATTCTTCACCCTTTTCCACTAATTTCTGTCTTTTTGCGAGTGTCTCCTACATAAACAAACATATAATGTCAACCTCGTTTTAGTAAGAAAGATTAAACACCCGGTGTTATTTAAAAAGAATAACCGAGCGTTATACTTACAAATTGTTGGATCGACAAGCTTAAGTGGATAGTGTTAAACATCCTCTTTTGTATCGTTATGTAATCATTTACCCCTTTTTGGACAAGTTGGAAACGATCATGAACTTGTTGGAGTGATCTTTGCTTTGGATTTCCATACTCTCGCACAAATTGGCTATATACCCTCGCCCAAAAGACTTTGGTGTTAACCTTCCTGCTATGACATCTTCACGTCTTGTTTCACGATACCATGTTTTCACAATGACCAAATCTTCAGCTGCGTCAAACGTTGCCATGCTTGTAAGTTGAGATATAGAATGAATCTATTTGTAGAATACACGATGTTATATATGTGTTGTTTGGTGCATAAATAAGAAGAGTTTACCCTCCTTATATAGATGAGAGTTCCAACGTCTCTTTTTTTTGAAGTATGGTCGTTGATGCGTACTTTTACAAGACTGTACTGAAATTACGTACAATTATTACACACAATCGGTAGGAAATGTTTGAACAAAGCACCCGATTATGCGTAATCGGTAAATATATATTGTTATATACTTCCGATTATTGGATGTTTTGTCAACGAGTTCTCAGTTTAATTAGAGTAGTATAATCGGAGGTTTATCAATATGTATTATCAACCGATTGTGTGTGGTTTTCGAGGCACGGCTAGTTTCTTTTGAACGAACTAGCCGTTAGAGTATAATCGGTAGTTAGATCAACAATTAAAACTTCCAATTTTCATAAATATTTTGAAATTCATAACAATATCACCTACACATCATCATAATTTTACATTGAACTCCCGCAATTCTATTACAAGGTATTGCGATTAGCGTCGTGGACGTGTTGGACGAGTCCTAAACGGATTAAATCTTTCCATCGCCCTAAGGATTCTAAAATGAGCTTCATAATGGAAGCTTGATCTTTTCCATCTCCGCCATTCCCCGAGAGATCGTTCTATAAACTCATCATTGGTTTCACCCCTCAATCGATATTACTTCACAAGATAAGTTAAATGGACGAATTCTTGGACGTGTCCATTTATTGAACCAACTCGGCAGAAAAGATCAGCGGAGTGACGGTTGTTTGGGTTACCGGTGTCGTCGTAGAATTTTTCGTGATTTTTCCCCAAATAACTCATACTCATTATGCCTCCTAGCCTACGTTCTTCTCCTCGTCTCGGATAGAATTGAACATAGCGCCTACATAAAGATAAATCTTCTTCAATCGTGAACTTGGTAGGATTAATGAATGGTTGGGCCATTATGTTGAAGATGGTGTTGGAGAGAGTTTAAAGGTATTTGTGTTCCATATAGGGTAAAAGGATACAATCCTTATATAGAGTTTAGAGTTCCAACGGCTCTATTTTGTTTGGGCAACTGTATAATCGGTAGTCTCATGATGTATTTACACTTCCGATTATACAGTTGCCCCAAAATTTGTTTTTGCAGATCATTTTTTTCGAATTTGGGAACTAGAATAATCGGTAGTTAATAAGACTTCCGATTATATAGTTGCCCTAAATTTTGTTTTTGCAGAATTGTCATTTTTTTCGAATTTGGGAACTAGAATAATCGGTAGTCTCGTGAGGTTGTTTTTCCTACCGATTGTTATAGAAGCCAGATGCGCGTTAGGCACAAAATCGATATTAATCGGTAGTATAATATCGTTACTAAGCTTCCGATTGCTTTATAATAATCGGGCACAAAATAACTTCCGATTATGTAAGGGCATTAACGTATTCTCCGCGTTTTTGGACATCCCTTAACGGTGTATATGGGTTGGGAATAAAAAAGTCGCCCCTAATTCGTTTGGGGTCGCCCCTAAAAGTGCCAGGATAAATAAAAGAAACTTAAAAAATTTGGGTGCAACATCTGAGATTTAGATGTCGAATTAGATACGCGACATCCGCATGTTATTTATGGCCATCAAGCTTGGATTTTTCCCCGTAACGTTTTGTGTTTCTGTAATAGGGTAGACATTATACATAGGATTCGATGTTCGTATCTAAATTAAATCGTATGAGCAATAGGTCATCTTCTCAATAATTGCTAGGTAGGTAACTGGTCGTACTCGTAGAACCAATAAATCTTCTCGAAAGATTATTTGCTTTAATCATTTAGCACTACTTTACAATATTGTAACGAATCTTTAATCGTAGGCCGCATGACTAAACTCCATAATGGCCGACATCATTTCCATCATTAATTCAATAATTGCATTCGGGATAAACTTTGGTGAGGATTTTTTCTCCATTTTGATGGAACATTTGAAATATAATAAAAAAATATGAAATGAGAATTTGAGGCAGCAGCGAATCCAGAAATTAGACTAATGGGAAGCAAAAATTTATTAGGGGTAGCAAGAAATCAAAATTAGGCTTTGACAAAAATTTGAGCTCGAAAAATTAGGCTTGGAAGTCCAATGGGTAGGGGTAGCAAGTGCACACCCTTGCTTCACATTGGATCCGCCACTGATTTGAGGTACACAACAAACTAAGGGTACCTCATTCCGTGAGCCAAAGACTGACGCCAAATTCGTCCGGACAGAACAATTTGACTGTCCCAAAAGGAAACTAACAAAATCAAACCACATGTTACGGGATACTTGACTTCCAAAGGCACATGAGGTTTCTTGTGTTCCTAGAGGTCCCAGGTTTGAGTCCCTGATGGAAAAATTGTTGATGGTGGTTTTTAGTTCAGGGATAAAATTGTAAAACCCTGTATTTAATGTGTTGTCATCCTGCAAAGGAACATAAGCCATTTGAAAGTGATGAGTGCATAAACCTCTTCGCTCACAGATGTATTGAGCAATGAATTATATATATATAATTCATTCAGAATGGTGCATATAGGAACAATCCCAAATATTCTATTAATTTTATATTCCACCATCATTATTCACTAATGCACTGACCTGCCTAGTATTTTTCTATGCAATGTTCCCAGCCGAACTCTCAATATTGGCATGACACATTACGATTAATGTTCACTCGCAGCGGAGTTGCATGAATCTCCGGAAATGTCAGTGTTGAGACTTGCATGAAAACACTCGCGTAGGCTACACCATTCTCTGATAAAGAGATTAGCGTGTTTACACACTTTTTAATTTAAAAGTTAGCGTGATCGAACGCGTTTAAATTCCTTAAGGAAAATCTAGATTGTCCATAGTAGTCTTAAAAAACGATCACGACCACACGATCTGGCCACACAATTCAACATGCCTTGCCTACTCCCAGCGGAACTAGGCGATCATCATGATGACCACCGGCGGCCCACTAACATCCCGACCGATCGGATTCCATCTAGCACACCCGCAACGCCTTTGAACGCTATCCCTAACATGGGTGATCGCGTTGTTGAAAGATGAGCTCAAACGAGCTAAGACCGGCAAAAACGGTTTCAACTAGGCTAGCTAAGTTGGACGGCCTAGTTCTTCCCTCAACGATCAAAAGGGTACTACCGTGACCGCGATTTTAAAACCCTAAATTGAATAAGCAGCGTTATGCAACTGCCGCAAATCAATCGTGTCTGTCCATCTTCGCCAGCCTAGTCGGACGACCTAGATCCAGTTTCAGGCGGCCAATGAGTGCTGACGCGTTCACTGGCGACCCAGCTCCATACCTGGTTGATCGAACTATACATATCAATCCAAGAGCGCGTCAAACCATTTGCCCAAAATAGGGCGATCGCGCGCTCTTTAAACCCTGAATTAAGTCAGCGGCGTTATGCAACTGCCACAAATCGATCGTGTCAGTCCATCTTCGCCATCTTGGTCGAACATCTTGGATCGGATTCTAGATGGACAACAACGTTGCACTGTGATCACTGGCCACCCCTCTCCCATGAGGAGCGATCGGCCAAGCCACGACTTGCTCATATGGCCTCCGAACGATCACCCAAAATAGGCTGGCTGCGCTGTTCGCATAATCCAACGGCAGTACGCAACTGCCGCAAATCTTCTCGTCCATCCAAATTCGCTAGCCTATTCGGATGGTTTATATTTATTTTCAGGAGGCCAACAGGGTAACACTGTGATCATCGGCCACCCTTCCTCCACAGGGACTGATCGACCAAGTGGTAGATCACCCATAGGGTTCCCAAACGATCGCCCAAAGGTGGCCGGTCATGCTACCTTTTTAAGACGTTCAATTCACGACTAATTTGAACGAGCTCTAAAACAACGATGTTTCCTGCACATCGATTATTTTCAGCTGCTTGCTTAAAAGCGATGCTTTATATACATCGATCATAAGCGATGTTTTATAAATATTGATTTCACAGATAATTTATTATTTGAACTAAAAGCACTATGTGCTGCTTTTAGCGGCGAGTCTCACGACTTCACCCATTTACTCGAGACATCAAACATGTCACAAACTGGGGGATTCTCAATGGGGTATTGGTCTGGCGGTTTATAGCGCAGCGTGCAATGCGCCAATTACGAGAAAGTGTCAGGAAAGGATAGTCGGTTAACAGTAATGGGAGTATTGGGTGAAAGTGTGCCAAGTATTCCCTCATAACGGAAAGGTGGTGGTCACCACTTTTTACACAACCCCACTTTTCCACTACTTAAATGCCTCCACTTCCTACGAGATCAGGGGTGCGCTCAATGACTTGTATAAATATGATTTCAACCTATTTGAAACAACAACAAGTGTTATCAACACAAGTATCCAGAAACCATATTCTGATACAAGTCATAAAACAGCCACACCTTCATAATTCAACATTATGATCTCAAATACCTTCTTCGCTTCCCTCCCTAAGATCAACCCATCTCCTTCACTTTGTGACCGAATTGAATCTGGAACGGCCATTTCTTGGTTTAGGCCAGAGTCTTACAGATTGATCTCTCGAATCTAAAAGTACTCCCGTGCAGTGCATTTGTTTAGGGTTTGAATTCGATTCTCATCAACACACCCAAATTTACCAAAAACAACAGAATCGCTTTTTACCCCAAAACAATAATATTACACAGTTTGACATGGAAGGTAGAGTTAGCTTGCATCCCTTGCAACATAATCACAACCCCTGTTGATTTCAGCTCTCTTGATATTATTCCTTATGAGGCTCGCTGGGAGGCTAGCACGGAAATCTCTTTAACTAATGTAGTTATACGTTGTTGGATCTTAGCTTGTTAGGCTTCCAAATAGTTAATGTAATAATACTCTTTTTTCAATAGATTAATACATCTCCACTCCTTTATAATGCTAAGTCATATCCGCTCCCACGTCGCATGGTAAGCGTGACACCCCCCCTCAAATTAAATTAGATAAGAGTTTTGGGCATTAGTAAACCTGATGAGGACACTTAGCATGACTCTATTGGTTGGAGCATTAAAATTTTGGTTACACTTGGTTTACACAAGGTTTTTAACCGGCGGTTAGTAACACCGTCAGTTTAAAGGTGGGTGGACAACACTTACATTTTGATTTACACCTAAATAATTAGTTACATTTGGTTTACATCAAATACTACACGAGACGTTAGAGACTGCGTCGGATGTAGACAATACTTACGTGTTGAACTAAACCTAAATAAAATTCTAATTGAGCTTTGCGAGCACCGATTATTATCCCAGTAAAACTTTCCCCTCCCTCCTTGAAAACCATTCTTCTCTGTCGCCCTCCATCTCTCACCTTTTTCCTTTCCTGTTCTCCTTTGATTTCTTTTATCTTGATTTCTCATTGTGTTATTGATTAACATGAACGAAGAAGTAAGGCACATATACATGACAGTTTAGCTTTCATCAGGTACGATTTTGTCACATGTTCTAACTTTTACTGAAAAAGTCAATTTTTTATTTTGTAAGTTAGGGTTTACTTTTTTCTTTTTTTTTTTTTTTTTCCAGTTATTGGTTTGTTTGATTTTATAAGTTAGATTGTTACGTATAATTTTGATTACCTAATTGGTGGACAAGTTTTCAATTTACTGACTCAAATAGGTATTACAAATGAATCCTGTCATTCCCAATTTTGTTGGAATGATTTTCGTTTTTTTGGGGTTTTATTTGTTACGGTAATCTCATGGCTCCCGATGTGTTCGTTTCTATAATTTATCATAATTTGTTAGTTAATGTGAAGTTAATATCTAATTAAGGTTAGTAGTAGGTTAGTAAGTACACATGAGTGTTCCACATGCTTTTGTATTAGGTCTTATGTATGCCTAGTACATAAAGAAAGAGAATGTAATCCAAATGAAATAGAATTAAGTAGAAGAGACAGAGAGAAGCTAAGAGCCCTCACCTCCATTAAACAAAATCACTTCAAGTCTCTTTGCTAATTCAATCATAAAACCAACAATTGGTATCAGAGCTTAGATCTATTAGATTTGATATTGGTGAGTGAAAAAAATCAATCAATACCCATTAAATCTCAAAAATCAGCAACAAATATACTTTTCAAAATCTAGATCTAGAAAAGAAAAATCCAATTTCTTTAATCAATAATCAATCAAATCAATGGCAAGCAGTAGCTACTCAAATCAATACATTCAACAACCTTCAATACCACTTTTTCATGGAAAAAATAAGGATTGTTGGGCAATTAAGATGAAAACCTTGTTCAAGTCTCAAGAAGTGTGGGAGATTGTTCAAGATGGGTATGATGAAATTGAAGATACATCAAATTTAGATCAACCCCCAAAAGGATTTACTTAAGGAGAGTAGGAGGAAGAATGCAAAAGCATCCATGTACATCCAATAAGGAGTTGGAGACACCATTCTACATAGGGTAATCAATTCACCTAAAGCTAAAGAAGCTTTGGATCTTCTACAACAAGAGTTTGGAGGCAATAAGAAGGTAAGGGAATTAAAATGACATTCATATAGAAGAGATTTTGAGAATATTAAAATGAATGAGAATGAATGTTTAAATGAATTTTCATCTAGAGTTGTTGAAGTTATTAATAATATGATGATGTCTGGTGAGAAGATGGAAGAAATAAGAACTTGTGATTTTTTTTTTTTGATATGCTTGCCGGAAAAATTTGAACCCATTGTGGCGGTTTTGGAAGAGACCAAAGATTTCTCTACATTAAGGTCACAAGAATTATGGGCTTCCTTGAAGGTGTATGAGCAATGGTTGTTAAGACATAAAGAAAAATCAATTGAGAGTGCATTTCAATGAAAACTTAACTTGGAATCAAAAAATTCAGCAATCAAGAAAAATGATCGTCTAAGGGTAATGCTTCATCTAACTTCAAAGGAAAGGGAAAATGGAAGAAAGGAGAAGCAAAGTCCAAAAACTACACAAAGAGTGATTCGTCTCAAGTACCAAGATGCATATTTTGCAAGAAGAATGGTCATTTAGAGAAGATTTTTTAGAACAAAGGGAAACCCCAATGTCGCAATGGCAAGAAATATAGACATTTGGAGAAAGACTGTAGATACAAAGAAGATGAAGAACAAGATGGTAGAGCCGAAGAAAAGAAGATACACAAAATTTGTTTTATGCTTGTCAAAGTGCTATGCTAACTTCCAAAAGTGAAGTTTTATTTGTAGATAGTGGTTGCACAACTCATATGTCCGGTGAAAAAAACTTGTTTGTGAAAATGGATACATCCATAAATTCTCTCGTGAAGATGGGTGATGGAAACATGGTGCAAGCTAACAGAAGAGGTACAATATGTGTGCAAACTATCAATGGAGAAAAATACATTAGAGATGTGTTATATGTTCCGGACTTGGCACAAAATTTGCTTAGTGTTGCGCAACTTGTGGAGCTTGGGTACGCGGTTCATTTTCAAGATGGATATTGCATAATTTATGACAAGAAACACAAGGACAAGAGACAAGTAATGAAGAGTATCAAGATGAAGAAGAATAAAGGCTCCCCAATTGTGTTTGAAAAATAGAAAAATATTGCATTTAGGATGAAAACCATTTGAATTTCAATAGTCTCAACGTGCTTTCCAATAAGAATATGGTGCAAGTACTTCCACAACATATCAACCACAAATATGGAGTATGTGAAGGTTGTGCGCTCGGGAAGCAAGATCGCGAACCATTCCCAAAAGGTGTAGCATGAAGAGCGAAAGAACTTCTTGGTTTGGTAAATACCGATATGTCTGGACCAATGAAGACACCAACTCATGGAGGTAATAGATACTTCATTTTATTCATTGATGACTTTACTCGTATGACTTGGGTATACTTCATAAGACAAAAATCCAAAGTTTTTAGCATATTCAAGAAGTTCAAAAGTCTTGTTGAAAAGCAAAGTGGTCACTACATCAAAGTTTTGAGAAGTGATAGAGGCAAAGAATACAACAACAAAGAGTTTGATAAATTTTGTGAAGATGAAGGCTTGGAAAGGCAACTAACCGTGGGTTATACTCCTCAAAAAAATGGTGTTTCCGAGAGAAAAACCCAAACCGTGATGGAGATGGCGAGGTCCATGCTTCATTTTAAGGGTATGCCTAAAGTTTTTTGGGCCGAAACACTGTCGTCTGCTTGATGAATATGTGTCCAACAAAAGCCGTAGGGGACAAAACTCCTTTTGAAGCATGGAGTTGGAGAAGACCGTCGGTAATTAAGGAATGTCAAAGTTTTTGGTAGTGTGTGTTATTCTCAAATTCCAATAGTGAAGCAAACAAAGCTTGATGAATCATGTGAGAAATGTATATTTCTTTGCTATAGCATCCAATCAAAAGGTTATAGGATGTTTAGCTTGAAAAAAAACACAATGATCACAAGCCGTGATGTCTTGTTCGATGAAGGTGCTTCATGGAATTGGGAAGAAGGTAAAATAGAGAAGAGAACCATTATTGTTGATGAAGTGCAAGAAAATTCAGCAATAAATGAAGTTGAATAAGGTGAAGAAAATGAGGAAGAACTACCTCAAACACCACTAAATACAAGACAAGGAGCGTCTCCAAGTATGTCTACAAGTACTAGTGCATCAACATCACCACCATTGACACCAAATAAGATACATAGGTTGAGTGAAGTGTATGAAAGATGTAACTATTGTACGGTTGAATCGTAAAATTTTGAAGAAGCATCAAAAGAACCGGTATGGATAAAAGCCTTAGAAGAAGAAGTTGTTGTCATTAATGATAACGACACATGGGAGAAAGTAGTAAGGCCAAGTGACAAAAAAGTTATTGGTATGAAGTGGATCTACAAGGTGAAGTACAATGAGGCACAAATCAAGGTTGGTGGCAAAGGGATACTCACAAAAAACCGGCATCGACTACAATGAGACTTTTGCACCGGTTGCTCGTCTAGACACCATTAGATCCGTGATTGCTATGGCGTCTCAAAAGGTTGGTTACTTTATTAACTTAATACCAAATCGGCCTTTTTGAATGGAGAACTCCATGAAGAGGTATATGTAGAACAACCACAAGGTTTCGTGATTGAAGGAGAAAAAGACAAGGTTACAAGTTGAAAAAATCTTTGTATTGCCTAAAGCAAGCACCGAGAGCTTGGTATAGTGAGATAGATGGATAATTCAAAAGGAAAAACTTCAAAAAAGCAAGAGTGAGCCTACATAATATGTGAAAACACAAGGTACATCTATTCTCACCGTTGCTTTATATATTGATAATCTTATTTTTACGGGTAATGATGCTCATATGATTGAGAAATTCAAGAGAGAAATGATGATGAAATATGAGATGAGTGACATGGGTTTGCTCAAGTAATTCCTTGGTATTGAAGTTCATCAAAGTGAAGATGAAGTGTTCATTTTTCAAAGCAAGTATGCCGAAAAGGTGTTGAAGAAATTTGGTATGCTTGGTTGTAACCCCCATCAACACCACTTGTAGTGAATGAGAAACTCAAGAAAGATGATGGAGGAAGAAAAGTGGATGAGACTTATTATAAATGTCTTATTGGAAACTTTTTGTACCTTACACATACAAGATCCGACATCATGTTTCCTTCAAGTATGCTTTCTAGGTTCATGAGTTCACCTAGTCATCTACATCTTGGCGTAGCAAAGAGGTTGTTAAGGTATATTCAAGGAACAATGAATTTTGAAATCATGTATTCTAGAAATTTGGATGTCAAATTTGTTGGCTATTGTGATAGAGACTTGGGAGGATGCGTTGATGACATGGAGAGTACATCAGGATATGCTTTCTCTCTTGGTTCGGGTATATTTTCTTGGCCATCGAAGAAGTAACCAACCGTAGTTCTATCCGCGGAGGAACCGAAGTACATTTTGGCATCAATAGCTACATCTCATGTTGTATGGCTAAGAAGAATCATGAAAGACATTCAAGAGAAACAAGAAGGGTGCAACGAAATTTTTATGACAAAAAATCTGCAATTGCTATGTCCAAAAATTCGGTTGAGCATTGTAGAGAAAGGCACATCAAACTCAAGTATCACTTCATTAGAGAAGCGGTTGAAGATTGTAAGGTAGAACTCAAGTATTGCAAGACGAAAGACCAATTGGCGGACATATTCACCAAGGCACTTCCCAAAAGCAAGTTTTAAAATTTCAAGAATTACTAGGAGTAGTAGAACATTACATTAAGGAGGAGATTGTTAGTTAATATGAAGTTAATATCTAATTAAGATTAGTAGTACGTTAGTGAGTACACATGAGTGTTCTACAAGATTTTGTATTAGGTCTTATGTATGGCTAGTATATAAACAAAGAGAAGAAGAAATAGAATGCAATCTATAGGAAATAGAATTGAGTAGAAGAGGTAGAGAGAAGCTAAGAGCCCTCACCTGCATTCAACAAAATCACTTGAAATCTCTTTACTAATTCAATCATAAAACCAACAGAATTGTATTGGATTTGGTCATATGATTTCCTTAACATATGAACCAACAATACTATTGATTTTTAAAATATTATTAATTAGGATTTAGTATTGATTTCTCCTATTTTGATTTGATTTTGTGAAAAATCGTTTTGATTTTATTAACGACCACAACTTAAACTCACAACTGCACCTTTCATCCTCTAAGTATAATCAATCCTGGTGAGTTCCCATCTCAAGGATTTTCAAGTCATGGCGATTTAAATAACCATATGCTTCGATCTAAAAAAATATAATACAGGTACCAATTATGAGAATAATGAAAATTGGAATTGAATTCTTAACTTTATGCCCAGTCTTTGTTTCCAGGGAATACAACTAATTAATTAAAGGATCAGAGGTGTGCCAATGGCCAATATATACAGTTTCTGCTTTATACTATGCAAGTAGATTTGCCCAATTAGTAAAACATATGGAGTTAGTTTAACGAGATGGCAGATGAATTTATTGTATATGACATGCTAAGGTAATACTGATGCTTATTCTATTGATATACAACTTTTGGGCCATAATTTTAGTTGTTCTCGTTTATGGCTTTGATGCATTAGTCCTATGTTAATATAGGATTTGAATCCATATTACCGTACTTTGAGAATTAGTAGTATGCATTGGTAGCTGGGTATATACTATTATATTAATGTAGCATATACCTAGCTTTAGTTATGCATTAGTAGTATGTTAACATAGGATTTGAATCCACATTTCCGTACTTTGAGCATTAGTAGTATGTTAATGTTTGTACCCAAAATAAATTCTGGGCACGAAACACGATGGATAGATGATTTGGTGTGTATTTTGGGTTGGGAGACGAATTGAAGAACAAATAAACAGACACGTGTTTAACGTGGTTCGGCATGGTTGCCTACGTCCACGGATGAATCCCCTTGGGGAGAAATATTTTATTGATATCTTTATTACAATATTCTTTTCTTGTATATGCTGGTCCCTCTCCTCTAACTGGGTATCCCTATTTATACAACTTTTACCTCTCCTTTCGAGATGGACTTAAATGGCTTTAATATGCACTACAATCAATTATGCATGAAACTGCTTGCATGCATGCTGGAATCAATTCTGCCTGAAAATGCATGAAGCTGCCCTCCTGTATTAATTCTGCACTTGCTGGCTTTGAATGCCTCCCGGCATTAATCCACATGAAACTGTCCTTGCATGCCTCCCTGTGTTAATTCTGCATGACGGACTGAACATTTATGCCTCCATGATAAATTCTGCATGAAACTGCACATTTATGCCCCCATGATGATTTCTGCATGAAACTGCACATTTGTGCCTCCATGATGATTTCTGCATGAAACTGCACATTCATGCTTCCATGGTAAATTCTGCATGTTGGCAGACTGGATTGATGGTTGACAGGAATAATGGCTGACAGTATGGATGGATGCTGGTTGGCGAACTGGATTGGATGCACGGGTAGATACTGGCGATTGATTACTTAGCTGGGAATTGGTTGGCAGCATTGCTGGAAAAAAGACCGAAAACTGGATGGAGGTGCGACGTGCAACCTGTCTTTGACAGTTGACCAACGGTTGACTTTGACTGACTGAGTGTTGACTTTGACCATTGACCGAGTGTTGACTTTGACCATTGACTGGTCATTGTAATACTGGGCAGGCTAGTGGGCTGCTTCGGTTGACTAGTGGCAGCCGAATTGTGGCCCTAAACATCGCCCCCTCTGGCTCACTATGTGGTATTTTTACTCATGGTACAAACATCGCCCCCTCTTAACCTTCAACTTGTTGGGGGTTAAGAACATTTAATTTCCCTTGGTCAATGAAAAAAAATCGCCCTTAAGTGTGGATTACTGTTGCTAAATTGACTGGCAACCTTCTCTTGATGTTTACGGAAATCAAGACGCCCCCAAGAGTAAATTTCTGTTGTTGAGGCGAAAGGAAAACTGCCTTCGTTGATTGTGGAAATTGTAATCAAGTCGCCCCCAAGTGAGGCTATTGTGCTTGGAAGATCGGCGGGAAATAGTTAAGTATGAACCATCGTTGTAACGGAAGCGTGATGCTAGAGTGGAGTGGTGTTGAAAGTGAGCTGTAATTGAGTTGTGGTAGTTGCGTAGAACTTGACTAGTAACTGTTGTTTGGAAAAACTAAGTTATATCTGACGTCACTCAGCCGGAATCTGTGCGAGCTGTTATTGTAAATGAAATTTGAATTGCAGACTGTCAGTAATTTCCGACCAAACTGGGTAGTATCAGCTGTTGGTATTAAGCTGTTGTCAATTACGGACTAAGCTTCAGTAGATGCGAGCGAAGGGGTGTGACCCTTTAGTAGTTGAGATGGTAACCGATTTTGCGTGTTGTTGGACCTCCAATGGTCTTGGTTGTGCTACTGAATGTGACATTGATCTTTATATGTCTTCAATTGTTATATGAATCAGGATAGCAGCAGCGATGTCGACTAGATCACAATAGTTGTTGCTGCGTAACTGGATTGCAATGATGATTGCGGTAACCTGGACTGCGACGGCCACAAGAAATTGTCATGCGCAAAGAATGAGCAAAATCGGTCTCGCATCACCGCAATCACCGACCGCAGGAGTCGTGCGATCACCGGATCGCAACAACGACCAAAGCCGCACTACAACAGCTGCGATCACCGGATCGAGAGCCGGCACGAACATAGTTGGCCTGCAATGCCTTCAATCACTGGAATGCAAAGAAGAATAAGCAAGCCGCACCGCTGCAGCCGGCTGAATCACCGCGACCGGGCAGAGCTGCGAACATAGATGGCCTCGCAAAGAGTTTCATCACCGGAATGCAAAGAATAACGAGCAAAGCCGCACTACAAACAACTGCGATCAAAGTTGACTCAACAATCATGCGGACATAGCTGGACTGCAGCAGATCGCTGGAATGCAAAGAAGAACAAAGCCGCACCGCAATGTAGTAGACAAATGGATGACTCAGAACTCACGAACATAGCCGACTACGCAGCTTCATCGGCACCGCAGCAGTTAACGAGCAAAGTTACACTGCAGCATCTGCGATCAGCTGGACTGTAGAAGCGACGAGCTATATTGACCGCAATCGCTGATTATGACGGATCGATGCAGCAAATGAGAAAATTTACACTTCCAGCTGAATGCGATCACCGTACTACATAAGCGACGAGCTATCTTTGCCGATGGCAGCAGCTTTCGATCACCGGACTACGGCGTGAATGCGAAAAGGTTACACCGCAGCAGCCTCGATTTGGATTTGGAAAGGCAGCGGCTATCTTTGTCACTGGATCAATTTGGAAGAAGAAGCAAGCAAGTTACAATGCAAAAGGCCAGCTGCGATCACTGATCACAGAACTGAGGAGTAGACTTAAACATTTCGATAAATCTGAGTGTAACAATTATAAATAAAACCATACTGCATCAGTTGCGTCCAACTGAATACATAATTGATGAGCAAAACTGGACTGCATCGGTTGCGTCCAACTGAGTGCAGCAGTTTGCTTAAGAACCAGACTACAACAATTCGATCAACTTAACTGTAGCAATTTAACATTACTGATTGCAATAATTGCGTCAAAATATTAGGGTGTATGCTCGCCCCCTCTTAATCTTGTAACTCGTTGGAGGATTAAGAAGTTTGGGTTACCTTTTGTTTCGATTTTCAGGAACTGAATTTCGCATTGCATTTAGGCGCTATGTAACTCGCACCCAAACGTATGGAGTGTTACGCAGCTCGCCCTAAAAGAATTCTTTTAGATCACGATATGTTACATATCTCGCCCCCAAGTGATAGTCAGTCACGTTGAAGTGATATGCAATTCGCTCCCAGAAGATAGTAATCGTCATGCTGCTCAATGCTCGCACAATGGTGCAAAACCTTGCTGCATCTTGCTCGCGCATGGAATGAGGTTGAAAGTTTTTCTACTATCTGAAATTCGCGCAGGGGGGGCCAATCCCACTATTTCAGATTTGCACAGAATTGACATGTGTGCACCTCCTCATGCCTTTACATGTGAAGATGCTCACCACATTGTAGGTGTCCCAGTGAACAGAAGTATGCATGATTACATGAAATGATGCGAAAATATGAAAATTATATACGTACCGTATTAAAAGTGTTATTGCGACTTCGTTTATGAGGTTATTAGGATGTCCATTGGCTATGTTGACGTTTTTATGCGGCGATGACTAGTGTAGTTACCTTAGCGTCTCGGCTTGACTTAGATACTAGGTTTGTCTGCGGGTACTGGAATGCACCATTTGGATCAAAACTGGATTGAATACAGTTGCCATGGAACTGTATTTCAGCAGCTGCGATCAGCTGTACTGTAACAGTTATACATAAAACTAGACTGAAGCAGTTGTGAGGAAAACTGTACTGAAACATGACTTCGGCAGTTCGATCAACTGGCAAGCAGCTGTTGCTGTGAAACCGGATTACATCAGTTCGATCAAAGGACTGCAGCAGTTCGATCAACTGGATTGCAGTATTGCTGAGGAACTAGACGACAATAGCTCGATAAACTGGACTATAGTAATTATGCGAAAAAGGACTGCAACAGTTCGATCAACTGGACTGCCGTTCTTGATGAGGCTCTGGACTACAGCAGCTCGATCAATTGGCCGCAATGCTTTCACGGTGATTGAATGTGACCGAGTTTGGTCTTTGTCATTTTAAATTCTAAAAATTCAATTTTCTACGAAAATTGAAACTTCGCCTTCACGATGTTGGGAATTGACATACGATCTCTCCGTGCCGAAAATCACTCAGTTTAGATGCACAAAGAAGAAGTTACCGAAGAAACAAAATTAGTCGGTTAACGCCTTGCTCCAAACATGTTGATGACGTGATTGTACCCAAAAAATATTATTCTCTAATTGCAAAATTTTACCTTCATGTCGTAGGATACTGAAATGCGATCGGAACAAGCCAAAAATCATCCAATTCGGACGTGAGACGAAAAAGATATCAACGAAACAAATTTTTAAACCAAGCCCAAGTGGGGCGTATAAATCCGTCAAGCTAACGGCATGGGCTGAAAAATCCAGGGCTATAGAATTAAGTTGTGCAGTGCTGCATTGGATCGGGGCTACGCTATTAAGTTACGTCGAGCTACACCGAATCAGATGTATGATATTAAGTTGCGTCGTGCTACACCGAATCAGATGTATGATATTAAGTTGCACCGCGCTACACCGAATCGGATTTATGATATTAAGTTGCACCGCGCTACACCGAATCAGATTGGGCTGCCGGCACGTCGCCAGATGTCCGGCCGCGGGTTGAGCCGCCATTGCGTTCATTCTTCGTGCCGTTGCCTGAGAAGATGAAGGTCCTGGCGACCGCTGCCAATGACGATGATGATGTCATGCTGACGTCATGATGGATCATCATAACGACGTCAATAAACGGTAATGGAATATTCTTGGTATATTCTAACGACGTTAATGGTAACGGAATTTGCCTGGTATACTTTTACGGCATTGTAACGGTAACGGAATATGCTCTTTGGAGAGCAGAATCTGCTGACTGTATATTTTGCTGACGTGGCATCTTCAGATTGGCCCAAACTGCTGACGTGGGGATGCTGACTGGACCTTTTTGCTGACGTGGCGTTGTTGACTTGATAACCTTGCTCACTGGATCACCTTGCTTGACGTGGATGACGTGGCTCTTGATTTTGATGGCCATATCATTGCATTGATATCGGATCAGATGGATGACGTGGCAGGTGCTGAGTTTTGATGTATTGCGGAGCATCGAAGTTTGATGTACCACCAAGCATCAACGCTTGGGATACGCAGAACATCGAAGTATGATGTAACCTGAAGTATCGAAATTTTCTGACGTGGGTGAAGGAGACCCTGAAGTGGGTGACGGAAAATTAAGGTAGGTGAACGAAAACCTGAAGTGGGTGAACGGATCTGTCGGGTAGAGCTTTTTTTTTTTTTTTTTTTTTTTTTTTTTTGTGTGAGAACTTTTCGCAACGGTTTTTCTAAACTGTGGTATTTAGTCTTGAATTTTCTGTGACGGCTTGCTGGTCTGTTGCCATTGCTTTTGAATTTTTGTAACAGTTTTATGTTTTCTTCTTTTCCTTTGGATTTTTAGCAATAGTTCTAGGGACTGTTGATGTTTCTCACGGGCCTTTCACCATGGTTTTGCTACACTTTTGTGGCCCTTTCTGGAACTTTCTGAGATGCTTTTCTGGAGGTTTTCCCTGGGGTATTCAAGCACCTTAAGATGTAGGCAACTTGACAACCTTGAGATCATGACAGTAGTGATTTTGACGTTTTACAAACTCGAACATGTAGACACTACGTTATTTGGGAAGCAAATTTTTCCAACTTTGGACTTGAATATGCTGCGGATCGAACATCCTGGAAACAATCTTAGCGATCTTTCCGATGAGTCAGTCTTGGTGGCCTCTGACTATGAAGTCGGACTGCAGCAGTTGCGATCAACTGGACTGCAATAACTATGATTAACTGGAATACAGCAGCTGCGATCAGCTGGACTGCAGTGACTGTAACCAAAACTGGACCCAACCATGTTGCGGATCGAATATCCAGCAACAATTTTGATGATGTTTTTATGCCATCTTTTACCGTGGACCGAACGTCCTAGGGGTGATTTCATGGATTGCAGCAGTTGCGATCAACTTGACTGCTAAGATATCTCTGCGATTACATGGTCGCAGCAATTGCGATCAATCGGATCGCAACAATTGCGATCGACCGATCAACAATAATAGTTACCCAAAACACGATTCCTTTTCTCATAATCCCTTTAGTTTCAAGGCGCCAATGTTTGTACCCAAAATAACTTCTGGGCACGAAACACGATGGATAGATGATTTGGTGTGTATATTGGGTTGGGAGACGAATTGAAGAACAAATAAAGAGACACAGGTTTAACGTGGTTGGGCATGGTTTCCTACATCCACGGATGAATCCCCTTGGGGAAAAATATTTTATTGATATTTTTTATTACAGTATTCTTTTCTTGTATATGCTGGTCCCTCTCCTCTAACTGGGCATCCCTATTTATACAACTTTTACCTCTCCTTTCGAGATGGACTTAAATGGCTTTAATATGCACTGCAATCAATTATGCATGAAACTGCTTGCATACATGCTGGAACCAATTCTGCTTGAAAATGCATGAAACTGCCCTCCTGTATTAATTCTGCACTTGCTGGCTTTGAATGCCTCCTGGCATTAATCCACATGAAACTGTCCTTGCATGCCTCCCTGTGTTAATTCGGCATGATGGACTGAACATTTATGCCTCCATGATAAATTCTGCATGAAACTGCACATTTATGCCTCCATGATGATTTATGCATGAAACTGCACATTTATGCCTCCATGATGATTTCTGCATGAAAATGCACATTCATGCTTCCATGGTAAATTCTGCATGCTGGTAGACTAGATTGATGGTTGACAAGAATAATGGCTGACAGTATGGATGGATGCTGGCTGGGTAACTGGATTAGCTGCACGGGTAGAGACTGGCTGGCAGTGCGATTGATTACTAAGCTGGAATTGGTTGGCAGCATTGCTGGCAAAAAGACCGAAAACTGGCTGGAGGTGCGACGTGCAACCTGACTTTGACAGTTGACCAACAGTTGACTTTGACTGACTGAGTGTTGACTTTGACCATTGACCGGGTGTTGACTTTGAACATTGACTGGTCATTATAATACTGGGCAGGCTGGTGGGCTGCTTCGGTTGACTGGTGGCAGCCGAATTGTGTCCCTAAACATCGCCCCCTCTGGCCCACTATGTTGGTATTTTTACTCATGGTACAAACGGTTAGTGTAGTAGTATATACCTAGCTTACACAAGTTAACAACAAAATCATTACAGATGAGAAGAATTATACCATTGTGAGAATTCTTAGAGCCTATCTAATAACTAGATTCGAGAACCTGATAGCGGATGTCAATTTGTTTGACTAGCTAGGAAGCCAGGTTAAGTCAGTTTTTATATTTCTATGGTGATTGGAAGTTTTGGTTTCATAACTCACATGTATTTAATAACTTATGGATTCAAGTAGAGCTGACATTGTAGAAATTCATCTTAAAGGTGAACATTGCACATTGTAGAAACTAGAGAAATGTTGTATTATTCATATTAACAAATACAACAGGAGAAGGAAAGCTTATAAAGTAAAAACAAAGACAACCAACGATAGTCTGTCACAGAGACAGGTTCTATAACAGAAGGACAGAAGTCAATGACAGTTAAACACCTAACACACTGAGAAGCAAGATTAAAAGGCACACTGAAGAAGACTAACAGACACCACAATGGGAGTGTGCTAACATCCCCCCTCAAACTTAGGACTGTGATAGCTCATTAGTTTGGATTCTAGCTTGAAGAATAAACTTTTGGATAAGCCTTTGGTGAATAGGTTTGTAATCTGAAGTATATAAGGAATGTACTTTACCACCAAGAATCCAGTAGCCACTAGACTTCTAACAGTATGATAATCAATTTCAACATGCTTTGTCCTTGCATGGAAAACTGTATTGTTTGGTAAATGAGAAGCTCCAACATTCTCACAATAAATGGTACAAGGATACTGACAAGAAACCTGTAGTTCATGCATAATGTAAGAAACCTATCGCATTTCTAAATCAGAAACATCAAGGGACTTGTATGCAGCTTCAATAGAAGAATTTTATAAAGTATGTTATTTCTTTGAAGACCAAGTCACTAAATTGGAGCCTAGAAAGATACAATAGCCCGCAGTAGACTTTCTGGTATCAGGACAACCTGCCCAGTCACTATTACAGTAAGCTTTTATAGAAGAACAATCTCCACCTGTAAGAGTGATGCCAGATCCAAGAGATCCCTTTATGTACCTGAGAATCCTTTTAGCTAATTTCAGATGAATATCTGTCCTTGTTAAAGTGAGGTATTGGAGACTGCAAATCATCTTTCTATAATATGCAGGATCTTTAAGAAGAATACTGTAACACCCCGTGTTTTTAGCATGGCGCATGCTAAAAGATGCGCCATTTGCTTGTGATGAAGCTTCATCCAAAGCTTCCAGCGAGCGTGAAAAAGGTGGATTGGCTTAAGGCCAATACCGCGCCAAAAATGGCGCATTATGTTTGGCATTTGGCCAAGGGCCAATGTTGCATCATCATGATGCATTAGGCCATTGGGTAGGTGGGCTCGATCTTACAGCGAAATCATTGTGCAATAAATGAAGCAGTCGAGAAGACCGGGTGGTACGCAATCATTGTACGCAATCGTTGTGTGTAATCATTGTGCAAAGACGAGAACAATTGGTGCACAATCATTGTGCGGCCAGACGGAACGAGTGGTGCACAATCATTGTGCAATAGAACGGAGACTCGGCAATCATTGCCGGTCCTTCAGAAATTCATGGCAACGGCCATGAATAGTGAAGCATGTCAATATGCTCCCCTTTTCATACTTGTAGAAATTCCATTAAGACATATATAGGGAGGGGTAGTTGGTTGAAGGTGCATATGCGGACTATGTACCAAGTAAGCTTCATAGCTTAGCCGGAAGAGCATAAATGATGCCTAAGGCTCATTTATAGTTGCGTAGCCTTTCGAAGAGGGTATTTGATGCGTTGGCATCACTATGCCACGGCGCGGACCAGATGATGCATAATCATTATGCATCTTGGCGGAATGGCCTATACGGACCAGGCCATTACCGTTTTTGCTAGGCCACAGCCTTGCAAACGATTTGGTTTAATTTTCTGTCCCTTCGTGGATGAACTACGGTCTGTGCTTGATCCCTTTAGAGTAGGGAAGGGTACGTAGGCAGCCGCAATGAGTTGCAGCATTGCCGGTCCAGCACGTTGGCCCCTCATATCATCTAAGCTTGGTAGCTCGACGCAAGAGATGATTGTGGCCAGACTTGATGAGGCTTAGTTGCATGCCAGTAAGTGGATGCTCATACTTCCTATCAAGTTATAAAAGAGATGGTAAGCGAGGTAACGTGGGAAATGGCAAGGGCTTGTTGTGGCCTACGCTAAAGTCTAAGGCTTATGCCTGGACAAGACACGGCAATGTGACGGTTGCTCAACTAGCTAGGAAATTCATTTATGAATTCCCTACGTAAAAGGTAAAGCCAGAGACGCATGAAAAATGCATTGGCATTGGCCTTATGGCCTTAAAACCCTTTTGCGGGACAAGGGTAAGTTGGAATGGTGTGGAAGCTAAGTTAGCTGCGTCATGCTCCACGAGCATGCTTGCAAGGGCAATTGGACGTGCATTTGCCTAGCCTTAAAGGCCCGGATCGTAGCTTCATCATGGCGCACCGGGGGGAGTTACGGCCTGCGGGGCAACGCGCCAAAGGCGTAATTTTCCGGTCCGTCTGATGGGTATCGTCGAGCAAGTTCCGAGAAAACTCTAGGGACTTGTGCGGAGTGGACTCATTGGCGAGTGCTTTCCTTGATGGAAACTTAAAGTTGGAGAGTAGACCAACTTCTACGCGGGAAAGAGTTTGTAACTGCTGATCCAGTTACTTTGCAAATCGAGTTGAGCTTGTATAAGTACTGTGAGTTTGCCAGGCCTCTGTGGCACCCCGCTTACGAGCATCCTAAGACCGTCCTGGGACGGTGGGTAGACAATGGGACTGATCATCCCCACACGTTGGCACTGGCCAAGGGTGTGCGTTGTCAGGCCCGGCTAGCATCCCACTTACGAGTGGCAACCTGGATGACCGTCAGAGACGGTGGGCAACTGGATACTGATCCACACAACACTGTGCTAAAATTTTGTCATTTTGATGACATCTTTCAACTTGTGAACCTTAGGGACTTCGAGTGCGTAGTATGGGATGCGCATTCGTGATACCTGGTCGAGATATCCTCTTGGCACCGGCCAATTGCGATTCTTGGTTTAGTTGTGGGCACTTTTGGATCCCCAGGCGAGGTGGAATGGGACATGTGCTCAGAAGATCTAAATTGTTGTTCATGACAACTTGAAGAAACCCGTGATTTCTGAGCATCTGGTATGGGACTTTTGCTCATGGAATCCAACTCAAAGAGATTGTCCACAATAGCTTTGGTTTTGAATTTCAGGGACGAAATTCTTTGAAGGGTGTGATAATGTAACACCCAGTGTTTTAGCATGGCGCATGCTAAAAGATGCGCCATTTGCTTGTGATGAAGCTTCATCCAAAGCTTCCGCAATATGAAAAAAGTGGATTGGCTTAAGGTTAATACCGCGCCAAAAATGGCGCATTATGTTTGGCATTTGGCCAAGGGCCAATGTTGCATCATCATGATGCATTAGGCCAGTTGGGTAGGTGGGCTCGATCTTACAAATAAATCATTGTGCAATAAACAAATGCGATCAAGACCGGGTGGTACGCAAATCATTGTACGCAATCGTTGTGTGTAATCATTGTGCAAATGATGTAACAATTGGTGCACAATCATTGTGCGGCAGAGCGAACGAGTGGTGCACAATCATTGTGCAATAGAACGGAGACTCGGCAATCATTGCCGGTCCTTCGAAATTCATGGCAAGCGGCCATGAATAGTGAAGCATGTCAATATGCTCCCCTTTTCATACTTGTAGAAATTCCATTAAGACATATATAGGGAGGGTAGTTGGTTGAAGGTGCATATGCGGACTATGTACCAAGTAAGCTTCATAGCTTAGCGGAAGAGCATAAATGATGCCTAAGGCTCATTTATAGTTGCGTAGCCTTTCGAAGAGGGTATTTGATGCGTTGGCATCACTATGCCACGGCGCGGACCAGATGATGCATAATCATTATGCATCTTGGCGGAATGGCCTATACGGACCAGGCCATTACCGTTTTTGCTAGGCCACACCTTGCAAACGATTTGGTTTAATTTTCTCCATCCCTTCGTGGATGAACTACGGTGCCGTGCTTGATCCCTTTAGAGTAGGGAAGGGTACGTAGGCAGCCGCAATGAGTTGCGGCATTGCCGGTCCAAAGACGTTGGCCCCTCATATCATCTAAGCTTGGTAGCTCGACGCAAGAGATGATTGTGGCCATACTTGATGAGGCTTAGTTGCATGCCGCAAGTGGATGCTCATACTTCCTATCAAGTTATAAAAGAGATGGTAAGCGAGGTAACGTGGGAAATGGCAAGGGCTTGTTGTGGCCTACGCTAAAGTCTAAGGCTTATGCCTGGACAAGACACGGCAATGTGACGGTTGCTCAACTAGCTAGGAAATTCATTTATGAATTCCCTACGTAAAAGGTAAAGCCAGAGACGCATGAAAAATGCATTGGCATTGGCCTTATGGCCTTAAAACCCTTTTGTGACAAGGGTAAGTTGGAATGGTGTGGAAGCTAAGTTAGGCTGCGTCATGCTCCACGAGCATGCTTGCAAGGGCAATTGGACGTGCATTTGCCTAGCCTTAAAGGCCCGGATCGTAGCTTCATCATGGCGCACCGGGGGAGTTACGGCCTGCGGGGCAACGCGCCAAAGGCGTAATTTTCCGGTCCGTCACAAATACCATCATATAGAGAATCCCTCTTACCTTGAGCAACTGGAGTCTTGCAAGGCTTGCAGTATAACATGTCAAATTCCTTGAGCAGTTCTAAAGAATATTTAGTTTGAGTAAGTAACAATCTTTGAGGACTGGAGTTGAGCACAACTTCAATATCAAGAAAGTAGTGCAAAGTGCCTAAGTCCTTTAATGGAAAAGTAGTCTTCATAGAAGAAATAAATGAAAAAAGTATAGTGTCTGATGATCCAACTAAAATTATATCATCTACATAGACAATAAGAACCATTTGAGTAATACCGTTTCTGTAAACTAACATAGAATGATCAACTTTAGACCTGAAAAATCCATAGGAGGTAAGAAAACTACTTAATTTTCATACCAAGCCCTTGGTGCTTGTTTGAGACCATATAAGGATTTTTTAAGCTTGCAGACATAGGAAGGAAATTCAGATGAAACAAATCCATGTGTCTGCTCTATGTAGACATCTTCATTAAGATCACCATGTAAGAAAGCGTTGGAAACATCCAACTGCCTCATGGACAAGTTATTGCTTAAACCAAGACTTAATACACATCTTATTGTTGTAGATTTAACAACATGGCTAAAAGTTTCCTCAAAGTTTACACCATCAACTTGATGATAGCCTTTTTCCACTAATCTTGATTTGAATCTTTCAAGTACCATCGATTTAAGTTTGGTTATATAGACCCATTTACACCGTAAAACATTCATACCAGTCTCATATGGAACATATTCAAGGGTATTGTTAGAATATAAAGCATTATACTCATCTTGCATGGAAACAACCTGGTTTGGGTTCTTTGCATATTCTTTAAAGGTCTTTGGAGCTTATAACATTGAGAGCCAAAGGAATAAGATGTTTAGTATGAGAATAAGCAACATAATTTGGTACTAGAGGCTTATTTTTATTAACGCTAGTTTTTGATCTAGTATGAATGCTACTTGAAACAAAAGTATATGGTAAAATTACCTCTGGTGATGATGGGATAACAGATGGTAAGAGAGACTTTGTTGAAGATACTTCAACAACAAAAGGAAAGGCATCCAGTTCATCATAAGGAGAAGCCAATGTAGTAGAAGTATGAACTGAAGAAGGAATGACTGAACCAACTGAAGTAGCAAAAGGAAACGCAGCTTCATTGAAGACAACATTAACAAAAGTATAGACTTTCTTGGAAGTAGGATCATAACATCTGTAGCCTTTTTGAAGTAAGCTATAGCCAAGAAAAATATAAGGAATAGACTTGGGGCTGAGCTTGTCTTGTCTGCAATAAGCAAGATGTGGAAAGCAGAGACAACCAAACACCTTAAGAAAACTGTATACTGGAGATTTATCAAATAAGACCTGAAAAGGACATTTTTACTTGAACAATTTTGCTGGAATTCTATTGATGAGGTAAGTGGAAGTCATAAAGGCATCAAACCCCAGAATTTCTTAGGCATAAAAGCATTGAAAGATAGAGTATTTCCCATTTCAGTGACATGTCTTATCTTCCTCTCAGCTGCTCCATTTTTTGATGAAGAGTTGGACAAGATATTCTCAATGAAATACCATTAGTGTCAAGAAATTGCTTAAATGGACCTTTAACTAATTCACAAGCACCATCACATTGAAACTCTTTAATAGTTTTGTCAAATAACTTTTTCATTCAAGTTTAAACAATGTGAAACAACTCAAACTTTCTGACCTACAGTTGATTGAAAAAATCCATGTGAACTTACTATAGTAATCAACAAAAAGAATGAAATACTTGTAGCATAAATGAGATAAAACAGGTGCAGGACCCCAGATATCACAATGCACAAGAGCTAAGGGCTTACAAGATTTAGAAGAAGAAAGTAAAAAAGGCAAACTATGGCTCTTGCCAAGTTGACAAGATGTACAAACTGTCTCAAAGTTCTTATTTGATAGTTCGATTGCACCTGCAGTATGAATCTTTATAACAATTTTAGAGCTTGGATGGCCAAGTCTTTGATGCCAAATAGCTGAAGAAGCAACCACAAAAGTAAAAGCAACAGTATATGAAGCAGGCATCACTGCAGTAGAAGAATTAAGATTTGCTTTGCTTGAAAGAAATGACTGAACTGGATAAAGATTCCGATGCATGAGTCCTCTTGGCGAAGACTTTCTTCTTACTGGGAAGATACTTAATTTCATAACCCCATGGAAAAGATTCAAAGGAACAATTATTCACAAGAGTAAATTTATCAATTGATAGTAAATTGTGCTTAATATGAGGAACAAATTGAACATTATTCAAATGATATGAAGTATCACAACCAGAAAGAAGAATAGAACTAAAACCAGTTAAATTAATTGGTAAAAGCTTACCATCACCAACCATTACTTGCTCTTCAGTAGCATATTTTTGACAGTCAGTCATGAGAGTAGTGTCATTAGTCATATGACTAGTAGCTCCTGAATCAGGGATCGAAACATGACCATTTTCATTAGTACTCCGATGACCAGTGGGAGAGCAAGAGGATTCACCAGGATAATAAGTAGGTTCAGCATGAGCCCATGGTTGAAATGATGGAGAAGCAGTTTCTATTCCTGCAAATTAAAGCTCTTTGAACAGGAGGAGTACTGTTCTTGGATACTGCATATCTATATCTACACCTATTAGCAAAATGACCAGTTTTGTTGCAGATTTGACAAGTAATAGAACCATAATCTGGTTTCTAAGAAGGAATGAATTGTCCATTCTTTAATTGAAAACCAGAATTAAAAGAAGGTGGCTTTGAATAATAAGATGTCGAAGGAGAAGATGATGAAGGAGCTGCAGGTTTCTTTAAATTTGGATTAAATTTCTTAGCAAAGAAAACAGAATTACTAGGTGTTGATGGTGGTTTTTAGCTTAGGGTTAAAATCGTAAAACACTAAACCCTAGCAGACAGTGATGTCACAACATTTAAAGTAACAAGCATTTACTAGGAAAATTTACTGAAACCTTTAATGTGTCCCTAAATAATTACCGGGGTATCTTTTTCAAATTAGGGTTACGACAAGCCAAACCCTAATTCCCGCGTGTGCCAATGGCAAATCATGCTAGCCACACCGACCGTGCCAAAGCATGCCAACCATGCTAGTCGCACCTCTGTGCCAATCGCAAATCATGCCAGACACACCGACCGCGCCAAAGCATGCCAACCATGCTAGCCGCACCTCTGTGCCAATGGCAAATCATGCCAGCCACACCGACCGCGCCAAAGCATGCCAACCATGTTAGCCGCACCTCTGTGCCAATGGAAAATCATGCCAGCCACACCGACCGCGCCAAAGCATGCTAGCCATGCTAGCCGAACCTCCGTGCCAATGGAAAATCATGCCAGCCACACCTTCTGCGCCATACCAAACGCACCTCGCCATGGCCCCATGCCGCACCACCATACTGGCCTTCACTACGCGGCTATCGGAAGGCGTACCACAATCAACGATTGCCCTTCAATCCCAAGAGAAAATCCTGGCCGTCTAAGGTTACCAAAGGACCTTTGCCCCAAAACCCTAGCTTGGTCACGCACCTAGCCCAAGCTAGCCACGCCATGCGCCTATGGCAAGCCCTTGGCCCCACACGCCAAGCCAAAACCGCACATAACCCAAGCTAGTCACGCCATGCGCCTATGGCAAACCCTTGGCCCCACATGCCAAGCCAAAACCGCACCTATCCCAAGATAGTCAGGCCATGCGCCTATGGAAAACCCTTGGCCCCACATGCCAAGCCAAAATCGCACCTCACCAAAGCTAGCCATGCCCAAGACGAACCCTTGGCCCCACATGCCAAGCCTAACCACACCCTATCCGCGCCACCCTGTTGGCCTCCCCTACGCGGCCACCAAAACGAAGGCGTGCAAATCAACGGTTGCCCTTCAATCCTAGGAGCAAATCCTAGCCATCCAAGGTTACCAGATGACACATGGTAAGCTTTGGCCCGAAAACCTAAGTTCGTCCACTCCAAACATTGCTATGCCAACGGCATGCCAACCTAGACGCGCCACCACGTTGGCCCTGACTACGCGGCTACCAAAATGAAGGCGTGCAACAATCAACGGTTGCCCTTCAATCCTAGTAGCAAATCCTAGCCGTCCAAGGTTACCAGACGACACATGGTAACCTTTGGCCCGAAAATCTAAGTTTGGCCACGCCAAACCTTGCCATACCAACGGCATACCTAGACGCGCCACTACGTTGGCCCTCACTACGCGGCTACCAAAACGAAGGCGTGCAATGATCAACGGTTGCCCCTCTTCTCAAGATGCAAAATCTCGACCGTCGAAGGTCACCAGGATGGCAAGTTTCCCGAGCTTGACTTGCCAAGCCACAACAACGTGCTACATGTTTTCCAAAACATTCGAGACATCAACACAAACTGGGGGATCTTCTTTGGGTATTGGTTTGACGGTTTATAGTGTGCAGCGTACACTACGCCTATCATAAGGAAGTGTCATAAGGGTGAGGCGGTTAGTAAATACGGGAAGTTATGTGTGAAATGTTCATGGGATATAAAGCACATGCGCTAACAACTTTATGGGACATCAATTCCATGACGTTAGCAGTTTCATGAAAACCAGTATCATGCGTTAAAAACTTTATGGAACATAAATTCCATGCATACGGTTACCACCTCCTCCCATTTACTTCCCCACTCCTTAATGAGACCAGGGTACGTTTTTACTCCGACTTGTATAAATAGGTCTTACCTATTTCCATTGAACAACAAGTTCATACGGGAGATACAACACTTAGAAATACTTGCTTGCTAGCTCACCTTGTGAGCTCTCTCACTTTTCTGATAACAAGTCTTAGTAACCCAACTACTCTTCGGAATCAACTATTCTGGTCTCACCACTTTCCTTGCTTCCCTCCCCAAAACCAACCAATTCTCCTCCACTTTGTGACCGAAGCAAGTCTGGAACGGCCATTTCTAGGTTTAGGCCGGACTTGTACAGATTGATCTCTCGAATCTAAAGTACTCCCTTGCAGTACATTGTTTACGGTTTAAATTATTTCTCACCTGCACACCCGTAATTACCGAAATCAGCAAAAACCATTTTCACCTACAAACAATTGGCTATTACAGCGGGAGGATTGATCTATCGGTTACAATATCAACTCCAACTCCTGATTTCGTTTCCCGAACGTCAATCCCAATATGGTGGAACTCAGGTCTGGAGCGCTTGCCGAGAATACCAGTACAGAGCACGTCCCTGATATTAACCTCTCCCAATAACGTCGTTACATCACCTACTGACTACAATAACTCCGAATGCACTCCCTCAACCGTAACACCGCCAATCACCAGGGCCAGAGCCGCCGCCGCCTCTAATGTATCTGCACAACCCTCTAATCACGACAACGAAAACACTTCTTCGGGCATTACGCCACCAGTTACCAGAGACAGAGCTGCCGCTGCAGCTCCTAATGTTTCGTCTAGCAAGGCACCTCCAACCACAACTAAGGTTCCAACTACCCCACCGACGGGACGAGAGACCGGAGGGACTAGAGGAAGCCGTTCTTATGTCACCATCGCTGATTTGATGGAACGACATGAAATGCTCGCCAGAGCCCAGAAGGAATTACTCATCTTTCTCAAGACCCTGACAGAGCGGCTACCACGTGAGTCGCGTCCTCCAGAGCCGTTTAGAAACGTCTCCAACAACCCCGACGCGAGCACCACGGCGGAGCACGCCTTCGCGGAAGAGGAAATTTACGCTAGAATCCCATTGGAAAGAAATCAGCCGTCCAACTTCGTCACGCGAGAAGATCGGAGCAACTTCTCCGCAACCGAATCAAGAATGATGAACTGGACATGCATCAACACCAACCCCTTACCCATCCGAAATGCAAAGAATCCCTCTTCCAAGGGGGTACTCCTCTCCTCAATTCACCCTGCACGATGGTACCGGGAATGCACATGAGCATGTCTCCCTTTTCTTTGAATCCCTAGGTGAGCATGAATATAGTAACGTTCTTCGTCTAAGGGAGTTCTCAAAATCACTTACCGGAAGGGCGTATACATGGTACAACAGCATCCCGCCGAACAGTATTCCCAACTGGAGTAGCATGGTTACCGCGTTTTATAAGAAGTACTTCTTCGTGTATGAACAAGTTACTTTCTCAGACCTCGGAAGAATGTACCAGTGGGATAAAAAACATCCGAATGATTTTGTCAAAAGGTTCAGGGTTCAAGCGCTCGACTGTCACGACCCAAACGTGACTGAGCAACAGCTGGTGAACGCGTGCATCAATGATATGGTTCCTATTTACCGCGCCTTGATAGAAAAATTACGCTTCCAAACATTCTTCGAACTCCATGAAGCCGCTAGACGATCCGCAACGACAACACCAACATTACTGGAAAGAACTAGGCCAACTCGAACCGAAGACACACGTGAAACTCGCGGGAATAGACGCCTCACCAGCAAGCAATTTAATGCCAGCTCATCCTCCATGAACATAGTGAACGAAAGAGGAAAAAGGAAGTCCCCAACTACAGGCCACCAGCCAAAACGTGAAGCACCGGCGCAACGGGAAATCCCTCCATGGAAGACCGCCACTAAATCTCCCATGCATCATCATGAAACCGAAGGGAATACCTTCGATTTCCCGTTTCCCATCGAGGAGGTGATTGACCTCCTAGAAGCATGGATTCAAGATGATGTTATCAGACTGCCACCTCCCAGGCATCCACCAACTGAGGTTGAGATGGCGTTCCCCAAGTACTGCCATTACCACAGATTCGTTCACCACCGACCAATGATTGCAACAAACTAAAGCATATTTTGAAAGAAAAAATAGAAGCGGGAGAGCTCCAACTAGGAGACGAGGGAGTACATCGAGACCCACTCCCAATAAGAAACTGTGGGTTCTCTGGGGACTCCGTGCACGAGACTGTACAATCCATGATGCATCATGTATACGAAATTCTATTTCTTTCCAAGGTGCAGGCCCAAGATATTTTCGAAGCTCTCAATCGCGTTGTATCTGGCATACGACTTTTTCTCTCCCCGGAAACCACACCAGGGGCCCAAGATTTCCAAACGGGCGGAATCAAAGGGGAGAACTGGGGACTGCTGACCACGTCCCATTTAAGAGGTATCTAATTTGACAACATGCTCATCAACGCGGCCTCTGACCTCAACATCATTACTTTCAAGACACTAAAGGTTGCGGAATTTACAAAAAAAGACGCTACCCATTCCCCGTCTGTGATTAAGAACCCGAGAGGAGGAGCTTTGAACGCGCATGGCTACATCAACCTCGAGATCAAGATAGGAGACGCTATAACGCATAGCAAATTCCACATTGTCAAAGAACTGGGTCACGACATGATATTGGGGCACTTATGGGTACTCGACAACAAAGTGAAATTAGATGTGCGCCCTTTACCGACGTCCACGCCCGAAAGAATTTACAACAAATCATCCCACTGGTTATCTCATCGACGAGTTATTAATGGAACCCAGACATCTGGAGAAGACCTGTTGGCGCTAGCTCATGTATTTCAAACGCAAGTAAGTCTGGCCGAACGACCTTGTCTACAACCAGTCATTCCTTCCCCTATTCCGTCATGGGGACTCGGCGCGATTACTGGCATGGACGCTGTCAAGAAATATGAATGGGGTGCTGGGCCATTTGAACACTTTGCAAAAAGCTTAGAAACTTCCATCAAAACCAATAGATCCAAGACTCAAACGGTTGCACGACGCCTGAACCCGTTTTCAATCGGAGATATAGAGGTTAAGGTAAACTCGTTTCAAGTTGGGAAGATGACGGTAAAAATGGCTATTCAAATTGATTCGCCCAATAGAAGAGAAGTCGAGCCGTATCTTGTGGCGGACATCCTTTTAGGAGGATATTGCAAGCTCATCAACACAGACACACCTAAAGGCGTGATATTTCACTCGCGATGGCTCAAGGCCTCCAATCCCTAAAATGCTGTACTTTTCCAGCCACTCTCCCTTTAGTATTTCCTTTAACAATTCCTCTTAGTAGTTGTATTTCCCCAAGATGAATACACCGTTTGTATTCTTCCCTGGAATTTCATTTTTCGTAAAAAAAAAAAAAAAAGGAGTATAAATACATCTCTTTCCAAATGAGTTCTCCAGATATCAGAGAAATACGTCAAACTAACCCAGAAAACCACTACAAAGCCATGATACCACAACCAGAAATACCTCATTCAATCATTCAAAAAAAAAAATATATATATATATATAGCGAAATGATGACTGATGAAGAAGAAGGTAAAGATGAGTTTACGAAAAGCATCAGGGAACTAAGCAACTAACAAGAATAACAAAAGGTAAGAACTAGCCCTCGAAGGATGGAGCACGATTCCCCTTGGTTAAGGCTATCTTCAAGCACTTCCCCCAACAATTTCTCGGGCAACAAAGATTCCATTCAACGGTGTTACCAGCAGCAACCTCAACATCCCATCCTGAAGCAACCACAGCAGCAACAGTGTCCGCTTCGATGACAGGTTCAGCATACGCCACCATGACCCCTCCAATATCGCCAACGACACCTCTGGCGTCAACTCCAAAGGCTATTTCGGTCCCGTTAGACGCTCCCTCGGAGGTTTTCTCATTGACCCTTCGAAGAAGATTTTTTTATTCATCCGCACACTACGGGAAAAATCGTCATTGACGACACTATATTAGCGTTGTAGTACCCCTACGACAACGCTATTTTATGCATTGCGTAGGTGGGGTATTGTAGAAAGTCCAAACTTTTCTATAATACTTTCCTAAGAGTTGTAAAGGGTGATGTGATTCATGGTTCGACAATATTTTTCCAAGGTTGTGATTCTCTTTCGATTTTTTTTTAAAGCCTAACACAACCCTTGCTTGTTGTTGTAGGAATATCTTGGACAACAAAGGATGCGTATCGTAAAAATATGTAACACAATACTTGTATAAGTTGAAGGTCTATCTTAGACAACCTAGGATGTGTATCGTAGAAATATGTAACACAACACTTGTATAAGTTGAAGGACTATCTTAGACAACCTAGGATGTGTATTGCAGAAATATGTAACAACTCTTATTACTATTATGAATAAGATTTGCACGACACTTGTTAGAGTTGTAGAACTATGTTGGACAACACCTAGTTATGTTGTAAAGACATTCTTTCACAACCTCTGGTTTGTGTAGTTGAAATATGGAACACAACACTTATTAGAAGTTGTGTGCATAAACCTATTTTGAAAAAAAATTAAAGCTGAAAGCGAATTGCCGAAAGTATTTCACATTCACATTTGCCAGTGTAACACATTTACATTGTTAACCTGCCAGTGTTAAACACACACATTCAAAAGATGGCAGTGATACTGATATAGATGTTTGTTACAAAAATTTAAAGTTTCCTAAATAACTCCAACAAAAAGGATGCATTATACTTCGCATATGAGCTTATCAGTGCGCATTCCATCAGTAAGGGCGTGAATAGTTTCCTCCATGTTGATGTCTATCATCCCCAGAACCTCCATCTCTGTAGTTCTCTACATCCACCACCACCTCCGCTGAAATAACCAAAAAAGAGAAGAGAACGATAGAGCCATTAGAATTTGGAACTACATGAATAACAACAAATTCTGAGATAGATTTTACTTCTGCATTGCTTCACACATCAAAATAGAAACATCTAGCTTTATGCAATTCTGACCTTTGGTGTCATAGCACTATGCCAACAATGTCAAAATAGATACATCTAGCTTTATTGACAACTTAAACTATGTTCACTGCCATATCACATAATATGCAAGTTGTAACCAAGTTAGAGAATGCTTTTGTTGATGTTATTATACTTGGCTGAATCAACAAATGTACAACACAAACCAAGTATTAAATACTTTTAATGCAGAGAGATGCTTATCACACCCCTCGACAATTGAGATGTTGGATACTGATCTTCAAAATACAAATGGGCTAAATTCACAAATTCTCTTCACCTCAATTTACCAACTTCGTGTCTAAGACCATCCAAAATCGAATTCTTAGCAATGTTTCGCTACCCCTATTAAGTATGTAATGCAACGTACCACACAACTTTCGGACCTCTCAAATGATATTTCGGGCATGGCATCTACTAGCAAAGACTTTATGTGTCGACCATTACACTTAAGAGTACAATTCAAATAATATTTCAAGATGGTGGCGACCTCACCCACTAGTAAATACTTATGCAAACCATTGCATTTAAAAATACAATGACACTAAAACAACTTTTTAAATATTTAACATGCCAATTCATAAATGATCAAACAAGAGACAAAGATACAACCCTTGTGATGACACATAGACTAACATGGTTCATAGTTTAAACAAACTTTGAATACATGGTTTAGAAATAGAGTGGGAAAAAGAAAGGTACCCTTGTCCAAAATCAGGTGTAGGTCTTGGTGCAGATTTTGCTGCCATTGTAACACTGATATTTTTACCCCGCAATTCGTAATCTGATAAAAGCAAGAGAAAGCTTGTGTCAATACTAATCTGATATGAGCACACAGATCAAAATCCAAACATTTCCTTCGAAACTTACTTGTTATAAAACCCTCCAGCAGCATGTGCCGCAGATGGATCTTCATATGACAAAACTCCTTCTCCTTTAGGTTTTCCAGAATCATATGTGTATAGCCTTATGTTCCAGGGCCATTAATCCTTGTATCCTCTCTTTTGTTTTATACAATCTACACAGGCACGCCACCAACATTAACATGAATACGGTCTATTTTTTAAAGAACAAAAATAATAAAAAACCGAGATATATCTACACTGGCGCGCCACCAACATACCACCCTTAACCTGCATACGATGTATCAATAAGCACCACATCAGAACCACTTCACCTTCGAAACTTACTTCCTTTGCCACAACAGCATGATCTTTTTTGTAGCCTTTATCGAATATAGGAGTCTAAATAAAAAGGAATGAATATATCAGAATTTGCAACTGAAATCAAAAACCCATTGTTAATCAAGGAATGAATATATCAGAATTTGCAAAAGAACCAAGGAGTTTCATCTCCATACTTGGAGATTACGAGCACGATTCGGGAGCTGTTCAACTGCCTCTGCAAGTGAGGGTACTTCATCCTCCTCATCACTGTCCACTTTGAAGCGGAGCTTGGCCTGAAACATACAGATAAAACATGAACAAATATTGGTGACATCTTTTATGGTGATACCATCCTTATCAAATATTACCAAGTTCAAATATCTCCTCACTTCCTCACATCACACACCTGGTCAGGTTGAGCAACATCTGAGAGAATAACATCAACCATTCCAACCAACACCAGTCAGGTAGTGCCGAAGCATAAAAACTCTAGGTCTAGGTACCGAAATTGCAAATCAAGTGGATATTAAAGTAGTGTAAAGTTTGCAATCAACTTTCGTTCCATCTTCTTTAACAAGTTATAAAACTTAAAAATCTCCTAAAAATGCAAACAACAAGAGGCATTAAAAAAATAAGATACAATAGCCGAATAGTAATCACTACAAGAGTGTACACAAAAATGAGAATTATAATAATTTTGAAAGAATTTACCTTGAATTTTGTGCACTTGCACAAACAGAGACATGAGCATATTGAAAGTACTCATGGTGGGGTTCTCGTATCAAATTAGTAAAGCTAAAGGCCTCTTTGACAGCCTATTGAGTTTTACAAATGAGATAGGCGAATCATCATCGGGCTTCTTCTCATAATCACGGTCAGCAAACATCAATTGGGGAAGCCTTCTTTCAAAAAATTCAGCCAATATCGTCCTCTACCACCTCACACTGCAACACCCCACAGAGATATCAATCAACAGAGGGTTAACATACCATACAAACAAATATAATAACAAGCAGATGCCAGAAAAAGATACGCCTACAAACACATGACCAATCCAATGAGAAAACCCACACTTTACCTCAAAAATGAAGCAACCTTAGACCCAATTTTCCAGATTGTGATCCTCCACCACCACCATTACTAACATCACGATTATCCCATTCTCATCCTCATCATCTTCATCTTCTTCATGTATAGTATCCTCCTGCTTCTATCTAGGTTCAATTCATCAGCTCAAATTCATTCAAGCACCAACCCATTGATATAGTTACTATGAGACTGGATTGTATAAAATAACAAAATTGCACATTCAGGCATAATATAAAAGATAATGAGAAAACAAAACTAAAGAAAACACAACCCGCAGGCTATGAAAATCAAAAAATCTGAACAATGTTTGTCGTAACAAATTCGAGAGAAACTCAAAAACACACGTCTAACGAAATTTCATTCACAGTTTAAGCATCATACTCATTTTGAGAGTACTCCCATTAATGAGCTCATAATTATTTTTCTACATTTGGGTTAGGTTCAGCCATACCCATTAAGCTTCTCAATAGCTCTCAAACCATCTTCCTTGTTTACAAAATTCACGAACCCAAATCCTCGGCTCAGATCCAATCTGCTTCAATCAACAGTTACAGACTCCATTAAATCACCATCTGCAACTCCATCAAACCACCGTCTCTATCTCAATCAAACCCTAGATTTTCTGTTCTTGGCTATACCAACAATCAAATTGAGAGAAACCCCCAATTTAGTCTCAAATCCTCACTCCTGAAATTCTTCCTCATCATACTGTCTTCACCAAACCCATGTTTAATTTCTCAATTTCTAACTCAATTAGCGATTCACAGAGAAAACCTAGTTCTCGATTCATGACAGCGGCTCAATCTTCTTCTTCATAATTAGCATAAACACCAACTCCTTCTTCTTTTATACGATTTAGTTTTCCTCAAGCCATACCTAAATTTTACTTCTCGATATTCAATAGAAGAAGAGCAGAGAAAAAGAAAGAAGGGAGATTAAGAAAAAAAGAAAATGAGTTTCAAAGTAGACGGTATAGAGAGAGAGAAAATGGGGAGTTAAAGAGAGAGATGGAGAGAAGATGATGAAGAAGAGGGATCGAGAGAAGAGCAGCGGTGGTGATGGAGCACCGCGGTCACCTGTGGAGAGGTGTTCTTCAGCGGCGGTGATTGAGAGAAGAAAAGATAGGAATTGGGTTGAGTGGTTGAGTGGTTGAAGGAGGGTTTGACATTCTTCGGAGAAAAAAAAAAGTGAATCCGAATTAGAATGATGGACGGTTGAGATTGTATATGGGATACTCATACGGATTAAGAAAAGATCTTGACGGTTGAGATTGTAATTGGGATGTCATACGGATTGAGAAGTATGTGTTTATTTTTGTGTATTCGGTTTTATTATCAACCTTCGACACTAAAAAAAATTCAAAAAAAATATTAATAAATTAAGGACATTGTTATCGACATTTTGATATAAAAAAATCCAAAAAATGTATAAGAATGAAGCTGAAAAATAAGAAATGAATTCGATAATTGGTGTGTTTCTTTGTGCTTTTGTGCTTTCTCTTTGTGCTTCCGGTTTGAATTTAAACTAGTTACATTGGTCATGAAGTAATTTCGACTAGTCATACAGGTCATGAAGTAGCTTTAGTTCGCATTGGTAGACTCGGGTTACAAGATTACTAAAGATGGACTATGAAGCTCCAGACGAGTTTTGACTTCAAACTTAATTAGTAGGATACATCATCGAAATTGAGATATATGAAACTCAAGTGTTGATTTGAACTTCAAATGTGTTATAACGACAATATGAACAAATAAGCTCTAGGAGGGTTCTGACTTCAAACTTAGCGTGATACATCATCGAAATCGATAAATATGAAACTCAATGTCGATTCGAACTTCAAATGTGGTATAACGACGTACAAACTATGAACCAAGAAGCTCTAAGATGGTTCTGACTTCAAACTTAGCATGATACATCATCAAAATCAATAAATATGAAGCTCAATGTCGTTCCGAACTTCAAACTTGGTATAATGGCGTATAACCTATGAACCACGAAGCTCTGAGAGGGTTCTGACTTCAAACATAGCATGATACATCATCGAAATTGATGAATATGAAGATCGGCGTCGATTCAAACTTCAAGTTCGGTATAACGACTTACGAACTATGAACCAAGAAGTATGAAAGTACACAAAAATGATGAATCCAACCATTTACTGGTAAGATTTCATAGAAATATTCTCAGAAACCTTAAAAACACACAAATTCGCCAACTTCGAGAAAGAAATTGGCCCCGAGATCGAAACTCGGCCAGAGCGGACTACTATAAGTCCGATTTGTTCGCAAAAACGATGAATCCAACCATTTACGGGTAAGATTCCATGGGAATATTCTCCGAAACCTTAAACACACATGTATTCGTCAAGTTCGAGAGAAAAAAATGGCTCCGAGATCGAAACCGGGCCAGGAGCGGACTACTATAAGTATGAGAGTCCGCAAAAATGATGAATCCAAACATTTACTGGTAAGATTCCATGGGAATATTATCAGAAACCTTAAACACATACAAATTCGTCAACTTCAAGAAAGAAACTGGCTCCGAGATCGAAACCTGGCCAGGAGCGGACTACTATATAGAGTCTGAAAGTTCACAAAAACGATGAATCCAACCATTTATGGGTAAGATTCCATGGGAATATTCTCCTAAACCTTAAATACACACAAATTCGTTAACTTCGAGAAAGAAACTGGCTCCGAGATCGAAATATACTTTCATAGAAATATCAATATCCACCATTACAGGTAAGATTCCTCCGGAATATTCTACGAAACCTTAAACAAACCCTATTTCTCGCATATTGTACGCATACCAGGCTCAGAGATCGAAACCAGGCGTGAATGGACTAATCTAAGTCATAAACTTGGTAGGAACAATGAATCCATCCATTTACAGGTAAGATTCCTTTGGAATATTCTACGAAACCTTAAAGAAACCCTATTTGTGCATATTGTATGCATACCAGCTCCGAGATCGAAACCTGGCCGCGAGTTGACTACTATAAGTCAAAAACTTAGTAAGAACGACGAATCCATCCATTTACGTAAGATTCCTTCAGAATATTCTACGAAAACCTTAAACAAACCCTATTTCTACATATTGTATGCAAACCCCAGCTCGAGATCGTAACCTGGCCGTGAGTGGACTATTATAAGTCTGGAAACTTCGTAAGAACGATGAATCCATCCATTTACATGTAAGATTCCTCCTAATATTTCCCGAAACCTTAAACAAACCCTATTCTCGGCATATTTTATGCATACCTGCTCCGAGCTAGATCGAAACCTAGCCAGGAGCGGATTATTATATAAGTATGGCGAGTTTGCAAAAACGATGAATCCAACCATTCACGGGTAAGATTCTATAGGAATATTCTCGAAACCTTAAACACACACAAATTCGTCAACTTCGAGAAAGAAAATTCCTCCGAGATCGAAACTTGGTAAGATTCCATGGGAATATTCTCAATAACTTCGAACTTCAGGGTTCACGATTTTGGTCCTGGAAAAATTTTCAGATATTAGTGATTTAACCCTTTTTTTTTTTTTTTTTTTTTTTTTGTGAGAAATTTTTTGCAGAACCGGATAACAAAATATGTTTTTGTCAAGTGAGAAAATTTTTGCAGAAGTACGAAAAATTCTGCAGAAGTGAGAAAAATTTTTCGTATCCTTACGAAGACTTTTCTTAAGAGTTGTGGAAGAGGATGTAGAAAAGCTTTCATCACAACCATCCATTTCCATCTAAAGCCGTCCGTTAATATTTTTTTTTCTTTCCCATCGTATCTATTCTTTCCTTTTCCATTTCAAACATTTTTTTCCTTCACAGAGCTGCAACATCATCTCCCCCTCCGTCGTCTTCACTGAAATCACCACCATCTCCCCCTCCATCGTCTCCAACTCCAACAACTCTGTTAATTAATATCATCTTCAACTACATCGATCTCGGCTTCGTCATCTTAGGAGATTTCTTCACCAACTTCATCATCACCAACAAGTAATTTTACACAGACTTGAAGACTTACCACCTCCACTGATTTCTCAAAGGTCTATTATCCAGATCGATCAGTAATCTACTGAGGATATGTGTTGACTTTGGAACTTATTGTTTTGAAATTTGAATTATATGGTTTTGGAAGGGCAGTTACATTTTTGAACTTAACCCTCTTTGGTGAAGTTGTTGTGATTGCGAGAATGTGCCGATTTTCCAAGCAATAGGAGAGCGTTTGATGGTGTACTTGGCTTATACGATGCCAATTATTACAAAGAAAAATGTATGTGATCATTTACAAAGAAGGCATGTATGTGATTGATTACAGAGAAGGCTTCGCGCTGTTTGCGGCTCAGTCACTTGAGCATTACTTTTTGTTTTACAACACTTATGAAGGGTTGTCATGAAGTTAGTGTATTAAAGAACCACAAACTTGATAGAACCTATGATAGTGTAGGATGGTCAGTGGTGTAGACTTCCACGCCTGAGACTCAGGATCGAATCCCCCCAACCTCATTTTTTCCAACATTATATATTTTTACTTCAACAACACTTATAAGTGTTGTTAAAGGTTTCTATTTAAAAAAAAAAAGAAAAAAAACCAAAACTTGTGAACTGAAAGGGTGGTTGATGAGCTAGACTTCCATGCAGTAGGTTCATGTTCGAATCTCCCGTCTAACATATTTTTCATTATCATATTTTTGTGTTCTTCAACAACACTTGTAAGAATTGTGATAGGCTAAGTCACTACATATATGGAACAAAGTTGTTATAGCTAAATGTCGTCACAACTCTTTTTCTTAAGGAGTTGTTGTTTGTTTTCTTAGCGCAACCCCTTGTTTCCTAAGGGTTTGCAGTGATGATATACGACAACTCTTCCTTTGAAACCAGTTGTAAAACATAGGACTTTCTACGATGTTTAGCAAAGCGTTGTAAATCTCCAGTTGTAGATGTATATTTTTCCTGTAGTGGCATCAAAATCGAGAACCATGGCGCTTGCCTCCAAAAGCTTCCGACCTAGAAACAGTTTGATCCGCCCTATAACCGGACCGAGGAAAGGTTTTTCCGCACTGGAACTTCTCAACACGCCAAGGTTCTTCCTCATTTTCTCATCCCTCCTCCATGTTCACCGAACCCAAGAAAGTCCGACCACGCGCCTGCACTTCATGGATATAGATGGAAGGGAGGTCCTTGATGATGTCACCAGCTTCATGGAACAGAGATTCGATTCTATCTAATGCCTTCTCATGAAAAGAGGAGCGGTTTCCGCCAATTCTAAAGTCCTTCTCCAAAGAATTAAATACATGGCTATCCCTGGAGGGTCCCATCATACACTACAAAGAACAAGGAAAATGGTCCATACTATCTATACACACATAAGAAAGAGGATAAAATAAAAATAAGAAGGAAACGCGAGGCAATACCTGTAAAGAGGATGAATGAAGACGAACTATGCGAATGTAGAGTTCAAGATAATCTTTTATGTATATCAAGATGATGCAACCTCAAAAGGGAAAGCTTTTATACCGGCCATGAGTTAAGGCATGATATCCAATCCTAATTAAACCTCATGCTTGGCTATGAGAAATAATTATGGTTGGTGAGAAAGCGTGGAATAATGTGCTCGAGGCACACTAGATCGTGTTTTCCTTTCCCACCGCCAACGCTAAGCTTCGGAAGCAAAACTTGCAACATAACCAAAGCAGAAAGTGTAACGCTTTTCCTCTTTTCGTGGGCGTAACGTTTTGGGTTGAAGAGAAGAAAAACTTCCTGGTCGAGTCAAATAAGGAAAGAGGCAACCAAGCCCTTGAAGAAAAATCACCAAGCAATTCGTGCCATGTCTCATCCTCACCGCTACTGGCCATCTGTGCACGTCTCACCCCACCAAACTGCGCCTTGTCATAGTCACGCCAAGCCAAGCCATTCGCTCCATTTTTGCGGCCCCACCACGCCTAGTCGTCCATGTACGTCTCGTTTTGCCAAGACCACACTGTGCCAAGCCGCCTGCTCCACTATCGCAACCCTATCATCCACGCTCGTTTTCCTTACCAAGACCATGCCACCTCTTGGCCCCTCGAGCCAAGCCGTCCACTTGCGTCGCCTTCCATGACCGCGCCCCCTTTGCCTCGGAGATGTACGACCATACTAAGCCGGTAACTTTCATCTCATCACTCCAAGGTCTGCATTCCCAGTACAACTTACGCAGGGCCGCAAACACAGGAATCCAAAACTCTCTTTACCACTCAAAAAGGTTAGTCGGATTCTCCTGACCATCTTTGCAATGATTTACAACTCGATTCCATCCTTGTCTGTCACCATCATATGCTTACCTCGCAACAAGGAACCTGTTCTGAGCTAAGCAGGTGTCTTAATGTTGATGGTGGTTTTTAGCTTAGGGTTAAAATCGTAAAACACTAAACCCTAGAAGACAGTGATGTCACAACATTTAAAGTAATAAGCATTTACTAGGCACATTTACTGAAACCTTTAATGTGTCCCTAAATAATTACCGGGGTATCTTTTTCAAATTAGGGTTATGACAATCCAAACTCTAATTCCCGCGTGTGCCAATGAAAAATCATGCCAGCCACACCGACCGCGCCAAAGCATGCCAACCATGTTAGCCGCACCTCTGTGCCAATGGCAAATCATGCCAGCCACACCGACCGCGCCAAAGCATGCCAACCATGCTAGCCGCACCTCTGTGCCAATGGCAAATCATGACATCCACACCGACCGCGCCAAAGCATGCCAACCATGCTAGCCACACCTCTGTGCCAATGGAAAATCATGCCAGCCACACCAATCGCGCCAAAAGCATGCCAACCATGCTAGCTGCACCTCTGTGCCAATGACAAATCATGCCAGCCACACCGACCGTGCCAAAGCATGCCAGCCATGCTAGCCGCACCTCCGTGCCAATGGAAAATCATGCCAGCCACACCTACTGCGCCATGCCAAACGCACCTCGCCATGGCCCCATGCCGCGCCACCATACTGGCCTTCACTACACGGCTATCAAAACGAAGGCGTGCAACAATCAACAGTTGCCCTTCAATCCCAGGAGAAAATCCTGGCCATCTAAGGTTACCAAACGACCTTTTCCCCAAAACCCTTGCTTGGTCACGCACCTAGCCCAAGCTAGCCACGGCATGCGTCTATGGAAAGCCCTTGGCCCCACACGCCAAGCCAAAACCGCACCTAGCCCAAGCTAGTCACGCCATGCGCCTATGGCAAACCCTTGGCCCCACATGCCAAGCCAAAACCGCACCTAGCCCAAGCTATTCATGCCATGCGCCTATGGCAAACCCTTGTCCCCACATGCCAAGACAAAACTGCACCTAGCCCAAGCTAGTCATGCCATGTGCCTATGTCAAACCCTTGGCCCCATATGCCAATCCAAAACCGCACCTATCCCAAGCTAGTCACGCCATGCGCCTATAGAAAACCCTTGGCCCCACATGCCAAGCCAAAATCGCACCTAGCCCAAGCTAGCCACGCCATGCACCTATGGCAAACCCTTGGCCCCACATGCCAAGCCAAACCAAACCTAGCCAAGCTATCCGCGCCATGCCAAATGCACTTTTCCTTGGCCCTAGCCATACTAATCATATCATGCCAAGCCAAACGCCCTTGCCTAGGCCCTAGCCATGCCATACGCCCATGGAAAACCCTTGCCCCATATGCCAAGCCAAAATCGCACCTAGCCAAAGCTAGCCACGCCCAAGACGAACCCTTGGCCCCACGTGCCAAGCCTAACCACATCCTAGCCGCGCCACCCTGTAGGCCTTCCCTACGCGGCCACCAAAACGAAGGCGTACAACAATCAACGGTTGTCCTTCAATCCTAGGAGAAAATCCTAGCCATCCAAGGTTACCAGACGACACATGGTAACCTTTGTCCCGAAAACCTATGTTTGGCCACGCCAAACCTTGCCATGCCAACAACATGCCAACCTAGCCGCGCCACCACGTTGGCCCTCACTACGCGGCTACCAAAACGAAGGCGTGCAACAATCAACGGTTGCCCTTCAATCCCGTGGAGAAAATTCTAGCCATCCAAGGTTACCAGACGACACATGGTAACCTTTGGCCCGAAAACCTAAGTTTGGCCACGCCAAACCTTGCCATACCAACGACATGCCAACCTAGCCGCGCCACCACGTTAGCCCTCACTATGCGGCTACCAAAACGAAGGCGTGCAACGATCAACGGTTGCCCCTCCTCTTAAGATGCAAAATCTCGACCGTCGAAGGTCACCAGGCTGGCAAGTTTCCCGAGCTTGACTTGCCAAGCCACAACAACGTGATACATGTTTTCCAAAACATTCAAGACATCAACACAAACTGGGGGATCCTCTTTGGGTATTGGTTTGATAGTTTACAGCATGCGGCGTACACTACGCCCGTCATAAGGAAGTGTCATAAAGGTGAGGCGGTTACTAAATACGGGAAGTTATGTGTGAAACGTTCATGGGACATAAAGCACATGCGTTCACAATTTTATGGGACATTAATTCCATAACGTTAGCAGTTTCATGAAAACCAGTTTCATGCGTTAACCACTTTATGGAACATCAGTTCCATGCATACGGTTACCACCTCCTCCCATTTACTTCCCCACTCCTTAATGAGACCAGGGTACGTTTTTACTCTAACTTGTATAAATAGGTCTTACCTATTTACATTGAACAAAAAATTCATAGGGAGATATAACACTCAGAAATACTTGCTTGCTAGCTCACCTTGTGAGCTCTCTCACTTTTATGATAACAAGTCGTAGTAGCCCAAATACTCTTCCAAAATCAACTATTTTGGTCTCACTACTTTCCTTGCTTCCCTCCCTAAAACCAACCCATTTTCCTGCACTTTGTGACCGAAGCAAGTCTGGAATAGCCCTTTCTTGGTTTAGGCCGGACTTGTACAGATTGATCTCTCGAATCTAAAGTACTCCCTTGCAGTACATTGTTTAGGGTTTAAATTGTTTCTCACCTGCACACCCGCAATTATCGAAATCAGCAGAAACCATTTTCACCTACAAACACTAGGATCAACTATAAGAGGAGAAAAATGATCATGCTCCTGTTCCTTGAGCAATTGCTCATGATGAATGAAACGCAATCTTAATTCTGCTAAACTCAAAGGAATTTCTCTATTTTGCATAGTAATCACAAAATGAGAGTATTCACTGCCTAATCCAGCTTAAGTATATGTTACTAGATCATCATCAGGTACTGGTTCACCAATTTCAGCTAAAGAATCTGAAATAGATTTGAGCTGATGAAGATAGTCAAAGATCGAAGAATTACCTCGTCCAATTGAATGTAACTGACCTCTGAGTTGAGATTTACGAGCAAAAAACTGCTGAGTGAAAATCTTGTTGAGATGAAGCCACTTATCTCTGGAAGTAGTTTTTCTTAATATTTCAGTTGCAAGAGAGGATTGAAAAGTTGCATTGATACAAGATCCAACAAAATGATCTAAAGATCGTCATTCAAGATAAACTGGATTAAGTACTGGCAATTTTTTTTTGAAACAAGAATTGAGGTTGCGGCTCAAAAGAACCATCAACAAAGCTAAATAAGTTGGTACTAATCAACACAACGAGGACATTTGATCTTTCCACACTAGAAAGTTAGTTCCATCAAGTTTACCAGACACAAAATGAGATATGTTCTGAAAGGGAAGATGATTAAAACGAAAAACAGAAGTATGATTCACTAGTGGAAAATAGAAATAAAACCACTGTGAGGACAAGAAGTTATATCTCTAAAAACGACCGTGTCCATCAGCAGTAATCTAGAAGTGGTTTTTTTCAAAACGACTGTGTCTGGAAAAGGTTGAATTCTTTAAAAAAACCACTTTCTTCAACAATTGATTGATAAGTACTGATAGACACGGTAGTTTTTATTGAAGATATTTTATAAAGAAAATGATATTTATTTAGTTGAATCCAAAGCCGAATTAACTGAATCAAAAACTAAATGTTGAATCACAATTTAATTAATAATGACTTCAAAACTGAATTTAACAGAATTAAATTGATAATGGCTTTAAAAGATTTATATTAAAATATGTATTCAGTTTACAGTTTCAACTAACAAATATACTGCAAGTTCCAAGTCTGAAAAACTTCTAACACTAAGTTGGAGAACCTTAACCTATATTCATATTGCAAGCTTAAGATAATAAATTGGCTAAACTAAGGAACAAGGTTCTACCATCAGTTCATCATTGAGAATCTTCCTCTGACAGCCAAGTTGCTCAAAAGCTATTCACCATGACTCTTTTTATCTTGTCTTGCAGCAAGCTTCGACTACTGTACCAATTTTGTCGTTCTTTCTGTTGCAGCTCCACAACTTAGTTCAGTTGAAGCAAATTTTCAGAACCTGCACATTTTCAGCTTAATATTTATGAACAACATACAAAATTCCAGAGTTTAATTGCTTCAAGGTTAATGTTCATAGATACATATTTATGAGATAATCCAAGATATATGCTTATGAGCTATATCAGTTCATGGAGAAAGATCACAACTCATAGGGGATGTAAAACAGTTAGATGCTAATATTTATCTGAAGTTATAATTGAGCTTACAAAAAACACACCGATATGTTAAATCTACCTGAGTTCTTGTCGAGCTCAAATCCATAGGTTTTCATATAGATATTATGTAAAGGGTTGAACAAAGAGAAATGAAAACTTATCTTTGAATTAGTGGTTGTTCAAAGATCTTTACGATTCTGTAACATCCTTTTTACTCATTGCAACTACTGTCCATTAAGAGTTCAGATATTGTTCAACTCCAACACTGAAACAACAAGGAATTTTAAGGTAAGGATAATATTTCTTCTAGGTAGATCAAATAACACAACAATTCCAATGGTAGATATCTTCTAGGTAGCTCATTTGTAAGTAGACCATGCTTAAATTTAAACAATGCAAATATGGTAAACCAGTTAAACTAAAAATGCATTCTAAAAACCAACTGGGTGTTGTAAGATTTTAATTGGGTGGCTTAGTTTCAATAAGAAGTTGTCAACCTGCATTGTTGTACAAGAAAGAATCCCTAGAGTCCGTATTTTAGTTAACAAACATGATAAAGAAGTGTTTTGGGGTAAAAATTGATTCTGCTGTTTTTAGTAATTTGGGGTGTGTTGATGAGAAACGAATTCAAACCCTAAACAAATGCATTGCACGGGAATGCTTTTAGGTTCGAGAGATCAATCTGTAAGTCTCCGGCCTAAACCAAGAAATGGTCGTTCCTGATTCAATTCGGTCACAAGGTGAAGGAGAATGGTTGATCTTAGGGAGGGAAGCGGAGAAGGTGTTTGAGATCAGAGTGTTGAAGGTGTGGTTGTTTATGACTTGCGTATCTGAAAATGGTTTCTGGCTACTTGTGTTGATAACACTTGTGTTCTGTCTTTCAAAATAGATTGAAACCTATTTATACAAGTCATTTGAGCGTCACTCTGATCTCGTAGGAAGTGGAGTAGTGATGATCATCACGTGGTCACATCTTCATCTACTAATTTCATCGTTGTTAACCGTCATCCTTTCTTGACATGTTCTCATAATGGATGCGTTGCACGCCGCACGTTATAAACCACCAGACTAATACCCCAGTGAGTATTCCCCAGTTTGTGACATATTTGATGTCTCGAATAAGTGAGTCAAGTCGTGGGACTTGCCGCGGAGAATAGCATATGGTGCTATTAGGTAAAAAAACTAAGTCGTTTATGAGGCCGACATAAAATATCGTATGTATTTGATGCATGTGAAGCATCACTTATAAGAAGCTCAAACTAATCAATGTGTATGAAGCATCGTTGTTTTAGAGCTTGATTGAATAAGATGCGGATAAGCGTCTTAAAGGAGGTAGCATGATCGACCACCTTTGGGTGATCGTTTAGTTGTTCTAGGGACACGCTATCACTTGGTAGATCACTTCTCGTAGAGGAGGGATGGCCGGTGATTACCATGCTAGTTTGTTGGTTTGCTGAAAATAAACCTACGTCGTCCAACCGGGCTAGTAAAGTTGGATGGACGAGATGTTTTACAGCAGTTGCATACTGTCGTTGATGCAACTTAGGGTTTAAAAACCATGTGGCCCACCCCTATTTGGGCGAGCGTTTCGAGGAATTGAGCCCTAGTTTGAATAGGCCAGTCGGTCATGTGAAAAGGTGAGTCGACAGCGATCATATTAACATCTTCGAGACCGCCTGAATCTATATCTGTACCAGTTTTTTAGGTTGGTGAAGATGGGTGGTTGTGATCACTTTGCGATAGAAGTGTGTTGCCGTAAACCCCAATTAGGGTTTTAAAATAGCCACATCCACCATCGTTCGCTGAAACGATTTGGCGTGTTATTGACTTTCCTCGAGAAAGTCGATCAAGTGAGGATAAAGTTGGGCCAGTGGTGGACCCATGTGCGCCTCCTCGACTATCTGAAACGCGATTTAAGCCGTCTAATTAGGCTAGCTAAGTTGGATGAACACGATCGATTTGCGACAGTAGTAAACTACCACAACCCAAATTTAGGTTTTTGAATACAGCGTGCCTTCTCGAGTTTGGGTAAGCGGTTGAGCACCCTATATGCTTGTCGCAGACAAGTCGATTGTCAAAGGGGAAAATTGGGCCGCCGATGAACATGCCGATACTTCCTTAATCGTTTGTAGGAAGATCTAAGCCGTCCAACCAGGCTAGCAAAGTTGGACGGTCGTGATGCGTTTTGAGACTCTTTTAAACGGTCTCGGCTCGTTCGAGCTATTTTTATATAGCGCGATCACCCATGTTTAGGGTCGGCGTTCGGAGCACTTATGGCTGAGGGAATGGGAGTTGATCGACTCGGGCACTAGTGGGCCCACCGGTGATCACTATGGTAATTACCTAGTTCTGCTAGGAGTAGCCTAAGCTTGTTAAATCGCGCGACCAGATCGTGCAGCCGTGATTATTTTGAGACTGATATTGTCAGTCTAGATTTTCTTTAAGGAATAAATATGTGTTCGATCACGCCAACTTTAATTAAAAAGTGTGCAAACGCGTTGGTCTCTTTGTCAGAGAGAGAGATATAGCATGTATGAGTATTTCTGTGCAGATCCCAATAATAGCACTTCGGGAGATTCATGTTACTCTGCTGAGAGTGAACATTGATTGTCATGTCATATCAGTATTGAGAGTTCGGCTGGGAGCATAGCATGGAAAAATACCAGGCGAATCATGCATTAGTTAATAATGCTGGCATAAAATAGAATTCACAAAATATTTTGGATTGCTACTATGCGCACCATTCTGAATGAATTCCATATATATAATGAGTTGTTCAATACATGTATAAGTAAAGAGGTTTGAGCACTCGTTACTTTCGAAATGGCCTTTCCTCCTTTGCAGGATTACAACACTAAAAATAGGGTTTTACGACTTTGACCCTGAACTAAAAACCACCATCAACAAGAAGACATGCAGAGAGTTGTATATTTAGAAAACTGATAAACTACATGTTCTTTAATATCAGCGTAATTCTTCTTACTTCAAACCTCTCTTGAACCTACACATGAAGTGACCAATTAAATTGCAAGCCCTTCCATACCAAATCAACATTCTCTGCCAAACCTGCAAAGAGATACTACTAAGTTGAACTGAACTCATACAGTACTACAATGTCGTAGAAACAAAGATTCATGTTAAGTACAAACTTAAAGGCATGGATAATAAACAAGAGCTCAAAAACAAATCCAGTGTAAGTACATATCAACACAATCAGGCATATCATAATTGATCACAATATTGACGCGTTCAATGTCTATTCCCGTATTAACCAAATCCTTGAAACCTTAACAACGAGTCAACCTATGAAATATAAAAAAATAATCCAACTTCAAGTATGCCTTCACTTTTCTTAGTGATTTAATTTTCAGCAGTAAAGGCAGATCGTATTATGTTGTTAAAACTTAACCATGCGATTATTTTAAAATAAATTACAGTTGTATAATTGTACATTAACCAAATCAATAACAGATTTACTAGGCACTTGCACCTTCATGCATACGTATCAATGTAAAAAGCCCGAAAGTAATTAGATGAAATCTAAGAAAAAAGAGAGTGTATACCTTTCTTCCAGAGACATTCCATAATGGGTGCAAATTGATGGGAAGTTTCACTCAACATGAGGCACTATTTTTTTATTAATTCGTTGTGGGTCGTGATGCTAAAACTACCATTGAACACAACAACTTTAGTATCAGGCGGGGTAAGTGTTGAAACGCTGGAAGATATGAGGTTTATATATAAGCATCAACAGAAAATGATCAAAATAAAGTTTAGTATAAATGCAAACCTTGTTAGCCAACTCTGGCGTTTGAACAAAAAAAAATTAAACAAACAACTTATCCAGCCACATGCTCAATTTGCTGCAGTGTCAAGAGGCTAGAGACAATTGTTTTTCCCATCACATATTTTGCTTTACAGATAACATATATAACCAAAAATAGCTTGAGAAATGCATTCATGTTGAACTGATTAAAAACCAAAAAAAAAATTAAAGCAAAGGAACCTCAGTAGTAAGATATGGTCTCCGAGAGTAGAGAACTCTAATTAGAATAGTAACCAATTCTTAGGCCGAATTATGAGGTCCAACACGACAAAAGTTCCAAAGGATTAGTCTCTACCATACAGAGAAATACAATACTAAACAAGTCCAAGTTTCTAACTAACAAAAACTATCTATGGGATATCACAAAACAAGTCTCGGCATTACTACTAAACTGAGGCAAACTATCAATGATTTTTATGAACCAGACGAAATCTTTCATACTATGAATTTTTCACCAACACAACATAAAAATTCATAGATTCATATACTAGCTGAGAAAGCTTCAAGTCCAACTACCAACACACATGAAAGAAATAACACACAACATGACACAAATATATATTTGTACACACAATACTTGTAAGTGATAAAATTACTGAAAATAAAGAAAATAAAAATCAATTGGATATATGCTCAATCCCAAATCGACCAGTGCTCTTAGAAGCTCCGGCTTTAATAAAAAATCTCTGAGTCCACAACTATACATTCCAACATACCCCTGCACTATTACAAAACATTCACATTAGCCTCAAACTTTAAACTTTAAAGATCCATACATACTACAAGAAATTGAAAAATAATTACAATTAATAGGTCTTGAGGAAAAAACCAAAACCAAAATCAATCTCATAAATCCAAAATCATATCAATTTCACTCGCAAGTTGTAATTAACTTTTAGAAATCCAAAATCGCTATCAATTTCATAGAAAACATTCTAGCAAAATCAATCAAAATACAAAAATTACATCAATTTCGAATTTCTCAAATCTAGGGTTTTGAAAAAGATCAAAACAAGCTCAGTCTCAAAAGACCTTCAAAAAACCAAATGCAAGAACCAAAAACAGAAACTAAATAAAACCCATAAGTAAAATCTATCCATTATAGAGAACTAACTTCACGAAACAGAGAAATCTTTCTAAGAACCCTAGATTTCTTCACACCAGATACATATGAAAGTTTCATTTGTGATGGATCTCTTTGAAGAATAAGAAGAGGAAGAAAAACCTAATAATGATTCATAAGCGACTTATTGTTATGATTGAGAAAGAAAATCGACTGAAACATAGAGTTGTGAGAGAGGATTAAAGGAAGAAAGAAGGAGCCCGAAGGAGTAAGACCGAGATAGAGATAAACATAAGAGAACATAGAGGATTATAGAAATTGCTTTTCTCTCACAGACGTTTTTCAACTCCAATTAAAGATGTGTATTTTTACAAATATACCCTAAGGAAACTACTGTATCAGGGAGAAGTTTTAATAAAACGACTGTGGCTCACAATACCTACAGTTACAGCTGCATGACAACAGCGGTTTTCATGAAGACCAGAAAGTGGTTAAAAATCTATTTTCCACTAGTGATTGTTGTAAGGTTGTAGTGGTGGTGGTTGTGGAAAAAGAAATGGGGTCTGTTTTTGTTGTTGTTGTGTTGATGTAGGAATTTGTTGGTGAGATTGTTGTTGAGCAAATTGTGTTGTTTGTTGTTGTAAATCAGATTGTTGATGTGTAGAAGGTTGTGGATCTGATTGCTATTGTTGCTTAAGAGGTGGTTGTGGTGGATTTTGCAAAGGTGATTTTTGTGGTGGTAGTGTTAATGGTGGAAAGTTGAGATTGTCAATATTTCTTGTATTAGGGATGTTGTTTTGATTGTTTTCAGCGGAATTCGTTGAAATTCTGGTTGTTCTTGACATGGTAAATCAAGAATTTGGTTGTAGAAGAACAGGATCAAGAAAAGTTGCAGGTATTTTAATGGCGGAAGTTGGATATTTCGTTTTTGGGCTCTGATACCATGTAGAAACTAGAGAAAGGTTGTATTATTCAGATTAACAAAATACAACAGGAGAAGGAAAGCTTACAAAGAAAATACAAAGACAGCCAATGACGGTATGTCACATAGACTGGTTCTGTAACAGAAAGACAAAAGTCAATGACAGTTAAACACCTGACACACTGAGAAGCAAGACTAAAAGGCACACTGAGAAAGACTAACATGAACCATAATGGGAGTTTTCTAACACACATAATTGAAACAGTTTATTGCGAGTTATAGTTGTCTGTGTTCGGTGTATGATATTTTTAAGCACAACAATGTATTTTTGGATGTATGAAAATTTTAAGGAAGTTGTGCTTTGGTGTAAATATTGTTGCTTTATTAAGGTTTCACCTATTTGCCACCCACACTTATCCTATTTGCCACCCTCATTAATTCCCAACCCCATTTATCCTATTTACCACCCATATATTTTCAATAAATCCTAAATACCACCTCTTGATTTTTGTTTACACCCAAGAGCAAAACACTCAAAAAAGAAAACCCTAACTTATAATTAATATTTGCGTCTCCATCTCCGCCACCAACCACCTCCTTCTTCTCCATCACCACCCACCGGCCACCATCTGCATTCGTTTTTTTTTTCTTTTTTAATTTTTCTTTTACCTTTTTTTTCATTTTAAATATATATTAGATGAATAGAATTTAGAATTGTATAGCTATTAGTGATCCTTCCTCCATCGACTAGCACAAAAAAAAAACGATTTAGGAGAAGCCAAGTTTAACTTTAAGGTCGTCAATTTCTGGACTAGGACTGCTTTTGATACAACTACTGTTGTTCTTCGTTGTTCATTAATTGACGAATACAAAACTAAAGGGAGTCTTTAATTTCTAAACGATTATGCATGATAACTCTTGGCAGGTTACAACTGTTCTTATACTGGAAGGTTACAAATGTTCTTATATGAGCTTTGAGCCTTTGACCATATGATTAGCTTTGAGCCTTTGACCAATTGACCATATGATTAACTTCGATATTAAATACTTTCATAATCTATTGGCATATACTAAGTGAGATATGTTCAGCATTAATCAAAGTTATAACCTAGAATTAGTGATTTCTTAAAGTTAAAAGGGAGGTTAATGAAGAAGATAAACTAGGGTGGTTATAGCTTTTTCCATAGGTGGTAAATAGGAAAAAATGGAATCGAAAAGTGAAATTATTTTAGAATTTGTGAAGTGGTGGTAAATAGGAAATCTGTGGGTGGCAAATAGGTGAAACCTTTATTAATTTGGATCTATTTTTTAAATATTGTTACTATTGGTGTACGTCTTCAGGTGAAGAAACTTGGCAAAAGAAAAGAATTTATGATTGATTCCCTGCTCATGACTTTGTTGTACGATGTATTAATCCTATATATAACCGAGTTTGTCTGAAGTTATGGGACATGGACTTACTATAGTATTTAATGGAGTGAGAAATCATGGTTTGTCAAATAGGGCAAAGTTGTGATAAGATAAGATTAGAATACAATAAGGGATGAGCAGAAGTTTATGACGGGAAAAAAATTAAGACAAGAGAAAATTACAAAACCAGAAGGCATAGGCAGAAATTTTACGCGTTATAATGCAAAGAACAAAAAATCCAAAGCATTCATCGGGACGGGCGAGGCGAAGCCGAGCCACACCTAATAAAAAATGCATGGGGACGGGACAAGGCGAAGCCTAGCCGCACCAAATTAGAAATCCTAAACAAGTAAACATGCATCAGGACTGGATGAGGCAAAGCGGAGCCACACCAAATCAAAAATGCAGGGGGACTGGGCGAGGCGAAGCCGAGGCACACCAAAACTGAAATAAAATTGCACAACGAGGCGAGGCGAGGCAAGTAGAAACCACATCACACCAAACGAAAAATATGATTAAAAGTAAAAAATGATGGTAGATGGTTTTTGAGTCCGACCGGTGCATAGCACGGGCACAAAATCTAGTGTATGATAAGGCATGTTAGAGATGACAATTGCAGAAATTTGCTCAAGTGACGGGGAAATTGAAAAATCAATGTATGAATCCCAAAATTGGTCAAAAAGACCAAAATTAATAATTCCTGGGTGAAAAAGACATTTAGGTTTTGATACTGTTTAAATAGCCAAAAATTAAAAAGATACTGTTTAAATGGACAAAAATTTAAAAATAGGCAGGATGTAACCAGTTTCATCCTGTCCATTTTCAAATATTTTTTTCTTATTTTTATTTTACACTGGATGCATCCAGTTTCATCCTTGCTATTTTTTTTTGGCTATTTCACCCGTACTTTTTTTTACTTGTCCATTTGAACCGTGTTTTAAATTTTTTTGGACAAATGACCCATTTTCTCTTTACTAAGTTGAAAGATGAAAATATCTTAGGCCGTGTTTGATGACGGGAAAAAAACAATTATATCGAAAGTATATTTCGTGGAGCCAGTATCTAGGGAGGCAAGGATTCACTTTTCGTAGAATTCCGAATTAAGTTTATAACATATGTTAGACCATGTTTAGACCATGTTTTTTTGTAAATGGAATCACAATTTCATAGAAAGAAGTTTGTAATTAACGACGAAAACCAAGTTATTTTCATCGAAAAATGGCTAATTGCATGAAATTAAATCCTATCGACCACAACCTTAACGGAAAAAGACGAGACAACCGGATGAGCAGGGCACATGGACCTATATGGAAATAGCTAACACATACAATGCGAGTAATCTCATATGGATTGTAAGAAGGGTTAGGAAAATTAAAGTGGTGATTGGGCAGTGCATTGTTATTGGCGATCACTCAATCAACAAGGGGCATTCCCCCATACTCCCCTATATATTAGCTCCATGTTCGTTTCTAGAGGTGTAAATTGGGCTGTGCCAGGCCACGAGCCAAACCAAGACAACAGACGCTAAAATTTGATCACGATCCAGTGACCGTGACTTAGCCCGAAGACGTCACAACACGTTAGTTAAATGAGACATCTTTGGGTTTGACTAATTGGCACATAATGCACAAAGACAACATGCGGCACGTATAAGCACGTGGCCCAGCCCAAGACAAAGACGTTAAGAGAAAACGCGTCATAACATGTACAAATACACTATATAACAAGGCATAATACATCACATTTTTTGTATATTTCACAAAAGAGTCACTATCCTAGCTAGTTTTTAACTTTTTATGTTGGCTTATTTATAACAACACATATAATACCTTAATATTTGGAAAATATATTTCAATATCGTTGTTATAATGTCGTCACCTATATTTAACTAGAACATTAATTTACATGACAATAATCCAATTTTATATTTGATGGGTTATTTCTTTTTATTGAATAAACTTGTTAATTTTACTTGAAATAATTTCAAATGATATGTTGTCTAATTAAATTCTTGTGATAATGTCTGACTTAATGTATACATTAAGCGATTTCAAATTGTTTATAGCACGTGTGCCAGCACGGCACATCACGGCACGTTTATGGGCTGTGTTGTGCCCATGGGCTGTGCTGTGCCCATGGGCTGTGCTGTGCCTAGCTTTTGACTAGTAAAGCACAGCACATCACGTTTAAATCGTTGGCACATCACAACACGGCACATGGCACGTGAAGCACGCGACTTCGTGTGCCGAGCTGTGCCGGGCCGGCACGTTTTACACCTCTATTCGTTTCTTTTTTGAGCATATATATAGCTGTATCTGTTAACTTTCTCAAACCACAAACATTCCTTGAGCTATAGAAAAGTAATCTGAAAATGGGTATTATGATCAAAGATTTGATCGAATCAACTGATTTCATTTCTGTTCCACCCAAACATGCACTCCAAGCCAAAGCCGGGGATCTCACTATGTTAACGGGAGAAGAAGTAGAACAAGTTACTGTACCCGTCATTGACTTCTCGCTCCTCACTTCAAGTTCTCCTGAACAACGGTCTAAGATCATCGAAGACCTTAGAAATGCATGTTTGCATTGGGGATTTTTCATGGTAATAACTTATTTATTATCCCACTTACTAATGATATTTTGCATGAGTTACATGAATTGAAGTGATTGTCTTATTGACTTTGTTCACCTAAAAATATAGGTGGTTAATCATGGAGTTCCCGAAAGTTTGAAAGACGAATTGATCAACTCCTGTATGAAATTTTTCGACTTAAGTCCCGAAGAAAAGTCTGTTTATGAGGTGGAAAGCGTTGTAGACCCGTGCATTTTGGACCCAATTATATGCGGAACCAATTTTGACCCTGCCTCTGAGAGTATCTCCTTTTGGAGGGATTATCTTAGAGTCTTAGTGCATCCAGTGTTTCATTCACCTCCAAAACCAGAGGGCTTAAGGTAAACTTCGAACTCTTCAAATGGATAATAAAAAATAAAAATAAAAATAAATTATCCATAATTAAAATTTAACTTTCAAGACTTTTTGTCCTGCTCAGTAAAGGCACCTGGCTAACATTTTATGCAGTGAGGTTCTGAGTGAGTACAGCAAAAGATCAAGAGATATAACCAAAAAATTGCTTAAAGCAATACTGGAGGGGCTAGATTTAGAAGAAGATGTCATTCAAAAGTCACTAGAACTGAAAACCGGCGTTCAAAAGTTTTCTGCCAATCTCTACCCTCCTTGCCCACAGCCAGAAATTGCAATTGGTTTGCCTCCACATGCGGATCACGGAATTCTCACCCTACTCATACAGAATGACGTTGGCGGATTGCAAATTAAAAACAAGGGGAAATGGGTTATTGTGAATGCAATTCCGAACTCTATCATGGTTAACATCGGTGATCACATGGAGGTATTCTATGAAACATTTTTTACTCTATGCATCATTTAACGTTTGCATTTGGTACCGACTACCGGAGTTCAAACTTTTTCTCATTCTTTCTTTTGTTTTTCTATAGGAACTTAGTAACGGGAAGTACAAGAGCGTTCTTCATCGGGCTATGGTGAACACCAAGGCAACGAGGATATCCTTGGTTATGACAAATGGACCCCCAACGAGAACTTCAGCATCTTAGGTAATATTATCAACAAGGCAACCACAACCTCTTGGGAAACCTCACCGGTGGATGTTGGAGTCTTGGAGTTACTTGTGTGGTTTGCGAAGTCAAGTATGATTAGCATGGCCTGTATAGTTATTATCTTCTATGGTTTGCAAAGTCAATTATGATTATCATCGCTTTTTATGACTATATTTTTTTATTTGGTGTGGTTTGCTTAGTTTGATTGCGTGCTTTGTCAATCGAGCAAAAAGTAAATGTGTGCTTTGTAATATGTGATTGCTATGATATAAACTATCAACTATGAGTGGTATGAATATGTATTTCACATCCCGCGCGTGTTATTTTCTTCGTCAGTTATTCATATTTTTAGTTCCCTCTGATTTCATATTTCGTTCTTCAAATTGCCGACCATTTGTTCACGGTTCATACTTGCTTGGATCTTCCCTTGCTTGAGAGAAAAAAAGTCAATAGACTATAATGCATGGACGTGTGCTAATTGGTTTTACTGTTTCATAGAAAGTTGAGGCAGCACAAAAGGTTTCAAAAACAGTCACGGTTTGAGATGGGCCAAATTTGATATCACTATTTCTAACGATGGGGCAACAAAGGAAAAGCCTTCCTCAGACGTTTTTTTAACGAACCCAGTTTTAGGGTATACAAAAATCTTTTAGGGCATATCAAGACAAAACCGGGTCATTAAATAGTAAATCTAAAAGCCCCTTAACCAAATATTTTTATAATGGCAAAACTAACCTTTTAATATTAGTTGTTAATGATCTTGATTAATGATTAATATTAGTTGTTAGTGATCATCAACAACTACCCTTCAATATTAGTTGTTAATGATCATTAACAACTATTAGTTGTTAATGATCTATATTCGTGATTAATATTAATGATTAGTTATTAGGGATATTTAATTTATAAATTTTGTGTTGATTAGTTTTGGAGGAGAAGAATAAAAAGTTAGGTTTTCTTTCGGAGAAAGAGAAGAGAAGCGATGAACAAACTTGTATTTTAATTCAAGTAATCAAAATGGATAAGCAGAGACAACCTTCATCTAGAAATCTAGGAAAATACACATCAACAACAATAATAATAATGATCCGGAAATGGCTGATTTTTTAGATTTGGAGAATGATTTTACCCAAACTCAAACTCATAGTGATGATTATATGAGCCAAATATATATGAAGATGAATACATTGATGAGGAACCCAATGCTAACAATACGTAAATATACTTCTCGATTATGTTTAATTTCATTTTGTAGGTTGAAATCATCAAGAAGTTTATTTTTTTCACCTAAGTTCATCGAACCAGAGATAGGTCGGCTTGAAATTATCAACCGAACCTAACTAGTATCACTACACCATTTTTGGGGATTAGCAACGGCTGAGCGCAGTTGCAAAAAAGACTTGCAACAGCTGTTGCGAAACGTGGTGTTACATTTTTTTCGCAACAGGTCTTAAGCCATTGCGAAAAAGTTTCGCAACGTTTTTCTGTTCACCCAACTGTTTTTTCTTTAACTTTGCAACTGTTTTAGCTGTTGCGAATAGATTTAGCAACAGCTTGTCGAACAGCTAATAGCAATTGCAAAACTAAAAATTCGCAATTGCCCGGAAGCCGTTGCGAAATGTGGAAAAAAAAAAACTTAGAATGGCTTCTTTGACAGGAAAGGATTTTATTATATTGGTTCAAAATTTAGCAACAATTTTCTGTCGTTGCTAAGCTTTTGCAACAGAAAAAAAGAAGACCGAAAGTCATCTTTTGTTTACCTAGTCAACGTCCCCTACGACATTTCTAAGCCAAAATTTAGGCAAATTATAAACATTACTCATGAAGAGAGATACTTGGTGTGTATTATCCACTACACGAAATCAAGGATTTTGTAACGGATTTTTTTTTGAAGTAACGTCGTATCGACGTTGGTAACTTTGTAACGTTGGATAATCGTTGCAATAATTGGTATCTGTCACAGAGTTTCGGGAGGTTTGTGGGTAATTACCTTCCTGTCCTCAACTTAAATTGCCAAATTACATTGTTACCCTCCTTTAATACTATTTGCGTCTCTATTACTACTATCAGCTCCCAATTTCTTCTCACACTCAAGGTTTACCTAGCCTCTCAACGATTCTGGCTTTTTTATCCAACATATTTTTCCCATTATAACTCTTCAGTTTAATTACCGAAAATCAGAAAACAAAATTAAAATCCGAAAACTAAATTAAAATCATCTGAAATTAGTTTTTCTTTTAATATGTCTGAAAATTAGAATAAGAATCAGTTGGGAGGTAGATAAACAACTTAATGCATTGATAGCAAAACGGTTGAGACATTAATACATCTTGTATCTTTCACCTCCATTTATTTCACATCTCACCGACTTCTTTGTATATCCCCACAGCCGCCATCGATTTCACCAGAAAATTCATCAGATTCAATTTGAGATTTAGTTGCAGGAAACTTCATCAACAAAATTGATTCAACCGATTCTTCTGTAACTTGTCGATTTCATATAAGATTTAAGCTTAATCGAGTTATCACATAAGGATCGAGTTTGATTAATATTTCTGAATCCAGACCCGGCTTTGAGGCGGTGCTCCTAGGGCTCCCGCACAGGGCGGGAAATATTGGTTTAACTAAGGTGGGCTAATTTTTGGTGGCCTGCTATGTTTTAGTTACCAAATATCATACATGATCGATTCTAAATCTGGATTAGATTCCATAATTTAATTTTCTGCCTAAAATAATTTTCTGCCTAAGAAGAAGAACGTATCACTCCAAGTACGAACTATTCAAGTACTCAAGAAAACATTCATTTTGTTCATAGCACTCAGGTAGCTCCGTGGTTAATACTCCCTCCATTTATGGGAAAGAGATACTTTCACTTTTTCAATTTGGCCTATTTTTAGGCTAAAATGAAAAAGTGAAAGTATCACTTTTCCAAAAACAGAGGGAATATCTTATACTCTTATATATAATTATAATAACTTGCAGACTTGTTGTGACTTTGGTTATAGGGTTAGTTTAATTGATTAACTTAATTCCAAATTGATGATTTCAATTTGTTAATGTGTTCATACACGAGAATCGCCGAACATTAGTGTATATAGTAGATTATTATTATATTTACTTTTTTTTTTGGTTACATGTCCATTCGTGAAAAGGGTAGTAACAGTAATGAAAACATATAAACTATATACGTGGAAATTTTTTATTTTGCATAAAAGGGCGTTCTGAGCTCTTTCACACAAGGTCGTTTAAATGTCAGAGACGGCCATGTCTTAATATATCGATTCTCCTAGGCTATCTTCAGCTAATTAAGGTATTTTTTTATTTTTTTCTTAGTCGACAATTTTTCAACATCTGGGGTTTATTAGTTTTATATATTGAGGATAATAGATGATGTTGTGAATTGTATTCTACTGTAATATATTGATACATCTGTGCAATTTTTAGGTTTAATTGATAAACTTAGGTTACTAAGACATAGTATTTTGCTTGTTTGTAGGATGTCAAATTTTGTGGATAAATCTTGGATGCGTATAACAAACAATTATAGCCCAGAATACAGACAAGGGGTTAGAAAATTAATTGATTTTGCAATGAAAAATGGTACTTGTGCAAAACGTGTTCTTGCCCGTGTAGGAAGTGTGAAAATAGACATCGACATGGATTCTCGCTGGTTAGGACCCATCTGTATGAGCATGGTGTCGACAAGACATACACCACCTGAAGGTTACATGGTAAGAGAGCGGATGGTGCTTCAACAAGTCGTTCCAATGGGAAGGCCGTAGTCGAAGAAACGCCTGATAGGCAATCAGATTGTTTGAATTTGAATGATTTTATTGACTCTTCCTTTGGTATTCATCATGACCACGATGGAACACAAATTGCAAAATCACCCTTAGAAGATCTAGATGTCGAGAAGCGTTATAATACGTACACATTTTTAGCGGCATAGAAGTTGTACCCTTCATGTGAAGAAAATCTCACAATCCTCTCTCTTATGGTAGAAATGCATAATGTGAAGAAAACTTATAAAATTTCGGGTAACTGTGTCAACAGTTTGTTGGATTTGTTAAGAGAGTGGCTTCCGAAACCTAACATGTTGCCCAAAAACTATGATGCTATGAGGTCAATGCTTAAAGATCTATGGATGAAAGAAAAGGTTTAAGTTGAATGCTACCAAATATGGTCATGTGGTGACAAATGAACCTTGCAAAGTACTGAGATACTTTCCTGTAGAAGAAAAACTAAAGAAAATGTTTTCGAACTTGTATGGTCATGTGGTGCTTCAACGAGAACTTCAGCATCTTAGGTAATATTATCAACAAGGCAACCACAACCTCTTGGGAAACCTCACCGGTGGATGTTGGAGTCTTGGAGTTACTTGTGTGGTTTGCGAAGTCAAGTATGATTTGCATGGCTTGTATAGTTATTATCTTCTATGGTTTGCAAAGTCAATTATGATACAACGATCACGCCCGCATACGATGCTCGCGGTTCTACGGATGCCGCCTTCCAAGATACAACGATCACGCCTTATAGTAAGTAGCACTACAATACCATTAGGCCAGCGAATGTTGACAATTACTGTGCTCTTAAGTTTCTCTGACTCTTGACTTCAAAAACTTGTTTTTGTTCTCTTCTAACTTGTATGAACTCCAAAACTAAGAGATGGTTTATATAGAGTCAATGGTGACTCTACAAGGTGTCTTTTCATCCATAGGTGACTCACCATGTCTAATGGTGACTCTCTATAACACTTGTGCACTAAGTGTCTTATGGTGAAAAGGCATGACCTTTAAACACATCTCTTGAAATTAAAACTTCCAAAACCAATTTTTCACTTAAAATTCCAACAGCAGATTGGGATGGTGACCGTTTTGATCGACGATCTACCAGTGGATATTGTGTTTTCTTGGGTCCTAGCATCATCTCATGGAGCTCTCGTAAACAAAAAACGGTCTCAAGATCAAGCACAGAAGCTGAATACCGTGGCCTAGCCATGGCTACTGCTGAACTAATATGGGTGGAATCTCTCTTAAAATAGTTGTTTGTTTCAATTTGCAAACCACCAGTTCTTTGGTATGACAACCTTGGCGCAACGTACTTAACAATGAATCTAGTGTTTCATGGAAGAACAAAGCACATTGAAATCGATTATCACTTTGTTCGTGAAACAGTTCAACAAGGTTTACTTCAGGTTCGATTTGTCTCTTCTCATGATCAAGTTGCAGTTGTTTTTACCAAAATTATGAGTAAAGATAGGTTTTCGAACCTGCGATCTTTGTTGACTGTTTGCGACAACCCACTTCGATCGAGGGGGAATGTCCGAGATATGCGCGATTAGAACTTACTAGAAGATATTCGGGTTCAAAGATATGTTGTATCCTAGGAACATGATTTGGGTTAGTTTCCTTTAATGTATTTTGTAAAATTATTTTTGTATTTACTCCTGATGATATCACGGCTATGATTATGTAATCAACTCATATAAATAGATGTCTTTGTTTTGGGTTTTCTCATCCATTGAGAAACCTTGAAATTCTTCTATTCTCACTGAAGGATAGTAGTGTAATACTTCACCGTTGGTTGAAAACAATGAAAAGAGTTATTTTTCCTTTCTCAATTTGGCCGAGTTTTATGCTAAAATGAAAAAGTGATAGTACCTCTTTTCTAGAAATGGAGGAAGTATGTAATAGGCGTTTCAGTTCAGTCCGAAAAATACGTGAAAATGATACGCGGAATATTCGGCTTGAGACTCGCTTCGAAATCGAGTCCCTTTCCAAGCTGAATCTCAGATGGTATTCGGCACCTTAACTCGGTTTGATAACCATCTTCATGGTACCGAGCTCAGTAACTCGGTTTGATAACCATCTTCATGGTACCGAGCTCGGTCTAAGAATGGTCAATTCTGCTATCACTCTTAGTCTCAAATATAGTGCAACCGCAATTAGGCTAGATCTCAGACATGACCTGCGATGAATCTCAGTCTCAGAAGTAGTTTGATAAGAAAATCTATCAGAAATAGAACCCAATTGAATTAATTTTTTGTCCGGTAAATTAGGTTTTTTGCCCACACGAGCAAACCATCTTCTAAAGCTAAATATAGTACTACAAAAACCTCTCCGGAAGAATACTCCATATAGGAATAAACTCCATATAAGAATAAAACAATAAATGTGTAATGACCCGTCCCTCCACCGATATTGTCCCCATTTAGCCACTGCGGTTATCCGGCAGTGTGGGGTCCGGCAGTGTTCATTTAGCCACCGCGGTTATCCGGCAGTGTGGGGTTTTCAACGGGCATCACTGCGATAATCCAGCAGCAACTTCCCGGAGGTCACCCATCCCTAGACTGCTCCCACCCGAGCACGCTTAACTGCAGAGTTTTCTGCCAACTCTGGAGCCAATTGTGCTAAAAAGGCCTCGGTGTTAGGAAATGACAAATCATTACCTATATTCCATTCGGCGGCCAACCACTGCCGAATATCGGGGTATTACAAAATGACATTATAATATAAATAATATAGGTTTTTTCATACATCAAAGTTTAAGAGGAAGACATTCTTGTAACCATTTTATAAGATCATCTAGCTTCAAAGTGGATTCTTTGCTTTTTTTGTGCACAACTTAATACACATATCTTTCGCTCATATGAGTTTATTTGTCAATTTTCGGTGTCAAAGTTGAGTTTTACATTTACCTAGATACATTTTTGTGTTTTCTATACATATATATGCATTTTCCCCAATTGCATATATATATAATTTTATTTTTATTTATTCAAGGTAGACCTCCATATAAAAATAACCCCCTTATAAGAATATTTTTTTATGGTCCCTAGTATATTCTTATACAAAGGTTTTCGGGTATATAAATTTAGCTTGTGCGGGACAGGCACACACCATTGTGGATATAAGTCAATCTAGAATGACGGATACAAAGGGAAAAAAATGTAAAAAGCAAAACAAAAGAATTCTCTCCTCAATTTGTTACTCATTCGGTCCCTATCACCACACACGAATTCTCTCCTCAATTTGTTACTCATTCGGTCCCTATCACCACACACAAATACAGGCACAACCTAACTGTAAGAAAGAGAGAATGGTATGTGTAATCATTCTAATTTAGTTATTTTATATTTTTGGATACCATTTCACTGAAATGAAATGCACCCTCAACTAACAGGAAGAGTTCACTTAGCCCTATTTCTTTTTTCCAAGTACAAGCGACTTTATGATGGCATCATTCATCCCGTCAGCATAAGGGAACAAGTGTCCCGCACCTTTCAATTCGTGATACTGAATCCATGGGAGCTTTCCTACAATGTAGCGTTGCAGAGTAAAGGCACTAACAAATCTTCATCTCCATGCCACAAGTGGACTGCACCTTCATTGTCGGCAAACGGATTTTCAAGATCCATTGGATCAAATTCCCATTTTCCAAAACCAACATTAAGGTCACGGTGAAGTGATTCAAACTCACCTTGCTGCCTTATTTGTGCCTGAGGATGCAAGAGAGCGATTACTTGCAAGCAAATAGAGTGACGTGCTAATGCTACAGTTCCTAATAGTTAAAATTATAGCCTGATATTCTAGGAGCCTACTGAAGGATACACAATTCCAATTTGGCATTTCATCAGAAACAAATCATTACAAGGTTTTGAGGGAAGCACATACCTTATCTACCGGAGGAATCTTGGGAAGGAGCTCTAGATCTTGAGCAGAAAAAATTCCAGGGGCTTTGGATGCCACACTCGAAGCAGGAAACAATTTCTGAGTGTTCCACCAGTAGGTGAGGAATGGGGCGTAATGAGCCACTCGAAGAGTCCATTGGTCTTGCAGAAACTGCTTTTGATACGCTTCTTTAGACAAATCGGCAGGAAACCCAGGCCACCAGTAATTGATAACTGGAGTGACTAGTGTTGCTCCTGCTAACCTGCAAGTACTCCAGGGTTCTCACCTGAGAAAGATTCAAACTAGAGAGACACTATTAACAGAAGATATCCATATGTAGGTACAGAACAGCATAGCAACTTGTGAATCTAACTTTGTCCCTGCGACTTACTACTCTTTTGCACAAAAAACAGACCAGAAATGTTTGATTCATGAGTTTTACTAAGTTATCAGAATCTTATACGGAGTATTCTACTAGTTATACTATCGTATCATTATATCTTCCTAGTTCAAGTACACTGTTCTACTTCTAAATATCAAGCTTCATACACTAACAGTTATTAAGTTCACAAAATTAACTGGTGAACTATACCGGTGAGGGATGTATTTGAGGCAGCCCCATGTCGCCTGACCTCCCATGGAAAATCCAAGTACATAGAATTTGTTCCCTAGACTCAACTGATCAGCAAGCTCTTCTACATCTAATGCAATACCCTTCTCAGTTCGTTTTGGATTTGGATCACTCTCTCCATACCCAGGTCTGTCAAATGACACCATATATATCCTGAGTTCTTCAGCAAGTTCCTACAATTACCAATCGAACTAATAAATCAACCTCCCAGAAATCTAAAAACAAAAACTACAATAGGAAACTGGAAGAACAGAAAAGTACTGGAGATAGGGGTATGGTATTAAGTCTGTACGAATCGAACCCATGAATGTAAGCAATCTTATATCTGGCTTCATCCTTTGGAACTCCATGTTCTTTGTAGGCTAAATGTCTTCCATCACTGAGCTTTACTCTAGATGCTGTAATAGGTGGTCCATTTGAAGAACCACAAATCTTTGGCGGGGGAGGTTGAATTGCTCGATAAGCATATCCAACAAAACCCATCAACAAACCCAGTGATATTGTCGTAGACATTCCTGAAGAAATTCCCCTTAGAAATCAATAAAACCATACTAGAATAGATGAAAAAGTAGTTCAGTTACTCAAAAAAAGAGGAAAATTTTTCTGATTACTACAAAATACAACCAAACTCAGTCACATTAATGAATTACTACATTTACCTAAAAATGGACCAACGAAACCCAGAAGAGAGAAAAAGGAAAACGCACCTTATGGAAGGCTAAAACAGTGTTCTGCTTCGATTGTACGAGTAGTGAAGGTGGAAACTTGCTGCTGATGGGTTATATTCAGTCAAGTCTTGTATTCTTCTCTTATAGCAGTGGTTGCGGTAAGACACCCTACAAAATTTTATATACTCCGTATTTATATGGAACCCCAAAAAAAATTCCTCGAAAGGTTGATTATTTTTTAGTCGGACCTCCATTTCTAAAAAAAAGAAAATACTTTTAATTTTTCATTTTAACATAATAATAAACCAAATTAAAAAAATAAAAATAACTATTGTGTAGGAAAGGAGGGAGCATGTTTTCTTTTTTCTCTCTTGTGAAACCTTCTTCTTATGTGGTATGCCGTGTTGAAGCGCCTCGATATTAAGGGCAACTCCAACGGGACACTACAAATAAAATTATTTGTGGTTCCCGGTGGATGGCTAAACTGAGTTTTGTGAAGTGGAAGGAGGGTATATCGATGCATATTCAGCCGAGCGTACCATATAGGCCGGTCGTCCCAGTACACCAACGGTTACTATTTCACTAACCCCTAACGGCTATATTTTGTTGATGAACCTATATAAAGACGCTCATTCGTTTTAAATACACTCAATTACATTTCATTCTATTCACAAAAAAATCTCTCTTCTGTTCATTCGTTTCCCAATTGTTAGCAGAAACATTTTCCCAACAACAAGAAACATTTATGCAGCAGCTGGATCAAATGGATGCAGATTCAGACGATGAGAGATCCAAAACCAACGACATGCTACAATCATACACAGGGCAAGTTCCACGAGATCCAGAACCAGGAGATGTATTGTTCAGAAGATATATGCGGAGATTTCGAGAGGAAGGTCATGAACAAATGAAACATGATTATTTTCTTATTAGAAGTGTCTACTCTGATCAAGATTTTCAACGCCACTACAGGATGCCACAACACTTGGTTATGCGGATTATTGGAGATCTTTGTCGGGTAAAACCTAAATTCAACTATCAACTTGATGCATGAAACATACGAGGGCATAATCCTAACCAAAAGGTATCCACGACCCTAAGGATTCTGGGTTATGGTTTGCCTGCGGATGCCCGTGATGAGTACATTCGATGGCCAAAACAACAACATACGATTATCTAAAAATGTTTTCCGAAAATATAGTCAACCATTTTGGTCCACGTTTTTTACAGCAACCCACGCAAAGATGATGTCAATCGACTACCAGCTGAGAATGCGGAGAGAGGCTTTCCCGGAATGCTAGGTAGGCTTGATTGTATGCATTGGGTGTGGCATGGATGTTCGTATGCTTGGCAAGGTCATTATAAGGGCCACTACACAAAACCAAGTGTGGTTTTGGAAGTGGAAACTTCTTATAATTTTTGGATATGGAAGGTTTTCTCGGCCTTTCCGGGTTGCAACAACGACATCAATATCTTGCACTAATCACCATTATTCGAAGAATTGAAGTATGGAAATTCTCCATCTTCTAATTTCACCATCACACAACTATAACATGGGGTATTTTTGGGGGGTCGAAATTTATCCAGCGTTTCTGGGAAAGAGATACTTTCACTTTTTCAAATTGGCCTATTTTTAGGCTAAAATGAAAAAAGTGAAAGTATCAATCCAAAAAGAGAGGGAGTATGTGAAGACAAAAGGTACGTCTATTCTCATCGTTTCCTTGTATGTTGATGATCTTATCTTTACGGGTAATGATGCTCATATGATTGAGCAATTCAAGAGAAAAATGATGATGAAATATGAGATGAGTGACATGGGTTTGCTCAAGTACTTCCTTGGTATAAAAGTTCATCAAAGTGAAGATGGACTGTTCATTTATCAAAGAAAGTATGCTGAAAAGGTGTTGAAGAAATTTGGTATGCTTGGTTGGAACCCAACATCTACACCACTTGTAGTGAATGGGAAACTCAAGAAGGATGATGGAGGAAGAAAGGTTAATGAGACTTACTATAGAGGTCTTATTGAAAACTTGTTGTACCTTACACATACAAGACCCGACATCATGTTTGCTTCAAGTATGCTTTCTAGGTTCATGAGTTCACCTAGTCATCTACGTCTTGGTGCGGCAAAGAGGTTGTTAAGGTATATTCAAGGAACAATGAATTTTGGAATCATGTATTCAAGAAATTTGGATGTCAAATTAGTTGGGTATTGTGATAGCGACTTGGCAGGGTGTATTGATGACATGAAGAGTACATCGGGTTATGGTTTTTCTCTTGGTTCGGGTATATTTACATGGGCATCGAAGAAGCAAGAAACCGTAGCTCAATCCACGGCGGAAGCGGAGTACATTTCGGCATTAATAGCTACATCTCATGTTGTATGGCTAAGAAGAATCATGGAAGACATTCAAGAGAAGCAAGAAGAAAGCACCGTAATTTTTTGTGACAACAAATCGGCAATTGCTATGTCCGAAAATTCGGTTGAGCATTGTAGAGCAAGACACATTAAACTCAAGTTCCATTTCATTCGAGAAGCGGTTGAAGATGGTGAGATAGAACTCAAGTATTGCAAGACGGAAGACCACTTGGCGGACATCTTCACCAAGGCACTTCCCAAAGGTAAATTTCAAAATTTCCATGAGCTACTAGGAGTTGGAGAACATCACATTAAGGATGAGATTGTTAAGAGTTAATGTAATGTTCTTGTGCACAAGTGTTGAGTACAAGCTTTACTTAACATGCATCTTAGAATTCATGTTACTTTAGTCTTATGAACAAGTCTTGTGTACAAGACATATCTATCATGCATTTTAGTGTAAGAAATGAATGGACAAAGAAGGTCCACATGTGTGTCTTTCCTTGGGTCATATATGGACCAAGAATAGAGAGAATGTAAGAAACTTTATGTTATTGAAATCAAAGAGATAGAGAGGAAATACTTTCCCCATCTTCATTTCAAATCAAAATCAATCTAAACTATCAATATACTCAATCAAATTACTAACAATAACAAACTGGATCATCACTGTTTTCAATTAATTTTATTTATTTTGATTTTTCGTTTTTTGTCTACCTTCGGCAGACTGTTGTACATTCTCTCATTCTAATAAAATTCTCTATTCTGATCAACAAAATTTTTTTTAGAGAGATCGATGAATACATCGAATGGATCATTTGCACACAAAGTGAGTCCATAGTTGAATGCTGTAAGGGTCCGTTTGGCACGCTTAAGCGTTTGGGTATGAGACGTTTCAGCAATTATGATGTGATTCACAATGGGAAGAATATTAAAATAGTGGAATCCCATGAAAATGTAGACCGACCATTTCAAATGTCACAAAGGAAAGATCCAGAGTGGGGTGTCATGTATCACACAAAACTGACAGGACGTACGCATGCAGATGCATACCCAAAAAAACTATGGGAGGCTGGATCTGAGAAAAGTTGGTTGCATGTGAGGATCTTATTATGATTCAACCTTTTAATGTTCATGAAAGTTGGTTTTAGAGAATTTTCGGTCTGGAAAAAACAATGAAGAAAGTTCAATTTTCATTGACAATCAAATGAACCAAGATACATAAAAGATACTAATAACCTTTTAATCTTCATGGTAAATTTTATCTTTAGCGGTGATTTGGAAGAGCAGTTGATGCATAAAAAAGATGATTCCAAGTATCGGGAACACCAGCATTACACCAATGGCTACAATCCAACCCTTTATGCTCTTTGTTGGTATACTGTGAAGGATGACCGTCTTTTCTCAACTGCGATAACAGTGTCACGTCTAACAAATAAACCGGCGAAGTCATTTTAGTTAAAACTCTTTGAACTACTGGTTGTCCAGAAATTTGACCTCCTGGATAAACCGATCCAGCAATTGGTTCTGTTTGGTTTGCACAAGTCGTCCTCCTCCCTGGAGAACCCCATTCCGTGCCACTGCAAAAACGCGCAGTCAGAATCCACACACAACTAACCATATTTGGTTTATGTAAAATACTAGTAATTTACATGCGTATATATATTGGAAACAAACTTACTTGTAATGAACCGGGGAAATTCCTAAATAATAGACTTGAGTAGTTTGGTGGTTAATATTTTGGTCAACCCACTTTGACCAAGTAGTCGATCCTTTTTCAAAAGCAACCACCCGATCCAAATCTTTATACGTCATGTTTCCTTCCTGAATCTTATCCCACCTGAAAAAATTACAACACAAAAATATTTCCCAAATTTTACTAATTACCACTTCTTTGCTTAACGTGATTTTGCTGCTTATGGTATCAATGCCTGTAATCTTCACAAAAATACTCAAATTCTTACGCTTGTAATCTTCCGGTGTGTAACCACCAATGCCAAGTGTTGAAGATGGCAACATCCGCATTCTTCCATGCATCACCGCTGCTTATGGTATCAATCTTGAGAATTCGTTCCGAGTTTTCAACAACTAAATCGACGAGGTATACATTACGAATAAAAACTAGAGAAACCCTGTAATCCTGCAAATCCAATCATAAAAGGGCCTAATATCAGTTCCAAGCTAAGAGTGACAAAGTTCACATAACATGTGCATTCGAATATTACTGACCGTAAAATTGAGGTAGAAAATTCCTCCTCTTTGGGCCGATTCAGAGTAGTTCATATTGGGCACAGCAGCATGAAGCATACAAGAGAATGACCTCCATTGATTATGGCTCAGTGAATCTCCCACAAACATGATCGATTTCCCCTTGTATCTTTTTAAGAAATCTTGCCCATCAAACCTGCATTAATGATAACGATATCAAATAGCAATTAAGGTTGAATCAGAAGAAGAAGAAAACAGTCTAATTTCTTTTCTTGCACACATACATGCATGTATATAAAGTACCTGGGTATTTCGCATCCACTGGGGCTCCATCTGTACTTGAGATAAGAATTATCAGGCCGACCATTACCTTGACAATCAAAACCTCCACCGACGAACGGGCATTTTGAAGAATCATAAATAGGATATGATTCATCATAGGCCCAACTTCCTTGAAACAAATCACAACTGTTCAACAACGAGCTACATACCTCACTAAGAAAACAGGAAGAAACTGTAATGACTAACGAGAATTAGATTAAGACGCACATTACAGTGGCTTCCATATGATAAACGCATCTTCATATTAAGAGAAGAAGAAGAAGAAGAAGAAGAAGAAGTTTTGAAACAGGTAATTGCAGTAACCATGTTTTTTATAGTATTAAGGAGCATTGATTTAGTATTAAGTTTGTGTAATTAATTATGAAATAGAAATGGTAGAGATTTTATTCGGTTTTTAATGTACTTTCGGAGAAAGTGTGTCAGGCATATTATTTTTTTGGTAAACGATAGTGTGTCAGACACTCAGACAATTTATGATCTCAGTTGGATCATACAATTAATTCAGAAAGGATGTCTTTTTGGAATAAAGTATAAGGAACAATTCATGCCCTCATGATAATGTTACCCTAAAAGAAAAGAAATGTATAAACATTCCAAAAGTGAGCATCAAAAATCAGAAATGTTAGTCACTGAGTGAGATGCCAATCTGTACTACATTTACATACGATTTTTCTTATTTATCTGGCTACAGAGGAGCGCATTTAACCAAAATCATTTGTCTCCCCAGAGTCATCGCAAGTTGCCGGTGGGTCTATGTGTCAGCCAAGCACAATGCCTATTATCTAACTGGAAGCAGTCCAGTTGGCGAGGAACCTGACTCTCATCTTGAGGTCAAGTCTCCACTTTCGAATTTGGAGATCTCATTAGACCCCTAAATTAAATTGAATGCTACGGACCAAGTGAGATTAATTATGTCAATTTTAAAAGGTGTTCAATTAGGTAATGCTTAATTACCCGTCCGTGAATCACTTTTGTTAAAAAGTTGCCACTTTAGAAGACTTCATACTTCAGGTACATCACAGATTTAAACTTTTGAGTTTCCCCATGAGAATACAACCACTACTCGGCAAACTCTTGCGTGCATTGTATTTATAGACTGTTCATAATTGAAGGAGGTTCACGAGTGCGACATTAGCCAAACCTAGGAAATGCTTTACACTGTATATTCCTTTAGAGTGACTCCTGTTTTTGGCTCTTTACTTGTACAGTTCTGAGTCTGGGATTTTAATAACCTTTCTATATTTAGTTTCTGCAAAGACTAAGCTAAATTAGGGAAAACATGTTGTTTCTTTTTTGGTAAAATTTCAATTTGTTGGGATTGTGTTAGTAAAAATGTCCATTGCTCTTATTATTCTAATATTCCATCAGTGTCGTCTCTTTTTTTACAATCCGAACAACATTATCCACAAACTTATGAGCACGACTCCTATAATTGAGATACTGTGTTGAACATATATCGGTTATTGTTGCTTGCCTTCTGAGTTCTGTACCTAGGTTCTCCAGTCTGTTACTAGTTTGTCCAACCAACCATTGCCTAAATGTTACACGTCAATCTATTATTATGTGGAGTAAATCATTAATATGCGTACAATCAGAAAATCATTCACAAAAAGATAAAAAAAAAAAGAAAATCGTGTTATTTCACCAGTTATTACTTCTTAACTTTTGTACACAACCTAGACTAAGAAAAAATCTTTAAAATCTTAACCAAGGATTATCACTCATTAACTTAAGAGAGAACTAGTTGCTCAAAATGCACAGACCTTTTTGTAGAACTTAAGGAAAAATGTAGGCAATTATTACCAGAATTTAAGAAGAAATTACAAGTACTTGAATCCGAAATGACTTGGATTTCAATGTTATTTGGATCAATGTGCAAGTTGGAACTAGTATTGGTGCATCAGCAGATTTTGATATTCAATCAAGTAAGACGAATCTTGTCACAATTATTCATTCATATACAGTTAAATGAGTCTAAACACATAGTCTACTTCCTCATATTATGTCCATTTAGTCTAAATTCATACAACGTAATGACCGGACAGGTTCGGACTTCTCTACTCTCTGTCATTCCAGTACCCTGAATCCTTAATGAGTGGATATAGGTCAACAGCAGATGTTGATGATTCTGGCCACCTTCCCAATGGGATACTCTGTGATTGGCTATGATCTATAACGCTTTGGTCATGGCTCTGTTCATGATAGTCTTTAATAGCTTTAAATTTTAAGTCATCGGTAGGTTTACTTATTGGATTCGAAACAAATTTTCGGAAAGGAGTTCGACCTTCAAGCATGCTGACTACCAAAGACATTTTAGGTCTAAGTGTTGGAGATGCGTTAGTACAGGCAAGGGCAATATTAATCATCCGCATAACCTCTTCCTCCTTGAATTTGGATTCCAACTTCGGATCAACCAACTCCATCAACTTTCCCGTCTCTTGTAGAACTAGAGCCTGAGTGGGAGATGCAATTAAAGGGTTTTGATATAAATCAAACGTGATAATACTACAAAACAAGACAACTACTATTGTGTCTCTAACGTAAAATGATAGGGAAATTTTATTACCCAATCAAGAAGATAAACACACTCTTCTTTTGTCCTGTAGTTTGTATTGCTCGTCCCACTGACAATTTCTAATGCAACAACTCCAAAACTGTAAACATCTGCCTTATCTGTCAGATAACCTCTCATTGCATACTCGGTGCCATATAGCCACTGTAAAAACGAGATTTTACACCCATAATGCAAAGTTTAGAAAGAAATTCACAAAGAGCTGAATGAGCCATACTAGCACCAAATAAACTAAGATGATGTAATTAGTATGTCCTATTGAAGAGGAAGAAGGTAAGTCTCCTAATACCTTGCAAAATAACAAGATATAAACTACATGAGTGTGTTCACAGTTCACACCAAACAACAACAAAATACGGTAACTTACTAAGTACCAGCGATGCGAGTGCTAATATGGGTGTTATCTTCTTCATCAAGCTTTGCCAAACCAAAATCAGAAATCTTTGGGTTGAGATCCTTATCAAGAAGCACATTGGTACCCTTAATGTCCCCGTGAACAATCTTCTCTTGACTCTTCATGCAAATAAGCTAGGCCTCTGGCTATACCAACACAAATCTTGTGCCTTGTAGGCCAATCAAGCTTCAGCTGAACCTCTCCTCGACCTATAAATATGCAAACAACTTTTATCATGTGTCTTTAATATCAACCCAAACCTAGCGAGATATTATCACGCAAAAGATGGCATACTTACCAAACAAAGCACGGAAAAGGCTATTATTTTCCATGTATTCATATCGAGAAGTAATCGATTTCCTTCTATACAACATCCATAAAGCCTTACAAGATTAGGGTGTTGTAGGGCGAAATCATTCGATCTCGTTCACGAATTCACGATTTCCTTGCTTAGATTTGGAAGATAGTTGTTTGACAAAAATTATTGTACCATCTAAAAGATGGCCCCGCATTTGTACAACACAGTAAGATTTTGGTTATATCATCCTTTTCAACCCATATAAACACACACAATTACCAAGGTGATCGATTACTACCAATGATTTTTGGTGTACGTACCTTATAAACAGGTCCAAAACCACCTTCACCAATCTTGTTTTCAGCAGCAAAGTTGTTCGTGGCAGCTTTTATTTGCCTCAATGTGAAGGAAGTAGTGTTCAGGTCCACACCTCTCAGCTCTATTACATATAAATTACAGGAAAGAACTTTTATTATTTTTCTCCAAATAAGAAGTTTAAACCGTCAATGACAATGCCTAAGTGTATATGGAATCACAAATAACATAAATCCAAATGTATTTCATGGATTTCGCAAAAAACAGAAGAAAGACAAAATGTTTTAAACAGCATGTGTTGAAAGCTATTGGAGCATGACTTTGTTAAGTTGCTTAGTCGTTGAGGAAAATTTAGCGGAAAGAAAAAATGGAATCAGAAATGTGCTTATTAGACATTCACTTCAATACTATACCATGGATGAATTTGTCCTTCAACCTTGTTTTCCTTTGATTTTTTTAGTTTTTTTCTTTTGCCAGATTCAGCCACACTTGACGAAAAAAAAGTGAGCAGACAAACAGTATCCGACTCGATCCAAGTTTAACCTAATGAATATTTCGGTTAGGTCGATTATTAACAAATGCCACCACAAAGTCCGAGGTGTATCCCGTAAACTTCATGCCTTGGATTTATCAAACCGTCTTTCTTTCTAAAAGCATAACAACAAGTTCTGGAATTTCTGTAGGATCCTAATCATGCCCACTTAGAATTTATATATTATTAAAATCTCAATCAACCAATGATTCAAGTTAACATTAATATCTCCCAAGATCTTGTTCATATTTCAGGTTGGATGATAAACATGATGAAGAATTCATTCTCATTTTGAACTAGCCTTGTGATAATCAAAATTCACATTTTTTACCGTAATGTCAATTTAAACTATCAACTTCCGACATAAAGTCGGAAGTTATACAAACTTTCAAGACCATCGGGGTATTCACTAATGTGGCACTCACTTGATAAAGCATGGTCCTGCTTGTTTACATTAACTTAAGCATTTGGGCATAGACGTACCTTCATCGATCTCAATTTTTCTCCAAAAACAACCCTTCCACCAGAGAGCAGCCAGAATCAAGAAGAGAAGAAACAATATAGAAGCGACAATTCCCACCACAACACCAAGATATATATTTTCTTTTCACGAGGTACAACATCTAAACAAGACACATCATTAAGTGTAATGCAAATTATCTGGCTTTTACTGTCAGATGTAAAGATAAAAAGCAAAGTTTATACCTGGATTTAGTCCAGAAATTGCTGAAATAAGAGGACCATAGATTCCATTTTCAGGGGTTCTTTGTGTGCCTTTCCCAGCCCAAGAAACCGAATTTCCATGGTATTACTAGTCACGGACACATTAAAAGTTTTAATGATCGCCTTACCAGCCCCACCACCGCTTCTACAATATCGAAATCGGCAACTCTAGCTTCCCTGCAATGACTATAAAGTTCAATAGAAAATTCCATGTGATCCAACGAAAATGCCTTCCCAACATAACTGAGTTATACCCGAATGTAAACATTGAATACACGCTTCCCAAGATCAAGTTATATGATTCGTCATTTGAGAATATTATCTCAAATGAAATGGAGTTTCACGGTATAGTTCCCATTAATCAAACAAAACCCGTAATATGTTAGAGAGAGGGGAGAAATGCGTGTTGTCATGTATAACTCGAATCGGTGGTTGAGAGTGACGAATTTGCACTTGAAATTGTGTAATCACAACATCACCGTTGTCCATGAAATCGCCAGTGCTACTAAATGCCCAATTACTACCGCTTTGGTAAAACTTTGAAGCGCCAAATGATCCTGATCGTCCTCGTATTTCATGTTACCATTTCTATTTTTTGATATAACTTCTCTTCCACCACAATTTATATTGAATGAATAACGATCTGGAAATGTGTAAGGTCAAGGTTAATAGTACTCCAGAATACCCCACTACAACAAATGTAGCAATAATACTATATGGAGACCAACATTTGTATATATGAATATAAAATTTGATGTAATCAATCCCTTTATTTCTTTTTATTTCTTACATGGGATGTTTTCTCCGACCTAAAGTCTGTTCTAAAACGGGTAAAAGACTTAAGTTAAATTCAACAGGAGAAGAAACAACATCTTGTGTTCTTATAGTTTATATATACTACCTCCATTTCATAAAGATAGGCTTGTTTCATGTGTAATTTGTACATGAAACCAGCCTATCTTTTTGAAACGGAGGGAGTATATTATATAGACTTACCCGGTTGACAGCGGAGGGAGCTCCTCAAGCATGAAGGTACACCGTGCAAGAGCGTGTCGGACCGTGAAATCAAATATTTGAAACCATGTAATGACCATTGACCAGAGGAAGAAACTGAAGTAGACTCTATGAAACTTAACAAGCATCATCTATCGAACTGATATTGCATATTTTCAGACAAAAATTATGATCGAAAACTTACGAGTTATTCCTCATCGAAGAGCTTTCAAACAAATTTCTGTTGAAGAGAAGTAAAACGAAAATAAAATGAATCCTATTCATCTCGGGGTACTCAATTAATAAAACAAACACAGTCAGAAAAGTATAAGTTAGATTCCAAGAGCTTTTCTTACATAGTGTTTTTTTGACAACCCCATGAGCTCTCCAACGTAAATTTGTTGTATGAAAGATCACTATATTTCAACAGAGCATTTGTCAGTCAACTGTTTGAGCTAGTTTTTTCATGCTCTAAGATAAAGCTTTTGTATGTAAATGGGAGCATGATCACAAATACAACTTTGAAACAACAATACCCGATAGAATTAAAATTCATTATTTCTTGTTTCATCATTAGCTGTTTACATATTACACTATCTCACAGCTTATAGTCATACATATGATCAGGATCATGTTTTCGTATTTTATAACCCTCGAAGAGCAATAAAATGTACCCAGGTTGTAGAATGAGTAACGAGTCTTCAAGAAAACCAAGATATCAAGGAAAAGCATTAAAGGGTTTTACGAGACGTGAAAAATAAAGAAACAATTTAGTTGCATACTTGCAATCACCGCAAAAAAGATGAAATCAGCATGCAAGTGGAAAGTAAATTTACTTGGGTCATATAATAACCTATATACCACATGTCCCCAAGGACCGCAACACAATGCGAAGAAAAATTTACCCGATTAAGAACTAAGGATGTGAAACTTACATGTTGTTTACTTTTCCAAGCATCCAACTCGGTAAAGGGCCAATCAAGAAGTTGCCAAAATACCTAAGGAAAAGTCAACCTATCAATTGCTCTAGCCTCCGTAGATACATTTCAAATCCCGAAATGGTATGTGAGAAAAATTACGTATGAAATCTCTTACATGAACATCACGTTGGTAAGGCCGGAGAAGGTGTTTGGGATTTCTCCGTAAAGTTTGTTGAAGCCGAGATCTCTCGCAGAAAAATGGAGCAATACAACGATAAACAGAGTTGTTCAAAATGACAATTTTCTTCTAACGATCATAAACTTTGTTTTGAGATTCATGCTTTTAATGCTGCTTGCGCTTACTACCAGAAAGGTGTTTTCTGAGTAGGCTACAACTATGTTGTAAAAGGCGCACGAGTCGCCCAAGGGGCGCCTACACAATAAAATGCCCAAGGCGCCAAAGTGTGAGCAAATTTTTTGTTTTCTAATTTTTCTCTGTGCGCCTAGGCGCCTCGCCTCGCATAGCACCTAATAGAACATAGAGATACAATGGTTCAAGTACCACGTTCACTAAAATGTTCAATTTGGTTAAACAAAATTGATATATTTTGTCTGAAATAATGTTTAGACTTGAATATTGTATAAGACTATAACATGTGAAAACTGAAATGGTAATGCAAAATATAGAATGCGATAAAAATCCTAACGATAGCATATCATCCTTCCATTAGTATTGGAAGTGCAAAGCAAACATAGTTAAGTTTGTACTTACAAGCTTTTAAGGGTTGTCATACTGCCAAGATAATCAGGTAATGTCCCGTTGATATTGCAACTCCTCAGAATACTAAACACGAAAGTTCAGATTATAAGTATAAGAGATAACAGATTCAAATTGTTCAAATCATATATATATATATATGTACAGATGTTTGACTCACAGGTATAACAGACTTTTCAGGTTATTAAGTGGTGGAAATGAACCTTCTGTACCCTCTATGTCACTTATTTTCCTGCATAAGGTGTTCCGTTAGACATGTGAAACAACTCGGAGGTAATGGAGCCAAGCTTGTCTAGAAAGCTTTGAAAATTTACAAATATTTTACAACACACATAAATTTGGTTGAAAGAAAAAACTGGACTTGTAAAATTAACCATCAAAACAAAGCAGCCTTCGATGCATGAGCTACTTTGTATTAAGAAAAAATAAACAGGATGGCATATTGGAACGATAAGAATTTGACTAGACAACTAACAGTGTAGATAATTTTTCCAAGACAGAAATGCCTGATGGAATTGGGCCTTTAAAACCGCTTGCCTGCAGTTCTCTGCAGATATCAACCAAATTAATGTAAGGAGAGAGAGTAATGAATTCTAACTTGCATAAATATAGCAAAAAAGGTTAAAAATTACTCCACTAAATTTAGTGGAAAGGTTAAAAAGAAACTCACAATTTCGTAAGGTTGGTCCAATTCTTTATAAAGCTGGGTATCTTTCCACTAAATTGATTATCACTCATCCGTCTGCGTAACAATTGTAAATACATTAAAATTTAGATGTTGTTGGATCAATCAAACTTGGAAATCCTTATAAATCTTACACGTCGGTCAAGTTGGTTAGCTTAGAAAATGTCTGTGGCAATTCCCCCGTAAAATTGTTCGACGTTAGCCATCTACAATCACAAATACCAATTAAGTAAACAATATTTCAATCATTACCAATATACGAATAAAAAAATAATCAGCACCGAAATGCATTACATTCGATTTATGCCTATGATATTTCCAAGTGTTTGAGGAAGAGGCCCAGAGAAGTGATTGTAGTCCAACCAACTGAAAATAAACCTCAGTTTCAATTAGATACAAGAACCCTGAATGACAATGTATACTGAATTGACAAGAGGAGAAATGAACAAGGAACACTTACAAATCTTTTAGGGTAGTGATATTTCCTATCTCGTCCGGAATTGAACCAGATAATCGATTCCCAATGAGACATCTGCTAATTATAATCGTATTTGACTAACAAATGCAATTACAAATTACCAATACGAGAATGAAATGTAGAGATGATGCTTACATTTTTATCAATTTCATTGAACCCCATGATTTAGGGATTGTACCGCTGAGATAATTTTGAGTAAGGTCACTGGTGGAGTAAATTAATAAGTTAGGACATGCTTAATAAAAGGATTAGACAGCAGAGAGAAGAATAGAGTAATGAGTCTTACAGTACTTCGAGGTAGGGAAGCTTGACGAGCTCTGGAGGTAAAACGCCTGGTAAACTCTGTTTCTGAAGCTCTCTGCACAACCAAGCCCCCAAAATTAAAGCATTTTCCAATCGGGTGATCAAAGTCGTTTCAAAGCTTATTAATCGAATGGACAACTATACCCTTTTCACGACTCACTAGGGAATGCCATATTTATATGCAATAAAAAAGGGAAGGATATATAGGTCACCCGAGCAAAGCACTATGGTGTAAAAAAATTCTCGCCAATCCAGCTAAATGGAGAAAAAAATAACCATCATTAGGTTATCGCCAAACTGAATTTTGTAGTTGGAGTTGATTTGATTGAAAACGTGTGGTTTAAGATGAAAACGGGCAAAGAAACTTAAATAGTATTAGGCGACAACTTGATTTCCGCACACAACGGATACTTGGTTTCCGCGAACTAAGTCATGGCTTACCAGTACTACAGATCCGTAGTGCTGTACAATTAGAAGATTTTTCTTAGCTCAAATTTAGCAAATTTCGCTATAATCTAGTGAAATACCAAACCATAATGCTTGCTTTAAGCAATGTTTGAAGACTAGGTTTGGATATGGGTCACCGACATTACTCGTAACTGTTTTTCATTGTTTTATCGGTTCGAATGGAAAGCGACAACGATTCATTTCTGTCTTTTTTTCTCCGGAATAAACATAAAACAGTCATTATTGTCAATAAAACATACAAAAAAAACACTCATTACATGGTCATAAAAACGTTTTTTATGGTAGTTCAAACCTTGGTCATAAGTTATATAATAACCAACCAAAATGTAGTTTAAGAGTTTGAAATTAAAAAATAAAAAATTAAGAGCAATTTTGTGATTTTGAGGAATTCTATTCAAAATTGATGTCACACAAGATTTATGAGTTCGCTTAAAAAAATATTTTTTTACAGTAAGTTCTAAAAAAATTTATATTTTAAAACTTTTTAAGGAAAATCTCTCTTGGGAGTAGGTTAGACAAGGTAATACCTTACTCTTTTACTATGTTCTCCTTGTGCAATCATAAAAGGTTTTAAAACTGGAAAATCTTAGATGGAGTTTTGAAAGCCATTGGAGAGTGATTTTCCACTTCTAATATCATTTTACCCGTCGAGAAGTCATTACCCGCTTTCAAGTTTAGATTTTTCGGTTCTCTAGAACACATTAAGAACAAGTCTTCTGGTTTGAGGAATTCTATTCAAAATTGATATCACACAAGAATCTTAGTCGGAAATCTATAACTTTATAATTATTATTGGAGTTAATAGAATCTTTTTTTTTTTTTTTTTAAAAAGACATTGTAATAATTTTTTATTTCTTTTTATTTTCTTCTGAAATTTTTAAATTTTGAAAAAAAAAAGGCACTGTAATAATTATTTATTTCTTTATCTTTTTCTTCTGAAATTTAAAGATCCATGTACCCACTAACTAGAACTTCACATTTATCATGCAACTCGCTTGGAGTAAATATCCAAGCAGTAGAATCTAGCCATACTATGGGAGATGGTCATTTGAAGTCTAATGAGGGTGCAGAATCCGTAAATTTTACCATCTTCCTGAATAAATCATTTGTTTACAGACACATTAGTCATTACACTTCCCGTGAAGCCTCGCGATGACAAAATCAGAAATAAATCATCCCAAAAAATCCGGTTTATACTTTATACGCATGTCATGTGTCTTTGAACTTTGTAGGGACTGAATGCGGTACCGGGTACCCTATAGAGAATTGGGATCACGAGATATTACTGTGACAATAGACAGAATACCTAGTGGGAAATCCTTAGTGACAATAAAAATTATAAAATGGTTAACAGTAGTGGAGGCACTAATAAATTGCCCCTTAATTCCAAAAGAAAAATAAACACAAAAAGACGGAAATGAAAATGAATTTTCCAGCCGAATAGGAAAAGCAGAATTGAAGATAGAGAGTGATTACAGACTTACATTTTGACGACGTGGCAAACAGTGTTGCCAGAGAAAGTGCAGGTACAGTTAACGCCGACGGCGGTACATGGATCGGAAGTAGCTGCAATGTTCCAGTCTTTCTTTCCTAGCGTCTTAGCTATTTCTTTTAGAGCCTCCACTGTAGTTAAATAATTGATAGGATTACCGACAATATTAGTAAAGTGCGGATTTTGAGATTCAAGAATTTATGTTATGCCTACCTTCAGCACTTGGTAATTTCTGAGAGACAGCAAAATCAAAGGAACTGAATTGAGTAATCAAAAACAATACGAAAACAGAGAGATTGAGTCGATGATGAAGCGATGGTAATCTTCTATAAACTTCCATCATCGCCTGTAATAATAATAATGAGATAATCGACGAGCTTTTTTAGAGTTTCAACAGATCAAAGGAGAAAGAAATTCGAATAATAGATAGCTAGCTCAAGTGAAGCGCAGCCCTCAGGAAGAAAAGGATTGATAGCTGAAAGATATATCTTTACTAAGATCTTTCAGTGGGAAGATGGTGTTATAATGTTAATTTACTGACTTATTTATAACTGCCTACCTTTTCTAGATTATATTGTAAAGTCTAACTATATTGTAAAGTCTAACTTGGGTCCTAACTTTGTACACTTTAAAAGCAAAAAAATAGGATATGGTGTCCGTGATTCAAAATAAGATGGCTATAGAGAGCTACAAAATAGTACTCCCTCCGTCCCTATTATATAGGCGAAATATTAGATTTTCCTAGTCTCACTAGATAGGTGGAATTCTAGTTCCAAGGTGTTTTTTGACATATATACCCTTATTTATGTTGTATGGGAATTGTATTGAGAATAAGATAAGGGTATATACAAAAAAAAAAAACAACCAAATTTATAAAATCCATGCATTTTCTTATTCTAAGAGATTTCATCTTCTCCGCCTATATATTAGGGACGGAGGGAGTAGAAGAGTTACGTGACGGGTCACCATATTTTTTTATTTTTTTTATTTTTTTGATCATTAAATCATAAGTATTTCATTCCAAATAGAAACGTTTACGTGATGGTTTTCAAGAAGAACAAGTACATCATAATATGAAATAAATACAAAGAAAGATGCAAAACGCAAATAAATCGCAAAGAGAAAGAGCGATCTACAACGATAGCACCCAAGTCTTGTATTTAGAGATTGGAGAAGAAATGGTACCCGAAATTATAATTCAACCATTTTGATAGATTTTCTTCTAGAAAAAGAGATGCTCCCATGATTGAGGAGTGATTTGCCCAAAAATTCTTCATATGCAGCGAATAACCCGGAAGACGTTAGATCTATTTTTATGATGAAGAAGAAATTGATCTTACCCTGCAGAATCGCCGATGTACTTGTAACAAGATAACCAAACACGAACAAATCGTTAGAAAGAAACACTCTGAAAGTGTAGATAAAATCGTCCCTAATAACGAAGATAAAATCACTCTAATAGAGAAGAAATTGAAAAACAACAAATAAACCTTAAATCACTAAAAACAAAGAGCAAAGAAAGAAGAAGTTGATGAGTTTTTTTTTTTTTTAGGGTGGGGGCGGGGGTAGAGAGGAGAAGAGAAAGAGAAAAGCATGTGAATGGAATTATCTCCAAATTGTTGCCAGTTAAGAAACTTCTTAGCTCCAGTGAAAAATCCCAAATACACTGCATTATAACCGGTTGATTCACCTCTTCCTTAAGACCACCTTTTTCTATTGTTTGATGTTTGAATGTTTTGAAGTTATCTTTTATAACCTACCTCCGTTCCTAAATAATAGGCTGGTTTCTATAAATATATGTTTCAAAAAAATAGGCTGGTTTCCTAATTGGGAAAGTCAAATATTACATTAATTTTTTGGGACCACTTTTCTCTTAACTTCTTTTAATGACAAGTGTTATGTGGACCATTTCACTTTACTTATTTTGCTGACAAGTGTCATGGAAACCATTTCACTTCACTTCTTTTATTGACAAGTGCCATGAGGACCACTTTCAATGATTAGTTCTCTTAATTTCCTTAATTTTCTCTAAAAACAAAACCAGTCTATTAATTAGGAACGGAGGGAGTAAACACGAAATCATTTGGTCTAATTTTATCTTTATGTTTGAAATTAATGATTCAAGGAAGGACTGTCTCACGGGTTGGTGATCAATGCCCGGACGAAATCATAATCTTCTCCACGAGTAGTTGATTGTTTGCTTTTTGACGAGTAGTTAACGGTATATATGGATTTTACTCAAGTTCATATGTGAATAAATGAAAAAAAAATATTGTTTGTTTTCTAAGTGCTATAGTATTGGGCACGCACGTCTGTACAGCTAGAAATCATTGATAATTATCAGCAACCAAAATAATATTTTTGAAGAAAACACCGAGTTTAATTTGTTGAAGGGTATAATAATCACTAAGAAATAATATAAGCATCAATCGAAATAGAATTCAAAGTTTTGATTGACCTAAGAATATGATGGACTAGTAATTAAGTTTTTGTTAAGGATACAAAGACTAAAGCCTATATCAATGGCTTGATTAGTGTTGATCCTCTAGTATGCAAGCTACCAGAGACTCGCTCTCCAATCACAGTTTTTGTTGATCATCCAATCAAGTCTGATAGACTTGATAATGTTGGAGAATTTACATCTAAAGGATTTGATGATTTCTGTATGTCTAATGGAATTGACATAGAGCATCCCGTACCCCATGTACACACTCAAAATGGTCTCGAAGAAGCTACCATCAAAAGGTTAAAGATGATAGCTAAGGCATTGATTATGCGTTCCAACCTGCCTATTACATCCTGAGGGTACGCCATATTGCATGCAACATTACTTATTCGCTTTAGAACCACTGCTAGCCAACCATTTTATGCGTACCAGTTGGTAACTGGATATGAGCCTGATATTTCACATTTACGCATATTTGGTTGTACCGTATACATGCCTATTACGCCCCCACATCGTACTAAGATGGGTCCACAAAGACGAGTAGGTATTTATGTTGGATACAAATCCCCAACAATTATCCGCTACTTAGAACCTTTGACAGGCGATCTCTTTACCGCTAGATTTGCGGATTGTCACTTTGATGAGACAACCTTCCCGGCGTTAGGGGGAGGTATGGAAAAGGACTTCCAAAGGGAACAACATGAATTATCGTGGTGTGTTCCCACGTTATCTCATCTTAATCCCCGCACTCTTCAATGCGAAAGTGAAGTGAAAAGAATTATCGATCTTCAGAATGTGGCAATTCAATACCTGATGCATTACTGATATCGCTAAAGTGACGAGATCATATATACCAGCTGCAAACGTGCCTGCAAGGTTGGAAATTACCGACAAGGGAAAAGGTACCATAGATATAGGTACCAAGGCTGTACTTGGTGGAAGTGTAACTGAGGCCGTGGCCCCCAAAAGGAAGAGGGGGAGACCACTTGGTTCGATCGATACTCAGCCAAGGAAGAAAAGGGCGAGTAAGGCACAAACCGATCCATATATCATCAATACAGATAATCCATCTCATGAAATTGTCTCTCATTACAGTTATGTCCATGAATCATTACTGGGGGATGCCCCGATGTTTGAATTGATTCCAAAAAACAAAGAAATCTCTATGGATTGTGAAAGTTCATACGTGTTGATGGAAAGATCCTCAATGCATATTGATGATATATTCGCATATACCGTTGCTCGAGAGATTATAGAGCACAATGATATCGAACCACGCTCTATTGCAGAATGCAAAAAGAGAGCAGATTGGCCTCAATGGAGAGATGTAATCCGTGCTGAATTAAATTCACTGGCAAAAAGACAGGTATTTGGTGCGGTAGTGCTAACCCCACCAGGTGTAAAGCCTGTAGGACATGAATGGGTATTTGTCAGAAAGCCTAATGAGAAGAACGTAGTCTTGAGATATAAGGCTCGCCTTGTGGCGCACGGTTTATCACAACGCTCTGGGATTGATTACGAAGAAACGTACTCTCCTGTAATGGACGTCATAACGTTCTGTTACTTAGTCAGCTTAGTAGTTTCAGAAGGACTTGAAATGCAACTTATGGATGTGGTTACCGCATATCTCTATGGGGATCTCGATACAGAGATATTCATGAAAGTTCCAGATGGACTTCTATTGCCTAAATCAAGTAAATCTAAACCACAGAGTGCGTTTGCAATTCAGTTGAAACGCTCACTTTACGGATTAAAGCAATACGGGCGGATGTGGTATACCCGTCTAAGTGATTATTTGATTGGGAAGGGATACACAAATAATGAATTGTGCCCATGTGTGTTTATAAAGAAAACAAGTTCCGAATTTGCTATTATAGATGTGTATGTCGACGACATGAACATAGTAGGTACTCTTGATGAACTAAGAGAAACCGCAAGCTATTTGAAATCCGAATTTGAGATGAAAGATCTTGAAAAAACTCGAATGTGTCTAGGACTTGAACTAGAACATCGATCTTGTAGAACATTAATCCACTAGTCTGCATATGTCCATAAGACACTCAGGAAATTTAATATGGACAAAGTGCACCCTGCTAGCACTCCCATGGTTGGTCAAACTCTAGATGTACATAAAGATCCATTTCTTCCAAAGGAAGATGGCGAAGATGTATTGGGAGCTGAATATCCCTATCTAAGTGCAATAGGCGCATTATTGTACTTAGCACAATGTACTCGACCAGATATCTCATTCTCAGTGAATTTGTTAGCTTGATATAGCTCAGCGCCAACGCAGCGTCATTGTGGTATAAAGAATATCTTTAGATAATTAAAGGGAACCATTGACTTGGGTTTGTTTTATCCCTACGAAGACGAAAGGAGAGATGCTAATTTAATTGCGACTCCTTACACCGGAACCCCAAATAATGTTTTGGTTGGTTTTGCGAATCTTGGGTACCTCTCAGACCCACACAAACGTCGATCACAAACTGGATATGTGTTCACTATCGGGAATACAGCGATATCCTGGAGATCGACCAAGCAAACCCTTGTGGCTACCTCCACGAACCACTCTGAGATCATTGCCCTACATGAGGCGGTTCGTGAATGTATATGGTTAAGGTCTATCATTAGACATATTCGAGGGACATGTGGTTTGAGTTCTACCACTGAAGAGCCAACTTGCATTTATGAAGATAATGCAGCTTGCATTGAACAGATGAAGCAAGAGTACATTAAGGGTGATAATACGAAAGATATATCACCGAACTTCTTTTACAATCAGCAACAACAATGTCTTCTAAACATTCAAGTCAGTAAAGTAAAGTCGGACGAAAATGTGGTTGACTTATTTACTAAGTCATTACCTAAGTCCACATTTGAAAAACATGTGAGAAGTATAGGACTAAAGAGATTGTCCGAACTTCCGTGACTCCATTGTACTAAAGGAATTGTCCACTCCCATGACTGTATTAGACTAAAGAAATTGTCATGCATCAGGGGGAGCACCAGATGGTATGTTGAACTCTTTTCCTTCACCGAGGTTACTTTTTCCCACTGGGTTTTGTTACTCGAAAAGGTTTTTAATGAGACAACAATAATACCATAAATGCAAATCATGGAGAGATGTCGACATCAGGGGGAGCATCTAGCGATGTACTGATGACATCAAAGTGTGTTGTACTATTTCTCTTTACCGAGGTTACTTTTTCCCACATGGTTTTGTTACTCGGCAAGGTTTAAGATACAACTTCGGTTGAAGCTATTCTCCTTCTTACAAGTGTTCAGGTTTTTATGCGAAATATTTTCCTGACACGGTTATACAAAGGAGAAGATTCCTGACAAGCGACGCCATTTCAGAAGCTCAAATATTGTCTTTTCTCCTTCGACCAATTTTTATCTCGACGAAATTTTCTGGCAAGGTTTTGGCAAACGCAATGAGTCTATAATGGTGGTCATCCAAGGGGGGGGTGTTGTAGAAACATGAGTGGGGAAATGTCTGACCACCACATGTGGAGACAAGCATGTAGGCTTCACTCTTTGTACTTGACACATGTAAGGTTTACTCTTTGCTAACCAACAAGTGTACTACTCAAATCCCACTATTGCATGTACTCTTTATGCATATAAAGAAGGAAGTAGACAAGTAATGAGAAGTACTGATTTCCCTTTTCTCTTCTCTTTAATAATATTCTCTCTTTTATCTTCTATCTTACCATTTACTTTATCACTTTTTTCTTTTTAGGTGATAGGCCCCTAATTTTCAACATTGTACGTAGGGGTGAGCATTTGGCCCGTAATCCGCGGATTTAACCGGGACCAACCGTTCATTTGCGGATGGATACCCGTACCATTCGTTAATGGGTTGGATGCGGATGGAATTTTTAAAATCCAACGGACAACGGATCGGGCCCGGATGCAACCTTGAAAATCCGTTGGACATCCATATCCGTTAAATTAAGGGCATTTATATAGTTCTAGAAAATACTATGGATCATTTAGGAATTTTTAAGATGTTTGCTTGAGGTGTTGTACATGGCATATTTATTTTTGTATACATATATAGGATATGTAGGTTTTATAAGGAGTCATTTGTGTCAGCTTATTTTCTTTACTATAAATTTTAACTAAAACAAATCCATTGGATTATCCACATCCAATCCGTCCATGTGCATCCATTGGATGCAAATCCGTTGGATATGGATTGGATGCGGATGCCAAATTTGAAATCCGTAGTGCAATGGATTGGATGCGGATGAGGCAAAAATCGGTCCATATCGGCCCATGCTCACCCATAATTGTACGTAGCTAGATTTACAGAAGTGTGTTCAAATAAAGTGTATTTTGTGCCTATGACGTAATTCAGTGACTTTTTGTGGCCCGGTTCGTGACGCCATAATAATTTTTTAAGTTCATGACCTTTGACGTTGTAGTTGCAGGAAATCCCACACTACACCCCTCATAATATTTCATAGATCTAAATCTATTTCATAATCAAAATAAAGATTAAAATGCTAAAATTATAAAATGGACACAAGGATTTTTACATGGTTCGATCAATGTGATCTACATCCATGGTTCTTCACTATGATTATCGAGATTACATTAATATTTCATTTACAATCTCCATTAATGGATATTTTGTAGAGCTGTAGATCTAATTTTAGGGGAAAAAGATGATAAAGAAAATAAATCTCTCCCTGTAAAATAATATCTCTCTCCTAACAAAATGAGTTTTCCTCTCCAAAAATATGTCTCTCTTTCTAAAAATTATTTCTCTCTCCTCAAATGTGTGTCCCCCCTTCTCTCTCCTGCTCTCCTCTTTATATAGTGTTTACATAGTGGATGACAGCTCATGTACAACTAATATTTCCCTTATTTTCGGATTTACCTTGCGACATCTCGCAGGAGTATAAATGTTAAGTCTCGCAGACACTCTAGTTTTCGCAAGATCTTCGCGCTTTCTTCCTGTTTCTATCACCACCATCTATTGCGTCGTCAGTCTGCGACACTTGTAAAGTGTCATTGGCGAGGACTTCACAAGTATATCCTTGTCTGCGATATTCTCGCTCCTACATCTTGCCTCTTTTTCTTGAATATTGCTTGAAGAGCGATTTTTAAGAAAAATCCGTTCTTTAGTAGTAGCCTTTGATCTTTATTGATGAAGGAACGAGCGGAAGAATACTGGACTTGAAAAGTACGTACTTGCCTCTATTCTTTTGCGAAGTTCCGAAGCTTTGGGAAGTGAATAAGAAGTATTAATCCTTGAAGTATAAAAAGTATTTCCTCTGTTCATGCGAAGTTATTATTCCATTTTTGGTGAGGATTCTTGTTGTTCATTGGTGAATATCTTCTTTGGAAGTGATTCTCGCCGAGAAGATAAAGAACATAAAATGTTTTCTTGGTTATCCATAGTTGCCTCTGTTCTTTATCTATGAGGGTAGAATCCTTGAGAAAGTGTTGATTGAGCGAATTATTTTTGCATTCTTATTTTGCCTCTGTCTCATATCTTGTGCTCATGCGATAGTATAATCTCTTCAGGCTGCTTATCTTATCTTGTGAAATAATCACATTCTGCGAAATTCTTAATAATTCTGCGAAATTCTGAATATCTCTCATGACGTTTTGAATAATTCTGTGAAATTCTCAATAATTAACGAAGTTTTGTAAAATACTTGTGCGAATATAATGCTTATGTAATGATTATGTTATGAAATGTGTATGCGATGTTTATGCCATGAAATGCTTATGCGATGCGTTCATGATGCGAGTATGATGCTTGTATGATGAGAATGCTTATCTACTGCAATGTATAGCCAATGTTTGTGTTACTTAGCTCATTTTGCCGCTCTAAAATTGATGTAACTTTAAATCGCTTCCATTCTTCACTTCTCTGATTTTGTCTCTAGTATATGCATTCCTCTTTGCATATTTATTGTTTCTCGCAAGTTCTTAATTGTGCTTCATCTTTTCTTATTCCTGCACTATTAGTATCACATAATAATATGATCATAATATCAAGTGTGTGGCATTTGCATTGCCTCAGTCTCATTATTATGTACATGTTCGCAAGTTTATCATTTAATCATTTTATCAAGCTCGCAAGCTTATCATGTAATCTTTTTTTGCGATGAAAGATCTCTCATTACTTACATTCAAAATGTTTATGTTGAATTTTGTCATTGCGACAAGATCGCAGGACGTCTTTACATTTTCATGTAATGACCCATTGGTCTTGCCTTATCAGTTTTCTTGTGTGGTCTTATTTCGCCTTCCTAGTTAAAGGTCTTATTTTTCCACCCCTCATTTTTGCGACAATATGACAGGCCTAAATATTCTTGCGAACATAAAGCCCCATGACATTGCCGTCTTGTGACGAAATCGCAGGACGTCTTTACACTTTCATGTAAAGACCCATTGATCTTGCCTTATCTTTGTCTTTTGTATTATTGCCTCTTCAGGATCATTGCACAAATCTGACAAGCCTAAATTTCCTTGCGAAAATAAAGCCTCATGACATTTGCGTCTTTTGACACTTATCAGCTCCCTAATGGAGGGTGCCGCCCTTATCTTCTCCCTGGTTGCCCCTTCAAGGAGGCGTACATCGGCCATACAAGACTAGCTCCTCCCATCCGGTCTTAACAACAACCAGTTGTTTTCGCAGCCTCTTATCCCTTATACCTATATGGATTATGGTTACGAGACTGCACCCTAAGTGGAGTTTTCTTCGGGACCGAGTGCGGATATACCAAGACTTGCCAAGAATGGCCGAGACACTTCAAATGCCCCGTGCACTCTTGGCTCAACCGTGTACCCCGCGCCTTGAGCATACATCGACTCCTTGGAAGAGACCCTCGGGCGTCCAACCAGGATATAACCTTATATATATAGTTGGAAATCCAAGGTATCTCTCCCGGATAGGCTTTCATGGGCCCCAAATCTCCATGACTCATGTTCCAGGAGCGGTGTAACCTTTTCCCTGAGCCATGTCAAGAGATACCCCCTTATATGACGCACTTTATGTCTTACATTTTCCTCTTGCGAAATATCATTCGCGAACTAGGGTGTACGCCATAAAGGTTCGTCCCATTCACTCACTCATTCATTTTTGTCAATCCGTTCAATCATTCATTTTTGATTATCTCTTCTCATTATCTTTGAGAAATTATCGCATTTCCATTATCTCTGCGAAATTATCGCATGTCTTCATTTTTTCATTCATCCTTTCATTCATTCCTTCATTTCTGTCACTTCCTTCACTCATTCTTTCATTTCTGTCATTTCTTTCATTCATTCTCATAATATCATATCATTTGAAGCAAAGTAAATATTCAAGAGAAATTCTAATACATTATAGTCCTGAAATTTTTGTAGTTGTGAAATCTTTATAATTCTGCGATCGTATCGCGTTTTGTGATTCAAATCAAAAATCTTTTATTGTCTATAAAAGAAATATTCTAGAGAAATCTATAAATTGAATTTTCTGGGTTTTTTTTTTTTTTTTTTTTTTTTTTTTTTTATTTTGAAATCTAGAAATCTTTATAATTTTGAAGTCTTTATAATCTTGAAATCTTAGTAATATTTGTAATCTTGCGATTGAATCGCTTTTTTTTTTTTTGTAATCAAATAAAAAATCTTTTATTTTCTATAGAAGTAAAATGTTCAAGGAAAGTGGTACTTAGCTTTTGTGGTTTGCTGCTGTTGTTATCTCTTGCGAAGTATATGATTATGTTCAAGGAGAGGGACAGAGAAAGGAATAGCGAAAACAGGCTAATGATAAATTTACATTCACCCGTTTAAAATTTTCTTTGAATTTTCTTGAATTTTCTTCTTTACTTCTTTATTTTTATCAGTTTGATTCTCATGGAAAACTAATTCCTTTTTTGATTTGCAATACTTTTTTGTGTATTCAGTAGTGATCCAGTGGTGGTCGTTTGGAAGCAGTGGTGCATTTGGTCCCTCGAATCTCATTCAAACAGTGGTGTTTCTTCATAATCATTATGATTATGGAATTCTTCAGATCCTCATCAAGTTACAAGGCTCTAATAACAGTGGTGTTATTATTACTCATCTCTCCAGGTTTGATCCACATATCGGTGGTGTATGCTACCATCCAAGTTCCCTGTATACACAGTCAAAAGGAAATCATACATCTATCCTCTAATCACCATAACTACTCTCTGAAGAATACTGTTCTCATTTCCAGTAAGGTTAATTTAGGTAATTCTGTGAGTAGGGTTGCTCTCCAAAGGAAATTTCAAAATTTCAAATATCATATACCCAAATTAAAGCCTTATTTTCCTCCGGAATATCTCTCTACAGCTCATAATCCTAAACAAGAAAATCTAGATAAATTAGGAATTTTTTGTTATCTTAACAAAACCCTAAATCTATCGCAAAGATATAAATTGGTTAGGAAAAATAAAAGTGTTTATCACAAAGTGGAAAGCAAGAAACAACACAAAAATGTCTCAAATGTTGAAGCTTGCGGCACTTACCAAGAAGATGAGAGAAACAAATCTCACTGCGGAAAGCTCTAATATGAGGAGTAGTCTCATCTCAGAGGAAGAAATTGAATCAGCTGCCAAACAATGGCGCAACAGCCTTATAGGGAAAATTATCTCGAAAGATGAAATTGAGACTGAGGCAGTAAAGAAAGAGGTGAAATTCATCTGGAGAAGACTCAATAAAGTTGATGTAAATGTAATGGGAAGAAATCAGATGTCTTTAAATTCAAGACCCCAGAGGACTTGAATACTGTACTAAAAACACCTACTTGGATCATCAAGGATCATCTCATAGTCTTAAAAAACTATGATCCTGCAATTCCTTTGGGGGATTACAAGTTCACCCATCATGTCTTCTCGGTTCTAATCACAGGTTTGTGTTTAGAACACATTGATAATGGGATAATTATGAAGCTGCTTCAAGACATGGGTAAAGTAATTGCTGAGGAAGGAAAAAGAGAATACACTCGTGCGTGGTAGATATGTTTCAAAGAAAGGTGGAGGTAGATTTGAGTATGCCACTCAAAAGGGGAAACTGGCTGTGGAATGCGGCAAAACAAAAAATATGGGTAAAGTATCATTTTGAAAAACAACCAAGAAGTATTTGCTCCGACTGTTTTGTTATTGATCATGTTGATGACAAATGTGATGAGCGTGCATGGGAAATATATATCTTTAGAATGACAGATGAGCAATTCAAAGAATTCTATGAAAAGAATGCTTACATGGTAGAAGCCATGCAAAATCAGGAAAGTGGTGCAAGCAATACTGGGCCTCATGATCCTAATGATGTTGGGTTGTTGCAAAAAGAAAATGGGCTGGATACTAGGAAAAATAAAAGAATAAGGGATGATGGAATTGAAGATAACTATGTAATTCTTGATAACCCGACCTTCTCACACCCACAAAACCAAAGTCAGGACCTTTCTAATCCTCTCATGGATGGTAGTGGTGGTCAAATAGAGATTCATGGTAAAGCTGTTTTTGATGAGGATCTGAACATGGAGGAAGCTGAAAATGGAGCAAGAGGACCAAATGAAACTCACCATGCTCCGGCTACTGATGCTCAAATTAGTTTCGCAAATCAGGTTTTTTCTTCTTCTCCTCTTTCAGTTCTTACAATTTTGAATCCTTTAAACCTTCCTGATAAAGCTCGTTGTTATACTGTTCGTTACAATTCTAGGGTTTCGTTTTATTTCGTTATTGTGTTGATTTCCCCCAATTTCTTTGTTATTAGCTATAAAATTAGGGTTTGCAATTTTAAAGTATTGATTTTTAGTGCCACTAGCAGTCTTTTCTTTTTGAAATTTGATTGTTTTGTTCATAACACTCAGTTTAGTTGTCTGAGTAATCACTCGTATTCCCACAAGTGTTGTATGAATTGTGATTTTGTTGGTAACACCTTGGTTCATTTGGAGTGTTGTTCTGAGTATTGCCTTGTTACCATTTGTAAAATTAAGCTATCCTTAGCTGATTCTCATTTCTCTTCAATGAGGATTTTGTCGTGGAATTGTCAGGGATTTGGTAACCCTACAACTAGGAATTCACTATGGAATTTGATCAGAGGTCAAAACCCTGACATGATATTCCTGTGTGAAACTAAAAATGAATCTTCTAAAATGCATCAATATCTTAGAAGATTCAATTACCCTAATTCATGGGTTTTCCCTTCTGTTGGTCGTGCTGGGGGTATCTCCTTAATCTGGAAAACTGGGTTTCAATGTGAAATTATTCATAATACTGATAAGATGATAAATGTTATAATTTCAGATAACCCTAGTAAACCTGAATTTCTAGCCACCTTTCTTTATGGTTCTGTGTACCATGAAGAGAAGATGGCACAATGGAAATACATTGAAGAAATAGGTGCCAGAATAGATCATCCCTGGGTTATCATAGGTGACCTCAACATTACTATGCATGCCCATGAGAGATCTACCTTCTCCACTCCTTCCACTACTGAATATCCGGAAATCCAAACTATTTTAGATAATAGTGATCTCTCTGATCTAGGATATATTGGTAATAGGTTTACATGGAACAACAGACAATCTGGTAATAATTGCATATATGCTAGATTGGACAGGGCATTGGTAAATGGTCATTGGCTAAATCACTATGGTTCCACTCCAGTACACCATATTGATTCTATAGGCAGTGATCATATACCTATAATCTTGGAGACTAATTCTGTGTCTTTTCAAGGTAGCAAGCCCTATAGATATTTCAAATGTTGGGGTAGGGATCCTTCAGTAAGAGAAGTCATTAAAAAGGCTTACTCTAAAAATGTCAGTGGCTCCCCCTCTTTCCAATTTACTAATAAGCTGAGATTTGTTAAACATGATTTAAAACTCTGGAATCACCAGCATTTTGGTAATATTGATCATAAGGTTAGAAATCTTAGTTGTCAACTCCATGATCTTAATAATCGTCCTCATTCCTCAAGTAATGTTGATTTGATTAAACAAGTTGAATTTGACCTAGAATACTGGCAAAAAGTTCAAGAGGACTTTTATGCCCAGAAATCTAGACAAGAGTTCTTTAACTCCTTTGACAGAAATACTGGGTTTTATCATAATTATGCCAACAGGAGGAGGCATTTTAACCATATAAATGCTCTCAAAATGGATAATGGACAGTGGGTCAATGACAATGAACTGGTCTCGAGACCTTATTGGTAAACCACTTCAGTTCTATAGGAACTTGTTCTAATCCTTCTAGAAATCCTGAGATTCTCAATTGTATTGATTCTTGTATTTCAGTCAGTGATAACCAAAATCTTCTTAGACCGATTACTAAGCAAGAAATCATTGATACAATTAACCAAATGACTCCTTGGACGGCTCCAGGGCCTGATGGTTTTCCCCCAGGATTCTATAAGGAAAATATAGACCTCTTATTAGATGATATCTGGAAAACTGCTAACAGTTTCCTGGATTCCAAACATCTTCTAAAAGAGATGAACCATACTTTTTTGTCTTTAATCCCCAAAACTAATAGTCCCTCTAGTCCTTCTGATTTTAGACCTATTTCTTTGTGCAATTCTAATTACAAAATCATTTCAAAGATTCTTGTAAATAGGATGAAGCCACTTCTGAGCAAAATGATTAGCCCTTATCAGGCTGCCTACGTTCCAGGAAGACATATTCAAGAGAATATCATCATTGCTCATGAGTTGGTGCATACTATGAAAAGAAAAAGGAAAAAGGACAAATGGGGTGTCATGGGCCTTAAACTAGATATGTCTAAGGCCTTTGACAGAGTCGAATGGTCTTTCCTAAGAGACATTCTTAGATCTTTTGGTTTCTCTGAACATTGGTGTGACCTAATACATCAATGCATTAGTACCACTAGTATCTCCATTATGCTAAATGGGTCTCCTTGTAAAACCTATAGACCAACTAGGGGTCTGAGACAGGGAGATCCCCTGTCTCCTTATATGTTCATCCTGGTTATGGAATCATTCTCTAGATACCTTCTTCATGCTGAAAATTGTCAGCTTATTCATGGTCTGAAAGTTACCAAGGAAGCGCCGAGTATCAGCCATCTGCTATTTGCAGATGATTGTCTAATTTTTGCTAAAGCTTCTCATTCTGAAGCTCAAAACTTATTGAGTTTGATTAAAGATTTTAGTTCTGTCTCTGGTCAAGTGATTAACCTACAAAAGTCAGGTTGTTTCTTTAGCAATAATGTTCATCCTGATTATGCGGTATCTCTCATAAATGATCTTAAAGTTAAAAAAATAGCTTTAAATGAAAAATATCTAGGCATTCCCCTATTCATATCTAGATCTAGAACTGATTCCTTTAATTACCTCAATGAACACTTTGATAAAAGAGTAGCTAAGTGGAAGGGCAAACAATTTAACCAGGCAGGTAGGTCTATCATGGTCCAAAATGTGGTAAAAAGTTCCCCTATTTATCACATGAACACCTTCACTATCCCTGATAGTATCATTGACAATATGGAATCTTCTCAAAGAGATTTTTGGTGGGGTAAGTCTAGTCCAGGAGGAATCTACTTAAGGGGTTGGCCTCGTATTTGTACCCATAAATATCAGGGAGGTCTTGGATTTCGTAACCTTAAACATGTCAATCTTTCCCTCTTGACGAAAACTGCTTGGAATGTTATTCATAAACCCGACTCTTTGTGTGTAATTATTTTGAAATGCAAATATTTTAAGAATTGTCATCCTCTTCATAGGCCCAAAAAGGCTGATATTTCTTGGGTATGGAGAAGTATCAGCCGTGGTCTGGATGTTATCATGCATAATTCCATTTGGGAAGTTAGGAAAGGTGATTGTATATCTGCTTTTTGCTGACAATTGGATACCAAATGCATCGGAGCCTAGGTTTGTCTCGAATCCTAATCCTAATATTACTGTTGCTGCTTTTATTGATAAAGAAACTAAATGTTGGAAACCTGAACTTGTCAAAGCCTTCTTCACTCCCCAAAATGCTAGGGCAATTCTAGACATTAGAATACCTTTATCAGGAACTGATAGACTTATCTGGCCACAAACAAGAAATGGCATGTTTTCGGTTAAATCTGCCTATAAAATCATCTCGGGTCAAAATGTTTTTATGTCTAATCCTCAGAATAGTAATCCTTTTTACAAATCCCTGTGGAAGCTTCCTATCTTACCAAAAGTACAACTTTTCATCCGGAAATGTCATGAAAATATTCTACCAAATGCAAATCTGATTAATAGATATTCTAATAGTCATGAATCTTCCTGTAACATGTGCAACTTGGGTATTACTGAAACCCTTGAACATATTTTTCTACATTGTGAGTTCTCTAAGTCTGTATGGGCTATTACTCCATATGCAGACATGATTGAGCAGACCTCATCCTCTAACATCAGTCTGCAGGAATGGATTAGTAGATGGCTCTCTGATGATAGTCTGAAACCTAAAGCAGGGGCTATTTTCTCAATTGCTTGGAGCATTTGGAAAGAGAGGTGTTCTTGCACATTCCAGGAAAAAAATCTTAATCATCACACTACAGCTAGACTTGCACTTAAGCTAGTCAATGATACTTAAACATACTTAAGCAATCCTGTGCCTCAGGATAGAAGTAGGAATGCTACTGTAGAAGAAAATCTTAGTAATGTCATTAGATGTTTGCCTGATAATTGCAATATAATCTACAGTGATGCATCCTTTGACAAAAACACTAATTTATCTGGCATTGGTCTGGTTATGAATGATTCAACAGGTTCTTTCCTAGGCTGCAAGCTCAAAGCTGGGAATGTAAGGAATGTAGAGGAAGCGGAAAGCTTGGCTCTTCTTGAAGCGGTAAAGTGGGCGAAAGCGAAAGGACTAGTGAAAGTTTGTTTTGTCAGTGACGCTAAAACAGTAATTGATTCTATCAATTCTAATAATGACCAATTATTTTGGTACAATAATTCAGTCTTAGATGACTGCAGAACTATTATTTCCAGTTTTAACTTTGTTAAATTCCACTTCCTAAGAAGGAATCACATTGTAATTGCTAATCACGCAGCAAAGCATAGTAGAAGATCTAGAATCTCTGGAGAATGGATGGGTTACATCCCTGATTTTCTCAATTCAACTATGTAATCCTTTTCTTGGGTAATATAAGTATTTTTTCTAGCAAAAAAAAGAAGTATATGATTTGCTTGCGAAGCTAGCATCCTTGAAATGTATAAACATCGCACAAAATATAATTATCTCACAGCAAAAAGAAGTGTGAGAAATGAGATTTGAACCCTTGACCTGCCTCTTGCATATTCTCGCAACACACCAACTGTTCTAACCCTCTCTTGGGAATTTATTTGCGAGATAGTCATCAACTTTCTCCTTTGCGAAATAGGAAAAGTCCGTGCGAAATTTCGCATAACAAAAATAAATGTGCGAGAAGCAAGAATTGATCCTGCGCCCTTCTGCTTGCATTCATGCTTCCTGACCAACTGTGCTAGCCCTGCCTCTGCGAACTGTGTCTGCGAAATAACCACCTACTTTCTTCTTGCAAAATATCCTTACTAAATTATCAAAGACTGTGCGAAGTAAACATTTGCGTGAAGCAAACGAACATCTGCGAAGTGTTCGTGCTGCGAACGTTATAAGGTAAACATTTGCGAAGTGCAAAAACTCTTTGCGAATGGGGAGATTCGAACCCTAGACATCAAACTACTTCCCTTTACTGCTGACCATCTGAGCTAGCTTCAGCTTGCGAAATAAACACATATTGCCACTCTATTATTCTTCCTTTCTTTTCAGTAGTTCCAAAAAGTGTGAAAAATATTGAGCTTTGCAAGAATTGATCATGCGAACTTTAACCCATACTCCTAATCCCTGACCATCCGTGCTACTTGTTGTTTGCGAAAGAAACACATAATTTCATAACCTTATTCCATTTCTTCTCATTTGAAAGTTCAAAAAATATGCGAAAATTCGCGAGAGGTGGGAATTGAACCTGCGACCTCAAGCTCATTATCTTTACCTCTGACCAACTTTGCTAGCTTCTGTTTGCAAACTATCTCCGCGAAATAATAACTTACTTTCTTCTGTGCAAAATACCCTTGCGAAATATCCACGCGAAAAATATACATTTGTTGGGATTTGAACACGCGACCATGAACTCATTAATTTCGCAGATAACCAACTGTGCTGCCTCTTGTTTGCGAAATAATGAAACAACCTTGCGAAATTATCCATTTTTTCCCTTCTGTAAAAAGAAGAAAATTATGCTCGCAAGTGAATTCGAAGTTGCGACCTCAAACTCACATATTGATCGCTGAACTAACTGTTCAAGAACCTCTTTGTGAAATTAACCCCACAACTTTTTTCTTTATTCTCTTATTCGCCACTGAAAAATAAAAAATATGTGTCTCTGTGAATTCGAACCCGTGACCTCTTGCTTATTCGCTGCAACTCAAACCATCTGTGCGAGCTTATGTTTGTGAGAAAAATCACAGAGTTTTGTTCTTATCCTTATCTTCGTTCTTCCTTTATTTCCTTCAACAATTTTCCTCTTGCTTTTTCTCCTGAATATGAAATCTTCCAGTAAAAAATTAGCTTTCTTCCTTGAATTTCATCACATCAACCTATTTTTTCTCTTCCTCTTTTCATGTCCTTGAATTGTTGACGGTGTTTTCTCCCTGAAAGTGTGATTTCTTCCATAAAACTTCCATTTTTGAACCTAAATTTTATAGATCTAAATAAAAAGTATGAACAGTAACTAATTTTCATGGAAATTTCTTGATCCAACAAGTTACAGGAAGGACAAAATCCATTACTCTCTCCCTGTTTCTAGCGCATATGTAGTTGCAGGAAATCCCACACTACACCCCTCATAATATTTCATAGATCTAAATCTATTTCATAATCAAAATAAAGATTAAAATGCTAAAATTATAAAATGGACACAAGGATTTTTACATGGTTCGATCAATGTGATCTACATCCATGGTTCTTCACTATAATTATCGAGATTACATTAGTATTTCATTTACAATCTCCGTTAATGGATATTTTGTAGAGCTCTAGATCTAATTTTAGGGGAAGAAGATGATAAAGAAAATAAATCTCTCCCTGTAAAATAATATCTCTCTCCTAACAAAATGAGTTTTCCTCTCCAAAAATATGTCTCTCTTTCTAAAAATTATTTCTCTCTCCTCAAATGTGTGTCCCCCCTTCTCTCTCCTGCTCTCCTCTTTATATAGTGTTTACATAGTGGATGACAAAATCATGTACAACTAATATTTCCCTTAATTTCGGATTTACCTTGCGACATCTCGCAGGAGTATAAATGTTAAGTCTCCCAGACACTCTAGTTTTCGCAAGATCTTCGCGCTTTCTTCATGTTTCTATCACCACCATCTATTGCGTCGTCAGTCTGCGACACTTGTAAAGTGTCATTGGCGAGGACTTCACAAGTATATCCTAACTGCAATATTCTGCTCCTACAGACGTTATAAAGAACGTTTACAGTAACATTGAATAATTTACGTTATAAATAATTAAATATTTTAAAATTGTTGAAATAGGAAAATTTTAATCAATACAGTCATGTAAGTCCATCTATGTGCACCCCACTAAACCAAGGGTGCACATTCCTCTCTTCTTTATTGGTCATATATGTAACTCAAGTTAATTGGTTTTAAATACTACCGTATTAAATACTAAGCATAAATATCCGCCTTAAAAATAGGAAATATCGGAGGAACATAATATTGCGTACAAAAACCAAGCTCCTTCTCTTCCCTTATTAAAAGCTTTTCATTACCATTTGTTTGTTAAGAAATTCCTGCGTATTAAACTTTTTGTTGAGAAATTTATTGATTAAGAAGATTAGTTGTAAAACCACTATGAATGAAAATAAATAAAGAATACAAAACTATACAAGATAGCTATGTCTCACTACAAGAAAAACTAGATTAAGCAACTGGTCGATTTTGGTGGCAAGAGCCTGTTTTTGGTCGCTCAAGGGGTTTGACCAACTTAAAGTGGCACTCGATGCAGTGGTTGGAAGAGGTGGTATATGTAAAGACTTGGGAGCAGCTATGCAATCGCTCAAGACATGTTTCAACTACATACGGCGAGCAAATAAAGTCAAATTTACTCCAACTATGTTTGAAGTAATAGGGTCATTGGTCTAAATTTGCTCCAACTACCCTTAGCTAATAAGGCCATTGGACTAAGTTTAGTCCAACTATCCTTGGCAAACATGTTTAGCTCTATCAGTTTTTGATGTACAAGTTTGATTAGTTGCTCAAAATATTCCGTTAATGTCATTCCAATGTCACCTTTAATGGATTGAGTGATTGACAAATTGAAATAAATTGATACTGAATATAAATTAAAATATGAACCAAAATAAAAATGAATATGAATTAGTCAACTTTATTATTTCATTAAATTCAATTTACATAATTATTATTTTTACAACAAAAAAAAAATAAACAAATTACAATCTCACATTTTAGAAAAATAATACTATCTCCATCAAACAAAAATTACAGAAATGAATTCAATTTCTTATTAGTAAAACAAAATTAAAATCTTACTTGAGAACCCATGGATAACCTTAAAAACAACTTTGAAGCACCAGGACAAGCTTAAAAACAAGATTCATATATGGTGTGGCATAATAATCTATTTTAGCTCGATTTTGATATCAATAGATCTAGTTCGTCCCGCATATAAGCAAATAAGAAAATTCAAGAGGAACTAACTGAAGGGAAATCAAATTTAAACAAAAATCGGATCAATAAACTGAATAAGAAACCAATCAATGGTGCACATTCCTCTCTTCTTTATTGGTCATATATCTAACTCAAGTTAATTGGTTTTAAATACTACCGTATTAAATACTAAGCATAAATATCCGCCTTAAAAATAGGAAATATCGGAGGAACATAATATTGCGTACAAAAACCAAGCTCCTTCTCTTCCCTTATTAAAAGCTTTTTCATTACCATTTGTTTGTTACGAAGAAATTCCTGCGTATTAAACTTTTGTTGAGAAATTTATTGATTAAGAAGATTAGTTGTAAAACCACTATGAATGAAAATAAATAAAGAATACAAAACTATACAAGATAGCTATGTCTAAATTGATATATATGTACTCTGTTTGGGATGATACAATCATGGGCTATCGTCGGGGAAATCCAAAGGTTTGAGTTTTCCGTCGGATCCGGACAACATTTGATTCAATCTAAGTTGAAGGACAACGAGTTTGTCCGTTCATGTTTTATTAAGTTTCTTAATTTTCTTCCTTATTTACCCCTAAACCATAGTTGGTAACTGTTGATGGTGGTTTTTTAAACAAAGGGTAAAATCGTAAAACCCCATGACCTAGTGTTACCCACAACACATTAACTAGGAGCATTTAACTCAGGTGTAAATAATTAATGGGGGTATTTTTTCAAAATACCAGATTAGGGTTTTTTCAACACAGAACCCTAATTCCAAAACCAAGCCGCATATCTGCGCACCATGGCAAAGAATGCCAAACCAAGCCGCATATCTTGCGCACCATGGCAACAATGCCAAACCAAGCCGCATATCACGCACCATGGCAAAGCAATGCCAAACCAAGCCGCATATCGCGCATCATGGCAAAGAATGCCAAACCAAGCCGCATCATCGCGCACCATGGCAACAATGCCAAACCAAGCCGCATATCACAGCATCATGGCAAAGAATGCCAAACCAAGCCGCATATCTGCGCACCATGGCAAAGAATGCCAAACCAAGCCGCATACTGCGCACCGCGGCAACAATGCCAAACCAAGCCGCACCCTGCGCACCATGGCAACATTGCCAAATCTCCAAGCCGCTATGCCTTTGGCTCACGCCCAACATAGCGCCCTAGGTTTGCAAGACTTGCAACTAGGTCAACATGGCCGCACGTGCCATTGGCACATGCCAACACGTGCCGCAAGCCATATTTCTAAGCCGCTATGCCTTTGGCTCACGCCCAACATAGCGCCCTAGGTTTGCAAGATTTGCAACTAGGTCAACATGGCTGCACGTGCCATTGGCACATGCCAACACGTGCCGCAAGACATATTTCTAAGCCGCTATGCCTTTGGCTCACACCCAACATAGCGCCCTAGGTTTGCAAGACTTGCAACTAGGTCAACATGGCCGCATGTGCCATTGGCACATGCCAACACGTGCCGCAATCCATATTTCTAAGCCGCTATGCCTTTGGCTCATGCCCAACATAGCGCCCTAGGTTTGCAAGACTTGCAACTAGGTCAACATGGCCGCACGTGCCATTGGCACATGCCAACACGTGCCGCAAGCCATATTTCTAAGCCGCTATGCCTTTGGCTCACGCCCAACATAGCGCCCTAGGTTTGCAAGACTTGCAACTAGGTCAACATGGCCGCACGTGCCATTGGCACATGCCAACACGTGCCGCAAGCCATATTTCTAAGCCGCTATGCCTTTGGCTCACACCCAACATAGCGCCCTAGGTTTGCAAGACTTGCAACTAGGTCAACATGGCCGCACGTGCCATTGGCACATGCCAACACGTGCCGCAAGCCATATTTCTAAGCCGCTATGCCTTTGGCTCACGCCCAACATAGCGCCCTAGGTTTGCAAGACTTGCAACTAGGTCAACATGGCCGCACATGCCATTGGCACATGCCAACACGTGCCGCAAGCCATATTTCTAAGCCGCTATGCCTTTGGCTCACGCCCAACATAGCGCCCTAGGTTTGCAAGACTTGCAACTAGGTCAACATGGCCGCACATGCCAAACACACACGCTGGTAGCCTAACTTGCAAACCGTGCAACCTACCACCAAGGCATTCCGCACATGCCACTGGCACATGCCACGCACGCCACTAGCAGCTCTGGCATTACCACTTATGCTCGGAGTGCAACTCGCAACGAAGGCATTCTGCACATGCCATTGGCACATGCCACATGCGTCCCTAGCAACACCACTTGCACGCAAGATGCAACCAACACTCGAGACATCAACACAAACTGGGGGATGCTTCTTTAGGGTTTTGGTTTTGCGGTCACAGCATGCAGCGTACACTACGCTCACATTAAGAAAGCGTGAAAAGGAATAAAGCGGTCAAATAAAAGAGGAAATAATGGTGAAAAACGTTTTCACCCATTAAACCATGCGGTTACCACTTCCTCCCATTATTTCACCCTTTACTCTCTTCCTTCATGAGGCCAGGGTACGTTTCAATCTCGACTTGTATAAATAGGTCTTAACTATTTCCACCAGACAACAAGTCTCGGTCAGGAGAAATATACTACACTTACACTCTCAGAAAGGCAATCTTGCAAGCTTCCTAAGCTTTCACTTTCTGATACAAGTCGAGATACTACTCTCCTCAACACCTTTCTTTGCTCCCCTCCCCAAATCAACCCTTATCCTCCACTTTGTGACCGAAGCAAGTCTGGAACGGCCATTTCTTGGTTTAGGCCAGACTTGTACAGATTGATCTCTCGAATCTATAAAGTGCTCACGTGCAGCACATTTGTTAAGGGTTTGAACCAGTTTCTCACTCACTCACCTACCGCATTTACCGAAATCGGCAGAAATGATTTTTACCCATAAAGAATTGGCGACCACAGCGGGAGGATTGATCTATCGGCTACAATGTCAGACTGTCGATCTCGTTCTTCGACCCAGATGTCAAGATTGTAGGGGAAGGCGACTCAATCCGACGCAACTACCAGACAACCCGGTTACTAGTTGTAAAACTACACGAGAAAACTGGGGACTTGCCGAAGATGCTACCGCTCGATCCGACTCAACTGCCAGACGCCCCAGTTACCAGTTGTAAAACTACACCTGAAAACTGGGGACTCGTTGAAGATGCTACCAGCGATTGGGGACTTGCGACTCAGTCCGACTCAACTGCCGCACAATCTGGTTATCAGTTGTTAAAACTTCACCAGAAAACTGGAGATTCGCCAAGACGCTAGGGACTAATCTGGCGATGCTACCAGCAAAGCCGCCTTTTACACGGAGAGGGGCGTGTTCACAAAACCTATGAAGTGAGTAAATTTAGACTGCGTAAGATATACGATCTATTTTTAGGTTCCTAGTAAAACCGTCATACTGCTGAGTCTTGTGCCTATTGCTAGCACACACTCTCATAGAAGCAATATTCCTTTCCAAAAACATAATCAGAGTCATATTATCAAAACCATTCATCCCAGAAATAATCCAATACCCTAAAAAGCTACCAGCTATCTATCAAAGGTCAAGCTTTTGAACCAGACATCCAATATGTCTTTCAAAAAAAAAAGAACCTAAATGAAATATTAACAGAGAAACGTTCAAGGAAAATCATCCAACAAAAGTCTGCTCTTCTTGGAGAAAGTCAACTTTGCATATTCAAGAGCCGCTCTCTTCATAGTCAACATCTTGGAAAGCTTTTCGAGTTCCACCTCCTGTCGTGCAATCTCCTCGGAGGAAAGGCTTTCGATTGCTGTATCTTTCAACTTTTGGATCTCAGCAAAGCCTTCGACAAACCACGAAGTGTTGAACTCCTTTTATACGCACACGTCGCGATGGTGCTCCTAGTCGGCAATAACGTCTTCAGAAACGGTGTGACCAGTCACCTCACGCATATCCTCGATGGAAGATAAAGCCTCTTCCACACGCTTAACCAGTGCAAATCGACTAAGTGACTTTCTTGGTTGTGGCCATATGTCCGTACTTCTCCCAGATTCTGGTGTACAACGCCTCGTGCTTAGCCGCACGCTGAAGCCGCCAACCAAAGACATGACCCGGATAAGGAACCAAGTACGGAGGATCAAAAAAAGGCGCCCGCACTGGCCTCACGACTCGCAAAGGGTCTTCTTCCATGTCTACGGCAGAACCATCGAGAGAATCATCCGCCGTTTGAGCCACATCTGTGCCCGGCAATTGGCTAACGCCCATCTCCAAGTCACCAACGGTGGTCACCAAAGGCAAGTTTTCGTGTGGCTCTACCCCAAAATCATCCTCCGAACCGGATTCCTCCTGCGAACTTGAGTTATACATTTTTCAAAAGAAGAAACAGAAGAAGAAAGAAAAGAAGCGCTTGCCAGACGCGCTTGCCAGACGCGCTTACCAGACGTGCTTACCAGACACGCTTACCAGATGCACATGCCAGGCACACATGCCGCACGCGCATGCCAGCCGCAGTACCACACTCTCGTGCTAACAGGTTTGCATCCTTCCAAATAGCTAACAACTTGCGCCCTTCCAAAGACCATCCTTGCCCTTCGAAACAACGCCATGGCTCCAGCACTTCGCGATCAAAACCGTGTGATCTCTGCACGATACACTTACGATCACCAGAACCAGAGCCGCTTCTGACACCCCAACGGTTATTCAAGCATGTAAACTTCAACCGTCACCAGAGACGCTACTCCATCATCAGGGCAAGATACTGGAAGATCCGGAAGAAGCCGACCTTCTTTTAGCACTGTTGATTTGATGAAAAGACAAAAGATACTTCAGCAGGACGTGCGTTTATAGATGAAGAGGCTCGCGTTGCTCTTAGACGCCCAGTAGAAGGAGATAAGCAATCCAATTTCGTCACAAATGAAGATCAGGAAAGACTTCTCAAAAATCGAAAGCAAGGGAAATCAACAACTCTCCTGAGTTCACAGAGACCCTTCTCCCGTCAGGACCCGCACAATGGGAACTTCACCCACAAAGTCGTACAGTCTATGATGAAACAGCTATGTGAGATTTTATGTTTCTCCAAGGCGTAGCATCAAGACATATTTTGCACCCCTCAACCGCACTGCATCGGGAAAGCAGGCGCTTCCAGCCAGGGAAGCCGTTCCCAAACCCCAACCTCTCTTAGAAGCACGATCGATAGATGAAACTGGGGACTCCTAACCTCTGTTCTCTTGAGAGATGTCGAGTTTGACAGAACGTGACGCGGCCTCCGACTTCAAAATGGTAACCGTCAAGGCTTTGAAAGTTGCAAGACATCGTTCCAACATTCTCTCCAGAAGTAGCTCCGCATCAACGTTCTCTCCAAAAGTAGCTACGCATCAACGTTCTCCAGCAGCGGCTTCGCTTCAACGTTCGCTTCAATGCCACTCCTTCCTGCAAAGGGTCGTGCCGCCACACTCCCCATATCAAGGAACATAGTCACAGCTAGCCAATCTTCGTAGTCATGGACACCTTTTAATCCATCTCGCCGGAACTCGTGATCATGGACAGTTTGCTCGCTTACGCATCCAGCCAATCCTTTTACGTCCACAGAAGCTCATAGAATATCAGCCAACCTACTTTGTTACCACGGCAATGTAGTTTCTCCTGATTACATCTCCTACCAAGAACTGTTGCCCCTCATTCTTTGATACCAGCCAGAGCTTCACCGCAGCAGCAATTACTACAAAGATGGAAACATGTAAACCATACTTGAGAACGGAAGATATACACGGGATTCCTTCACTGTCAAAGCTACGAAGAACAGTCCACCAAAAATCCGTACCCACAACAAGGTCCTCTACTCTTCAAGGGTGCAGCGCAAGAACATCATCACCTCTCTGTCTAGAAGACGCCTTCAACACTTTACGAGGCCGCGGAGGATCCCGAGCCTGCACTATCCAGAATATGTCATCATGTAATTCCTGAGCATCCCAGTGCCATATCCAGAAGAGTACAATAAGCTTATATCAAATCCCGTGGAGGGGGGATTAAAGGCGATATAATGAAAGTTTTACGAGCCGCGGGAATTTCTCAACATGAATCCGTACATGTGCATCGAAAACTCCAAAAGCACGCCAGAAGCAGTCAACAAGGACGGATTCGAAGGAAGGGGAACGACTAGGTCATCCTCGTCGATAACAGTGACGCATGCTCCAACAGGACATCTCTGCACAAAAGGGAAATTTTCCATTTATACAACAAGCGGCGGTAAAGTGTACGACAGTCCGCCAAAGAAGAAGAAAACATACCGAGAGAAATTCAACAAGAAGAACCTTTTCTCAAACGAGGGAGATGATGCAGTTGCGTTGGGTTTGAATACAGAACCTTTAAAAAGGAAAGGAAGCAATGAGGGACATAACGCTTCCAGATTTTAGCATGAATAATGCCCTAATTGAAGCCGCACGTGAAGGAAAGCAAGATAAGGAAACTTTGCTATCCGAAGAAACTCCCTCCTTGTTTACATCGGTCACACCAGCTAGCACGCTCAGTTTCCCAACTCGCGCCAACTTCCCAACGTCGCCCAAGTTGCACCGGCCCCACCAATTGCGCCGACTTCCCAATGGCCGCCCAAGTCACGCCTGCAAGCACGCAAAGCTTCCACACCTTGCGCCGGTCACGCCTGCAAGCACGCAAAGCTTCCACACCTTGCGCCGGTCACGCCAACAAGCACGCACAGCTTCCACACCTTACGCCGGTCCCACCAGCTAGCACGCTCAGTTTCCCAACTCACGCCAACTTCCCAACGTCGCCCAAGTTGCACCGGCCCCACCAATTACGCCGACTTCCCAATGGATGCCCAAGTCACGCCTGCAAGCACGCAAAGCTTCCACACCTTGCGCCGGTCCCACCAGCTAGCACGCTCAGTTTCCCAACTCACGCCAACTTCCCAACGTCGCCCAAGTTGCACCGGGCCCACCAATTGTGCCAGCCTCCCGATTTGTGCAAAACAACCAGAGGCAAGGATTCCAAATCCAATTTATAAAAGGTCAGACAAGCCACCTCAATTCTCTTTACGGTTTGCTGTTAATAGTTTGTCACCATCTTATGCTTACCTCGCAACAAAGCCCCTGTTCCGAGCTAAGCAGGGGACTTAATGTTGATGTTGGTTTTTTAAACAAAGGGTAAAATCGTAAAACCCCATGATCTAGTGTTACCCGCAACACATTAACTAGGAGAATTTAACTCAGGTGTAAATAATTAATGGGGGTATTTTTTCAAAATACCAGATTAGGGTTTTTTCAACACAGAACCCTAATTCCAAAACCAAGCCGCATATCTCGCGCACCATGGCAAAGAATGCCAAACCAAGCCGCATCTTTGCGCACCATGGCAACAATGCCAAACCAAGCCGCATATCTGCGCATCATGGCAGCAATGCCAAACCAAGCCGCATCATCACGCACCATGGCAAAGAATGCCAAACCAACCCGCATACTGCGCACCGCGGCAACGATGCCAAACCAAGCCGCACCCTGCGCACCATGGCAGCAATGCCAAACCAAGCCGCATACTGCGCACCATGGCAACAATGCCAAACCAAGCCGCATACTGCGCATCATGGCAGCAATGCCAAACCAAGTCGCATACTGCGCACCATGGCAGCAATGCCAAACCAAGCCGCATATTGCGCACCGCGGTAACGATGCCAAACCAAGCGGCAACACCATGGCAACGCCCAACATAGCGCCTTAGGTTTGCAAGATTTGTGTAGGACCATAATATCGCAACGTACAGGACTCGCGAAGTGTATAAACAACGATGCCGCGAGGCGCCGCAGAGCTAAAATAAACGAAATAGTTGTACATCGCGACACTGCCAAAACCTCCGCTACTACATATGCGCTAGAAACAGGGACGAGCAGTGATTGACGAAGAAATTGGAAAGAATTTGGATTAACAGAGAAGAGATTTGGAAAAGATACTCAAGAATTCATTGAAAAAGAAAGATGGCTAGAAGAAGAAACATACAGGAACAACCAACGATTGTAAGAAGAAGTGGGAGACTTGTCTGGGGAAAGGAGGAATGAAACAGGAGAATCTTCAAGGATGAATATGAGAAATGACGGAGAAGATCAAAATCAACTTCTCCCTGCCGCATATTGCTTCCAAATGAGCGGAAATGGGGAAAATCAAGGAAACATGCAACTCCAAGGACCGAATGACCCAGTCACTAAGGAAGAATAATCCTACATGGGAGAGAAGAATTGAGAAGAAACAGAGAGATCGAGGATGACATTGAGAGACACTACATTGAACAAGCGCGACTAGCTCAGAGAGAAAGGCTAAGAGAAGAAATGGAAAATCAAGAGATGGAGGAGGCAATCCGGCAAAATAACCATGATAACCGCGAAAGAAGAAGGGAAATGTATCGTACTAATAGAAATATTAATGAAGAATATGAGAGGGTGCAGATGATGAGAGCCGAGAGGCAACCGACTTAACGAAAGAGACGAAGAAGAGCGTCATGAGGAAAGGAGAGGGAAAAATAATGAGCAGGAAGGTCAAAATAGGCACGAGCGAAGAAGGAGAGAAGCAGAGCTAAAAGACCAAAGAGAATCAAATTCTGAGGCAAATGAACAAATCTTAAGGGAACTAGCCGAAATGAGAGGATTATTGAACAAATGTAGGGAAGGAGGAAGGAGACAATCGGACCCATCGCAGACGACAAGAACCCCTTCACGCTAGAAGTACATGGGAGGAATACCTCCTAAGTGTAATTTACCATTGACCAACATTTTTGATGGAACAACTCGTGCGATACAACATATTAAGGCTTATATGAGATGTATGTTACAATGGGAGAATCATGATGCCATATTATGCAAATATTTCGCGTCAAGCTTAATAGGAGAAGCATTAAAATGGTTTGAAGGTCTGCCAAGGAACACAATCACATCATTTAACCATCTACAAGCCATTTTCCTAGAGCATACATAAGTAACAACTCTTCGCGACCAGGCATTGAAGATGTATTCGGTTGAAACAAAGGATTGGCGAGAGCTTAAGGCAATTGACGATGGAGAACCATGTGTAGCGAAATGGCAGACGGGTTGAGGAGAGATATCGATGCCAAACCAAGCCACCGCCGGGCGATAGAAGTCATGAGTTTTGTTCTTACCATCGCTTCCATGGGCATCAAACAAACGATTGTAGAAACATAAAGAGAATTATTCTCGAGGATGATCGATCGTGGGAAGTCAATCGCACCACCACCACTACACGAGAGATGCACGAACAATGTGTCGGCGAAGGGAAAGGAAACATTTGTGATAGAAGTAGGAACAAAAGCACCATGGCAACAATGCCAAAAATCATTGGTATTATACAGGAGATCAAGCCGCTATGAAAAACGAACAGCCTTTGGCTCACGCAAATGTAAGACCTAAAGTGCAACATAGCGCCCTAGGTTTGCAAGACTTGCAACTAGGTCAACATGGCCGAAAAAGTTATTTCTTTGGCGGTTCTTCTTCTTCGTTCGATTCTTCAACTGATTATTCTCGCCGCTTAATTTTCTTCTTCGCAGCCTCGCTATCGTAAACGTCAGAAATTGTTTCGTGCCATTGGCACATCTATGTGCCAACAAAGAGAGTTAATTTTGTTCGAACTACTTAAAGAAGTGTTGAGATGAGCTAGAAGAAGGTTATCCATAGGTTCAGAAAATGTATGGAGAAGAATAAGCCATATTTCTAAGAATCATTGCCCTCCAAAGAGAGTGGCATTGCACACGTTTGCGAGAGTCTATGCCTTTGGCTCACGCCAACATAGCGCCCTAGGTTTGCAAGACTTGCAACCCAGCTAGGTCAACATGGCCGCATCATAGTTATCACCGTAATTTTCAAAAAAGTGCCATTGGCACATGCCAACACGTGCCCGAGAGAAGCCATATTTCTAAGCCGCTATACCTTTTCTTGATCGGCTCACGCCCAACATAGCGCCAAAGAAAGTTGCGAGAGAAAAACTAGGTTTGCAAGACTTGCAACTAGGTCAACATGGCCGCACGCCATTGGCACATGCCAACACGTGCCGCAAGCCATATTTCTAAGCCGCAATGGATTAATTAACCAAAATATAGTGAGGGGTGTAGTGTGGAAAACCTTTGGCTCGCGCCCAACATAGCGACCTAGGTTTGCAAGACTTGCAACTAGGTCAACATGGCCGCACATGCCATTGGCACATGCCAACACGTGCCGCAAGCCATATTTCTAAGCCGCTATGCCTTTGGCTCACGCCCAACATAGCGCCCTAGGTTTGCAAGACTTGCAACTAGGTCAACATGGCCGCACGTGCCATTGGCACATGCCAACACGTGCCGCAAGCCATATTTCTAAGCCGCTATGCCTTTGGCTCACGCCCAACATAGCGCCCTAGGTTTGCAAAACTTGCAACTAGGTCAACATGGCCGCACGTGCCATTGGCACATGCCAACACGTGCCGCAAGCCATATTTCTAAGCCTATGTGCCTTTGGCTCACGCCCAACATAGCGCCCTAGGTTTGCAAGACTTTCAACTAGGTCAACATGGCCGCACGTGCCATTGGCACATGCCAACACGTGCCGCAAGCCATATTTCTAAGCCGCTATGCCTTTGGCTCACGCCCAACATAGCGCCCTAGGTTTGCAAGACTTTCAACTAGGTCAACATGGCCGCACGTGCCATTGGCACATGCCAACACGTGCCGCAAGCCATATTTCTAAGCCGCTATGCCTTTGGCTCACGCTCAACATAGCGCCCTAGGTTTGCAAGACTTGCAACTAGGTCAACATGGCCGCACGTGCCATTGGCACATGCCAACACGTGCCACAAGCCATATTTCTAAGCCGCTATGCCTTTGGCTCACGCCCAACATAGCGCCTTAGGTTTGCAAGATTTGCAACTAGGTCAACATGGCCGCACGTGCCATTGGCACATGCCAACACGTGCCGCAAGCCATATTTCTAAGCCGATGTGCCTTTGGCTCACGCCCAACATAGCGCCCTAGGTTTGCAAGACTTGCAACTAGGTCAACATGGCCGCACATGCCATTGGCAAATGCCAACACGTGCCGCAAGCCATATTTCTAAGCCGCTATGCCTTTGGCTCACGCCCAACATAGCGCCCTAGGTTTGCAAGACTTGCAACTAGGTCAACATGGCCGCACGTGCCATTGGCACATGCCAACACGTGCCGCAAGCCATATTTCTAAGCCGCTATGCCTTTGGCTCACGCCCAACATAGCGCCCTAGGTTTGCAAAACTTGCAACTAGGTCAACATGGCCGCACGTGCCATTGGCACATGCCAACACGTGCCGCAAGCCATATTTCTAAGCCGCTATGCCTTTGGCTCACACCCAACATAGCGCCCTAGGTTTGCAAGACTTTCAACTAGGTCAACATGGCCGCACGTGCCATTGGCACATGCCAACACGTGCCGCAAGCCATATTTCTAAGCCGCTATGCCTTTGGCTCACGCCCAACATAGCGCCCTAGGTTTGCAAGACTTGCAACTAGGTCAACATGGCCGCACGTGCCATTGGCACATGCCAACACGTGCCACAAGCCATATTTCTAAGCCGCTATGCCTTTGGCTCACGCCCAACATAGCGCCCTAGGTTTGCAAGACTTGCAACTAGGTCAACATGGCCGCACGTGCCATTGGCACATGCCAACACGTGCCGCAAGCCATATTTCTAAGCCGCTATGCCTTTGGCTCACACCCAACATAGCGCCCTAGGTTTGCAAGACTTGCAACTAGGTCAACATGGCCGCACGTGCCATTGGCACATGCCAACACGTGCTGCAAGCCATATTTCTAAGCCGCTATGCCTTTGGCTCACGCCCAACATAGCGCCCTAGGTTTGCAAGACTTGCAACTAGGTCAACATGGCCGCACATGCCATTGGCACATGCCAACACGTGCCGCAAGCCATATTTCTAAGCCGCTATGCCTTTGGCTCACGCCCAACATAGCGTCCTAGGTTTGCAAGACTTGCAACTAGGTCAACATGGCCGCACATGCCATTGGCACATGCCAAACACACACGCTGGTAGCCTAACTTGCAAACCGTGCAACCTACCACCAAGGCATTCCGCACATGCCACTGGCACATGCCACGCACGCCACTAGCAGCTCTGGCATTACCACTTACGCTCGAGGTGCAACTCGCAACGAAGGCATTCCGTATATACCATTGGCACATGCCACATGCGTCCCTAGCAGCACCACTTGCACGCAAGATGCAACCAACACTCGAGACATCAACACAAACTGGGGGATGCTTCTTTAGGGTTTTGGTTTGGCGGTCACAGCATGCAGCGTACACTACGCTCACATTAAGAAAGCGTGAAAAGGAATAAAACGGTCAAATAAAAGAGGAAATAATGGTGAAAAACGTTTTCACCCATTAAACCATGCGGTTACCACCTCCTCCCATTATTTCACCCTTTACTCTCTTCCTTCATGAGGCCAGGGTACGTTTCAATCTCGACTTGTATAAATAGGTCTTACCTATTTCCACCAGACAACAAGTCTCGGTCAGGAAAAATATACTACACTTACACTCTCAGAAAGGAAATCTTGCAAGCTTCCTAAGCTTTCACTTTCTGATACAAGTCGAGATACTACTCTCCTCAACACCTTTCTTTGCTTCCCTCCCCAAATCAACCCTTCTCCTCCACTTTGTGACCGAAGCAAGTCTGGAACGGCCATTTCTTGGTTTAGGCCGGACTTGTAAAGATTGATCTCTTGAATCTATAAAGTGCTCACGTGCAGCACATTTGTTTAGGGTTTGAACCAGTTTCTCACTCACTCACCTACCGCATTTACCGAAATCGACAGAAACGATTTTTACCCATAAAGAATTAGAGACCACAGCGGGAGGATTGATCTATCGACTAAAATGTCAGACTGTCGATCTGGTTCTTCGACCCAGATGTCAAGATTGTAGGGGAAGGCGACTCAATCCGACGCAACTACCAGACAACCCGGTTACTAGTTGTAAAACTACACGAGAAAACTGGGGACTTGCCGAAGATGCTACCGCTCGATCCGACTCAATCGCCAGACGCCTTGATTCTGAGTTGTAAAACTACACCTGAAAACCGGGGACTCGTTGAAGATGCTACCAGCGATTGGGGACTTGCGACTCAGTCCGACTCAACTGCCAGACAATCCGGTTATCAGTTGTTAAAACTTCACCAGAAAACTGGAGATTCGCTGAAGACGCTAGGGACTAACTGGCGATGCTACCAGCAAAGCCGCCTTTTACACGGAGAGGGGCGTGTTCACAAAACCTATGAAGTGAGTAAATTTAGACTGCGTAAGATATACGATCTATTTTTAGGTTCCTAGTAAAACCGTCATACTGCTGAGTCTTGTGCCTATTGCTAGCATACACTCTCATAGAAGCAATATTCCTTTCCAAAAACATAATCAAAGTCATATTATCAAAACCATTCATCCCAGAAATAATCCAATACCCTAAAAAGCTACCAGCTGTCTATCAAAGGTCAAGCTTTGAACCAGACATCCAATATGTCTTTCAAAAAAAAAAGAACCTAAATGAAATATTAACAGAGAAACGTTCAAGGAAAATCATCCAACAGAAGTCTGCTCTTCTTGGAGAAAGTCAACTTTGCATATTCAAGAGCCGCTCTCTTCATAGTCAACATCTTGGAAAGCTTTTCGAGTTCCACCTCCTGTCGTGCAATCTCCTTGGAGGAAAGGCTTTCGATTGCTGCATCTTTCAACTTTTGGATCTCAGCAAAGCCTTCGACAAACCACGAAGTGTTGAACTCCTTTTATACGCACACGTCGTGATGGTGCTCCTAGTCGGCAATAACGTCTTCAGAAACGGTGTGACCAGTCACCTCACGCATATCCTCGATGGAAGATAAAGCCTCTTCCACACGCTTAACCAGTGCAAATCGACTAAGTGACTTTCTTGGTTGTGGCCATATGTCTGTACTTCTCCCAGATTCTGGTGTACAACGCCTCGTGCTTAGCCGGCACGCTGAAGCCACCAACCAGCACATGAACTGGATAAGGAACCAAGTATGGAGGATCAAAAAAAGGCGCCTGCACCTGGCCTCACGACTCGCAAAGGGTCTTCTTCCATGTCTACGACAGCAACCATCAGAGAATCATCCGCCGTTTGAGCCACATCTGTGCTTGGCAATTGGCTAACGCCCATCTCCAAGTCACCAGCGGTGGTCACCAAAGGTAAGTTTTCGTGTGGCTCTACCCCAAAATCATCCTCCGAACCGGATTCCTCCTGCGAACTTGAGTTAGAAATTTTTCAAAAGAAGAAACAGAAGAAGAAAGAAAAGAAGCGCTTGCCAGACGCGCTTGCCAGACACGCTTGCCAGACGTGCTTACCAGACACGCTTACCAGATACACATGCCAGGAACACATGCCGCACGCGCATGCCAGCCGCAGTACCACACTCTGTGCTAACAGTTTGCATCCTTCCAGCGCTAACAACTTGCGCCCTTCCAGCACCATCCTTGCCCTTCGAAACAACGCCATGGCTCCAGCACTTCGCGATCAAAACCGTGTCATCTCTGCACGATACACTTACGATCACCAGAACCAGAGCCGCTTCTGCCACCCCAACGGTTATTCAAGCATGTAAACTTCAACCGTCACCAGAGACGCTACTCCACCATCAGGGCAAGATACTTTGGAAGATCCTAAGAAGCCGACCTTCTTTTAGCACCATTTGATTTGATGAAAAGACAAAAGATACTTCAAAGGACGTGCGTTTATAGATGAAGAGGCTCGCGTTGCTCTTAGACGCCCAGTAGAAGGAGATAAGCAATCCAATTTCGTCACACATGAAGATCAGGAAAGACTTCTCAAAAATCGAAATCAAGGGAAATCAATAACTCTCCTGAGTTCACAGAGACCCTTCTCCCGTCAGGACCCGCACAATGGGAACTTCACCCACAAAGTCGTACAGTCTATGATGAAACAGCTATGTGAGATTTTATGTTTCTCCAAGGCATAGCATCAAGACATATTTTGCACCCCTCAACAGCACTGCATCGGGAAAGCAGGCGCTTCCAGCCAGGGAAGCCGTTCCCAAACCCCAACCTCTCTTAAGAAGCACGATCGATAGATGAAACTGGGGACTCCTAACCTCTGTTCTCTTGAGGGATGTCGAGTTTGACAGAACGTGACACGGCCTCCGACTTCAAAATGGTAACCGTCAAGGCTTTGAAAGTTGCAAGACATCGTTCCAACATTCTCTCCAGAAGTAGCTCCGCATCAACGTTCTCTCCAAAAGTAGCTACGCATCAACGTTCTCCAGCAGCGGCTTCTCTTCAATGCCACTCCTTCCTGCAAAGGGTCGTGCCGCCACACTCCCCATATCAAGGAACATAGTCACAGCCAGCCAATCTTCGTAGTCATGGACACCTTTTAATCCATCTCGCCGGAACTCGTGATCATGGACAGTTTGCTCGCTTACGCATCCAGCCAATCCTTTTACGTCCACAGAAGCTCATAGAATATCAGCCAACCTACTTTGTTACCACGGCAATGTAGTTTCTCCTGATTACATCTCCTACCAAGAACTGTTGCCCCTCATTCGTTGATACCAGCCAGAGCTTCACCGCAGCAGCAATTACTACAAAGATGGAAACACGTAAACCATACTTGAGAACGGAAGATATACACGGATCCCTTCACTTTGTCAAAGCTACGAAGAACAGTCCACCAAAAATCCGTACCCACAACAAGGTCCTCTACTCTTCAAGGGTGCAGCGCAAGAACATCATCACCTCTCTGTCTAGAAGACGCCTTCAACACTTTACGAGGCCCCGGAGGATCCCGAGCCTGCACTATCCAGAATATGTCATCATGTAATTCCTGAGCATCCCAGTGTCATATCCAGAAGAGTACGATAAGCTTATATCAAATCCCGTGGAGGGGGGATTAAAGGCGATATAATGAAAGTTTTACGAGCCGCGGGAATTTCTCAACATGAATCCGTACATGTGCACCGAAAACTCCAAAAGCACGCCAGAAGCAGTCAACAAGGACGGATTCGAAGGAAGGGGAACGACTAGGTCATCCTCGTCGATAACAGTGACGCATGCTCCAACAGGACATCTCTGCACAAAAGGGAAATTTTCCATTTATACAACAAGCGGCGGTAAAGTGTACGACAGTCCGCCAAAGAAGAAGAAAACATACCGAGAGAAATTCAACAAGAAGAACCTTTTCTCAAACGAGGGAGATGATGCAATTGCGTTGGGTTTGAATACAGAACCTTTAAAAAGGAAAGGAAGCAATGAGGGACATAACGTTTCCAGATTTTAGCATGAATAATGCCCTAATTGAAGCCGCACGTGAAGGAAAGCAAGATAAGGAAACTTTGCTATCCGAAGAAACTCCCTCCTTGTTTACATCGGTCACACCAGCTAGCACGCTCAGTTTCCCAACTCGCGCCAACTTCCCAACGTCGCCCAAGTTGCACCGGCCTCACCAATTGCGCCGACTTCCCAATGGCCGCCCAAGTCACGCCTGCAAGCACGCAAAGCTTCCACACCTTGCGCCGGTCACGCCTGCAAGCACGCAAAGCTTCCATACCTTGCGCCGGTCACGCCAGCAAGCACGTACAGCTTCCACACCTTACGCCGGTCCCACCAGCTAGCACGCTCAGTTTCCAAACTCACGCCAACTTCCCAACGTCGCCCAAGTTGCACCGGCCCCACCAATTGCGCCGACTTCCCAATGGACGCCCAAGTCACGCCTGCAAGCACGTAAAGCTTCCACACCTTGCGCCGGTCCCATCAGCTAGCACGCTCAGTTTCCCAACTCACGCCAACTTCCCAACGTCGCCCAAGTTGCACCGGGCCCACCAATTGTGCCATCCTCCCGATTTGTGCAAAACAACCAGAGGCAAGGATTCCAAATCCTATTTATAAAAGGTCAGACAAGCCTCCTCAATTCTCTTTACGGTTTCCTGTTAATAGTTTGTCACCATCTTATGCTTACCTCGCAACAAAGCCCCTGTTCCGAGCTAAGCAGGGGACTTAATGTTGATGGTGGTTTTTTAAACAAAGGGTAAAATCGTAAAACCCCATGACCTAGTGTTACCCACAACACATTAACTAGGAGCATTTAACTCAGGTGTAAATAATTAATGGGGTATTTTTTCAAAATACCCAGTTAGGGTTTTTTCAACACGTAACCCTAATTCCAAAACCAAGCCGCATATTGCGCACCATGGCATGGCAAAGAATGCCAAACAAAGCCGCATCTCGCGCACCATGGCAACAATGCCAAACCAAGCCGCATATCATGCACCATGGCAAGCAATGCCAAACCAAGCCGCATATCGCATCTTTTGCGCAAAGATGCCAAACCAAGCCGCACCACTGCGCACCATGGCAAAGAATGCCAAACCAAGCCGCATCTCTTGCGCACCATGGCAATAATGCCAAACCAAGCCGCATATCTTTAGCGCATGATGGCAGAATGCCAAACCAAGCCGCATTTTGCGCACCATGGCAGCAATGCCAAACCAAGCCGCATATTGCGCACCGCGGCAGCAATGCCAAACCAAGCCGCACCCTGCGCACCATGGCAACAATGCCAAATCTCCAAGCCGCTATGCCTTTGGCTCACGCCCAACATAACGCCCTAGGTTTGCAAGACATGCAACTAGGTCAACATGGCCGCACGTGCCATTGGCACATGCCAACACGTGCCGCAAGCCATATTTCTAAGCCGCTATGCCTTTGGCTCACGCCCAACATAGCGCCCTAGGTTTGCAAGACTTGCAGCTAGGTCAACATGGCCGCACGTGCCATTGGCACATGCCAACACGTGCCGCAAGCCATATTTCTAAGCCGCTATACCTTTGGCTCACGCCAACATAGCGCCCTAGGTTTGCAAGACTTGCAACTAGGTAAACATGGCCGCACGTGCCATTGGCACATGCCAACACGTGCCGCAAGCCATATTTCTAAGCCGCTATGCCTTTGGCTCACGCCCAACATAGCGCCCTAGGTTTGCAAGACTTGCAACTAGGTCAACATGGCCGCACGTGCCATTTGCACATGCCAACACGTGTCGCAAGCCATATTTCTAAGCCGCTATACCTTTGGCTCACGCCCAACATATCGCCCTAGGTTTGCAAGACTCGCAACTAGGTCAACATGGCCGCACGTGCCATTGGCACATGCCAACACGTGCCGCAAGCCATATTTCTAAGCCGCTATACCTTTGGCTCACGCCCAACATAGCGCCCTAGGTTTGCAAGACTTGCAACTAGGTCAACATGGCCGCACGTGCCATTGGCACATGCCAACACGTGCCGCAAGCCATATTTCTAAGCCGATGTGCCTTTGGCTCACGCCCAACATAGCGCCCTAGGTTTGCAAGACTTGCAACTAGGTCAACATGGCCGCACATGCCATTGGCACATGCCAACACGTGCCGCAAGCCATATTTCTAAGCCGCTATGCCTTTGGCTCACGCCCAACAGAGCGCCCTAGGTTTGCAAGACTTGCAACTAGGTCAACATGGCCGCACGTGCCATTGGCACATGCCAACACGTGCCGCAAGCCATATTTCTAAGCCGCTATGCCTTTGGCTCACGCCCAACATAGCGCCCTAGGTTTGCAAGACTTGCAACTAGGTCAACATGGCCGCACGTGCCATTGGCACATGCCAACACGCCATATTTCTAAGCCGCTATGCCTTTGGGTCACACCCAACATAGCGCCCTAGGTTTGCAAGACTTGCAACTAGGTCAACATGGCCGCACGTGCCATTGGCACATGCCAACACGTGCCGCAAGCCATATTTCTAAGCCGTTATGCCTTTGGCTCACTCCCAACATAGCGCCCTAGGTTTGCAAGACTTGCAACTAGGTCAACATGGCCGCATGTGCCATTGGCACATGCCAACACGTGCCGCAAGCCATATTTCTAAGCCGCTATGCCTTTGGCTCACGCCCAACATAGCGCCCTAGGTTCGCAAGACTTGCAACTAGGTCAACATGGCCGCACGTGCCATTGGCACATGCCAACACGTGCCGCAAGCCATATTTCTAAGCCGCTATGCCTTTGGCTCACACCCAACATAGCGCCCTAGGTTTGCAAGACTTGCAACTAGGTCAACATGGCCGCACGTGCCATTGGCACATGCCAACACGTGTCGCAAGCCATATTTCTAAGCCGCTATGCCTTTGGCTCACGCCCAACATAGCGCCCTAGGTTTGCAAGACTTGCAACTAGGTCAACATGGCCGCACAGGCCATTGGCACATGCCAACACGTGCCGCAAGCCATATTTCTAAGCCGCTATGCCTTTGGCTCACGCCTAACATAGCGCCCTAGGTTTGCAAGACTTGCAACTAGGTCAACATGGCCGCACATGCCATTGGCACATGCCAAACACACACGCTGGTAGCCTAACTTGCAAACTGTGCAACCCACCACCAAGGCATTCCGCACATGCCACTGGCACATGCCACGCACGCCACTAGTAGCTCGGGCATTACCACTTACGCTCGAGGTGCAACTCGCAACGAAGGCATTCCGCACATGCCATTGGCACATGCCACATGCGTCCCTAGCAGCACCACTTGCACGCAAGATCCAACCAACACTCGAGACATCAACACAAACTGGGGGATGCTTCTTTAGGGTTTTGGTTTGGCGGTCACAGCATGCAGCGTACACTACGCTCACATTAAGAAAGCGTGAAAAGGAATAAAGCGGTCAAATAAAAGAGGAAATAATGGTGAAAAACGTTTTCACCCATTAAACCATGCGGTTACCACCTCCTCCCATTATTTCACCCTTTACTCTTTTCCTTCATGAGGCCAGGGTACGTTTCAATCTCGACTTGTATAAATAGGTCTTACCTATTTCCACCAGACAACAAGTCTCGGTCAGGAGAAATATACTACACTTACACTCTCAGAAAGGCAATCTTGCAAGCTTCCTAAGCTTTCACTTTCTGATACAAGTCGAGATACTACTCTCCTCAACACCTTTCTTTGCTTCCCTCCCCAAATCAACCCTTCTCCTCCACTTTGTGACCAAAGCAAGTCTGGAACGGCCATTTCTTGGTTTAGGCCAGACTTGTACAGATTGATCTCTCGAATCTATAAAGTGCTCACGTGCAGCACATTTTTTTAGGGTTTGAACCAGTTTCTCACTCACTCACCTACCGCATTTACCGAAATCGGCAGAAATGATTTTTACCCATAAACAGTAACCTAACTGCAGTAACTGATTAAACTTGACAACGAAAATAGTTGAAAGATAAAAAAAAAGTGAGTACAACTAATGTTCCAACGTGGGCTGAAGGTATCAAGAAATTTCACCAGAGCACCAGGTCTCTCTGGGAAGACAAATCGACAAATTAACTCATCTTGAACATACGATCTACCACCCGTCTGCGAGAAATAAAACGCAAAATTAAATCATATTTTTGAAATAGCAGCACATTAAAATATCATTTACAATTAGATGTGTTGTGAAAATGGGGAACTTATATTATTATGTTTGAGCACCTAATTAGTACACGTAAATGAATTGAAAGGGAACTGAACATGTTAAAAGGTTACCAGATGCCGTAGATGATCTTTCACCAAGTCATTAGTTGTGAGATTAATGGTTCGAAGTTGACTGATTCCATCCGGTACACCATTGCTGTCAGCTCAGAAACTGTATGAAGGCCAACACTGCAAAATGTCCATCATTCAACATATGAAAAATGAATTTGAAACAATAAGGTTATTAGGCATTGATTGAAGGTAACTTATTGAAACCCCTTCTTGCTTCATGTAAGTCGAGAAGTATATACTTGCTTATACATAACTAGAGCCTCTATTTTACTAGTATCATATCTATATTTGAATTCAGTGATATTCATTGGGCCCATCTGAGAACACAAGCATCATGTTGAGATGGAAGAGTGGTATGAAACAGAAAAGCTTTTAAATGAGAATAGATGAGGCATTGTGGTTGACTATACCAGTTCACAAAATTGTTTAAAGCTTCTAGGCTCCTCTAGCATATAAGTTGCTAGGACAGCCTCACGTTTCCTACCAACATCAGCAAGTTCAGTTACCAATCGCAGTCTATCAAAATTCATGTTTGCCCCACTGGTTACTGCGATAACATTTTTGCTCTTGAGGCCATAGTATTTGCAGTACGCTTATGCTTCAGCAAGGGAAAGAGCTCCTGCTGGTTCCAGAAAACTCATTTTCTCTTCACACATATCCTACAATAATCTGATTGTCATAATAGGTTGAAACCAAATATTGTACTTCCCACATCTTAGAGGTGAAAAGAAAGGAAGGAAGTTGTAGGAAGAAGAATACATAAACAAACCTACCTTTATTGACGCACAAATTGCATCATGGCTAACGAGAACCACTCCATCTATCAACTCCCTGCATAAGAGGAATGTTTCTTCTCCAACGACTTTTACAGCTACACCATCTGCAAAACCACCAACTTGGTCCAGCATGATTCTCTTCCCATGGTGTAAAGACAAATCCATTGCGTTTGCATCAGAGGGTTCCACCCCAATGATCTTAACCTGCACAGAAAATGTAAAAAGTTTTGTATCTTCTTTGTTCTATACTAATGAAAATCCTAAGTTCTAATAGGGTTGAATCTGAATGAACACTGAACTAGTCGCAGAAATTAGATACATGCTACATTAATTGTTTCATAATGACATTACAACCTGCAAAAGAAGGGAATAGTCAATGAGTCCAATTGGAGATTCCCCAAATTGACGATCATACTCGAAATGCTAGCCTCTTTAAGAATAGTAGTAGTACTAATATAAGTATATTCGAAATGAATGTAAATATATGTTCAGGTAAACTTGCAAAAAAATTTATGGTAAACATGTCCTAGAAATAAGTTTAGGATTCTATTGCAGATAAAGCGAATAACGTGAAAACATGGTCATTCTCCAACTCTAAAAAAAATTCCTGCATTCACAAAAAAATATGCTCAGGGTAACTGTGTCAGCTATACCACACATGAAACCAAGAACTATTGAGGTCGATATCTACTAAGAGACTGACTAACCTCAGGACAAACCCTCTTTACATAAGCGGCTATTCCAGCAATTAGGCCACCACCACCTACAGGTACAAAAATTGCATGCAATGGCTCTTATGCTTGACGCACAATCTCCATCCCAACTGTCCCTTGTCCCATGATAACATCAGTATGATCAAAGGGCGTTATGAATGTACGCCCATCTTGTTCACCTTGTTGTTTAGCATAAGCTTGCGCTTCATCATACGAGTACCCAACAAGGACAACTTTGGCACCTAACCTCTTGACAGATTTCCACTGAACAAAAACACACAACTTTAGATAATGAAGTTTTTCATTCAGGGAATTACAAGCATAAGAACCAATAAAAACAATTGTCGTATACATGTCCATCAATGTACTAAATCACTAGTTAATCAAATTAACGCATCTTAAATAGTACAAGGGATTGAACTTGACCCTTAATTTCTGGTGTTGTCGCCGGCATGACAATCACAGCATCACAACATAATCTCTGAGCGGCCAACACCTTGAGCATGATTTCCCGCAGACGAACAAATCACACCACGAGCCAATTGATCTTCTCTTTTAAGCCAGACACTTAAAAAAAAAAAAACTTACAGGTTGAACAAATGTGAGTGCCTCCAGTGTTTATCTGGGTAGAAATCCAAGATTCCTTATAAATAAAAACGCAATAAGTTGGATATTGTTGTATAAAATTAACTAGGTAGAGGAAATCCTCCTAAGATTTTTGTATACAAGACAGACTTAGCTAAAAGTTAATGTAGTTATCCAAGTAATTCATAAATAAATCCCACCACCACCACTAATCAAGAACCATTTGTAAGAGAGCAATCACTTTTAACTACGCCACCATGAAAACCACAAATTAGCCATCGCACCTCCACTACGCGTTCACACAGATGTAAGCCACTTTCTTTCCCTAATTATATATGCTCCCAGTACAACCGAGTTGTTGTTATCTCTATCGAGGACTAAAAACAAATAGAAAATAGTACAAACTTCCAAAAATAGTGAACAAAATTCTTAGATAATGACTCTTCGTGCCATTGGTGTCTTTTGCAGATGGGAAGTGGTTTTTCTATGGGTAATGCATAGTCCACAAAGTTAAAAGTATATCAAAAGAGGGAATTCTAAATTAAGGGGTTGACCAAAACTGCAATCAGAATTTATGAGAGTATGCTATAATGGAATTTTATAGGCATTTCAGTTCTCAAAATTATAGACAGGAGAAGCCAAATAATTCAACAACATATATACACATAGTTATTTACATAAGTAAACCTATGAGCTAATACCATTCATATGCATCTTCATATTTCAGTGTAAAAATAGAAAACAGTGGCAAGCGGCAATACCTTGCTGCATTTTCAGAAAAACGCTTCCGTGGTTTGTCTTCGCCGCAGTGCATGCATATCACCCATAGTCCAGAACTCCATTACCAAACATCAATTTGGGTAAATCAGTTATAGAAGAACCCAAACAAAGCCTCTTCTGTTAACTGCCCATGTACAATACCACAATTACTATAAGATGGATCATATTTGAGATCTCAACTACAATTTGCTCTGCCGATTTCGATATTTCATAATTCTTCGAACTCTCATGGTTCACATTGTTGGACCCTTTTCGATTGAATTTCATAGGATCCATTTCATGTCCACCATTAGAGGATTGTTTCTTAGGAGACATGAATAAAGAACTTGTAATACTGCTCCACACCGTCTGGGAGCAATTCTCTAGAAAATTTGAAGTAGAATGAATAACACTGTGACCCAATTGAGCACTTGAAGATGTCAATGGTGACAATCCCAAAGCTGTGGCCATTGATCAAAGATTACCCAACTAAAAATAAAAGAAATTCAAAATCAGTACCTTTTGACAAACAAGGGCATAGCATAAATCAACTCAAATTAAGAACTTAACTGAAAATTGGAATGCAAAGAGTAACAAATTAACAAGAAGAGAACTAATGAAGGGAACTCTAGTTTGTGCTAAGCATACGCACAATTAATATAAACATAATCATATGATGAAAGTATAATTAGTAGATTCGAGTAACATGGATTCAAAATCCCATTCACTCGAAACTCTCTACTATGATTTTTTCTCAACAACGAATAAAGAGGAACGAGGAATAACATTGAATACAAGAGAACAAAGCAGCTTTGGTTAAGTTAACCACTTAAAGGACATTTCAGTCATTTCAATACGAATCACTTCCAACCAGCTCTGACCGGTTTGACTCTGTCCGTCAATACTGGCTGACTGAAACCTTGTCTGGGTATAAGGCTTGACTGATACCTTAGGATTTCTTTGACGATAGCCCTACAATCATGGGTATTAGATTTTGCTGCTATAGACGTGGAAAGGGGCCGATCATCTTGATGTGCTATGCTTAAAAAAAAAAAAAAAATCTTGATGTGCTACTTTTCCAACTGCTGCAGGTGTTGTTGCTGCTTTGTCATTTCTACCTAGAAATTAACCCCTATATATACTAGTACGACCGTTGCCACGGTGGGAGGGCCGACCGAAGAAGAATATGAAGATGGAATTTGTCCACGACTACTTTCGTCCCGTTTTAGAAAAGGTAGTACTTTCAGAAAAAGTGACATTTTCGCCCCGTTTCAGAAAAAGTGACATTTTCGCCCCATTTCAGAAAAAGTGATACTTTCTCCCCGTTTCGGAAAAACTAATACTTTCACCCCGTTTCGGAAAAAGTGATTCTTTCGCCCCGTTTCGGAAAAGTGATACTTTTTTCCCGTTGAAAAAGTGATACTTTCGCCCCATTTCAGAAAAAGTATCGAAACAGAACGAAAGTATCACTTTTCCCGAAACGCAGCGAAAATATCACTTTTCCCGAAACGGGATGTGATAATATCATTTTTCCTGAAACGTGATGTGAAAGTATTATTTTTTCTAAAACGGAAAATTAGTCGATCCATAAACCAAAATATGGTTGCATGATGTGTTATGCATCCTTTGTGGTGGTTTGCATAATGGCTATGCATTCAATTTTCGAGAATTGTGCCTAAACTGATAGTATCATTTTTCTTGAAACGGATGGAGTACATCGTTTTATAAGTTGCAATGGAAAATTAGTTGATGCATAAACCAATATTTTGCTACATAAAATATTATGTATCCTTTGTGATGGTTTGCATAATGGATATACATTTAATTTTCTAAAATTGTGCCTAAAATGATATATATCTCCGAATTTTTCGTAAAAACTCCAAATTTGATATTGTTGTTTGTACTTGTTGCGTAGAGTTTTTTATAACCTTTCTAACGAGATTAAATTTGTAAATTTCCAAGGCACGGATTTTTAGATATGTTATATTAAAGTTTGTTTTCCAATTATACCTCTGAAAAGATAGGATACACAAGGAGTTATAGTAATTGGACTAAAAGGGAGGGACATTTTTGGTTTTTCGGCCCTAACCATTTCCAATCTTTTTGTGGTAATTGATCACTTAGAATTTACAAAAAAGTGGCCATATAAAGGACCTTACTCGCTTCGCTCGGTCGGCCCAATAAAAGAGTGAATTAAGCTGTGAATGACCCGTGAAGATCGAAAGCTTAGAAGAAAAATATAAGATTTTTAAGCAAGTGTGGTTTGACGTTTGTCATCAAAACTAAAATTTAGTTCCTGTCTGTCAATTATTCCTATCTCGATCTTGATTAACAGTCCCAAACGAAATTTTCTCTTATTTATGTTAAACATTGATCATGGATATATATATGATAATTAAATCAACATCATACTCATATGGGTTAGGAGGTGAAATCAACATCATACTTTTCATTTAAAAATTTGCTTTCTATAGATGCAACATACCATCAGAATAGAGATATAAAGTTAAATGTGAATGTTCCATGATTCCCATCACATGATCAAAAAAGAAGAAAAAGAAGAGAGGAAGGTGAGGCTATATACGCAGAGAGAGGAAAGATATGAAAATACCTATGCGTTCTTTTTCAACCTTTTAACATTTATTTTTAAATGTTACAGAAGATACAGAAGGAACAAGAAGGAACAAGATTGATTCTATACAACATGAGGATGGCACTTGGGTTCATGATAATGCTGAAATCACTAAGATTTTCACCAATCATTTCACTAATATGGCTACTGCTGAAAATATCACCATCAACCCCTTCATTATAAAACTCATACCTACCACCATTACCCCCAAGAAAATCTTCATCTTATAAAAACCCCTGATCCTTTGGAAATTAAGAACATTCTTTTCAGTATGGAAGGAGATAAAGCCCCAGGTCCCAATGGTTTCCCACCTAACTTCTTCCAAGCAAATTGGGACATTGTGGGAGAATACATCACACACATGGTCCAAAACTTTTTCACATCTGGACATATTCTCAAATAAATGAATTCAACCTTCATATCCCTTATTCCCAAAACTGACAAACCCACAACTCCATCTCATTACAGGCCTATCTCCTTATGTAATACCACCTACAAAATCATATCTAAACTCATTGCTCAGAGACTAAAACCTCTGCTACCAAAAATTATCTCCCCATTTCAATTTGCCTTCATTCATGGAAGGCAAATATCTGACAACATAGCTATAGCTCATGAAATTATACACCATATGAATACCAAAAGAGGGAAAAAATGAGGTAATGGCTACATGGGAATAAAAATTGATATTGCAAAAGACTTTGACAGAGTCAATTGGCAATTTCTACTCCAAGTTCTCTCCCAGATGGGCTTCAGTTCTCAATGGTGCAATCTGATTCATCAATGCATCTCCACCACAAGCATGGCTGTTCTTGTCAATGGATATCCAGGAAACTACTTCAAACCCACTAGAGGACTTAGACAAGGAGATCCCCTATCTCCCTATCTATTTCTCTTCTGCATGGAAGCCCTCTCCAGGTACCTGACTTATGCTGAAAACCAACAACACATACATGGAATCAAACTTGGTAAGGATGCACCAGCAATAAACCATATCCTCTTTGTTGATGACTGCATGATATTATGTAAAGCTAATATGCAAGAATGCCACAACCTTATGCAAATCTTTCAAGTTTTTGGGCAAGCCTCAGGTCAGCTGATAAACTTCTCCAAATCTAGCATTTTCTTCAGCAAAAACACTACTCCTTACTTAGCTGTCAGTATCAGTAACACTATGAAGGTTCAAAGAATTAACCCAGCTGATAAATATCTGGGATCTCCATTATTCACCACAAAAAGCAAGACACAAGCATTTAAACCTTGTGTTGATAAACTCAAATTCAGGTTTGCTGGATGGAAAACCAATCTCTCTACGGCTGGGAAATTGACTTTGATACAGTCAGTAACCTCCACATCAAGTATCTATCAGATGAACCGTTTCAAAATCCCAAAAGCTACTTGCAAGGAAATCAATGCCATACAAAGAGACTTCTTCTGGAACAAGGAACAAGACAAATCCTAAGGAGTATACTACTTTTCTTGGGAAGCAGTAAACAAACCCAAGGATTTGGGAGGTCTGGGGTTCAAAAATATGGAACTTTTCAAATTAGATATGCTAACCAGGATTGCTGTTAAGTGCATATTTTGCATATATTTTGTGTCGAATCCATGCTAGTAATTGCTATATATTCTTGCGAATTATTGTATATTACTCTTGTTTTCTCTTGTTTATGTTTTGCTAGATGAATCATCCAAAAGAAGTGAATTGTCACATATATGTGCAATAAAAGAAGTTAGCTACAAGTGGAGAAGGGCCAAAGACCAAGTGGAACTCGTTCAAGTACAAGATTTCTACTTTTCATCTTGAAGAGGACGAAAATATGAAGCCAACGGCGAAAGAATGAGGTAATTCCGAGTTCGTATGAAGAAGTTACGGGCGATTGAAGCAAAGCAAAGTTGCGAAATTGTTTACGCACAGAATTTATAAGGGGCGTCCATTCCGTTAAGGGGTTGCCATTTACAAAGGAGCTGCTAAAGGCAATTAGGCCATTTACTGAGGGGAAGCTAGAAATCAAATAGTGTTGAGAGCACCTGGTGGTTTTACTCAGGACACCATCATCTCTCCATCGACTTTAACAGAGAAGTGAAGCTCGAGAACATGCAGTCGAATGGTTCTCAGTAATGCAGTGACGATGAGAATGGTGGGTCAGTAGATTGATGATGGACAGGGAAGAACATGGCAATTGCTCGAGTCTTTTGGGAGTCAGTCGTAATGAGTGATGTTGCTGCCATTAAAGGTGATCGAGATGTAGAAGATATTAAGATGCTGTCATTAATACTGGCAGTGAAGGAGGAGTTCGAGTCTGCTGTGGTTTAAAACAGGTAGTAGTGATGATTTGTTGGCTGTTATCGTCAATGCTGCTGGTGATTGTCATCTGTGATGAGGACCTGCTAGTGGTTTGCTACCATTGATGAAAGGTAGTATCGATGTTGGTTATGCAAGGTTGGCAGTGGTGTGACGATGAAGCAGTGACGATGAAGGTTGGTTGCTGGCAGCGAGAAGATGGAAGTATGGATTGGAGTTTGGGAGATAATACAGTTCGTGGGTTTTTGCTGGGTTCGAATGGAAGAAATGGAGCTCGAGTTTGCAGAGAATTGAGATGAAGACGGAGGACAACATGGAATAAATCCTTGCTGCCATTGGAGTCGACAATGGAGTTGGCTGAACCGAGATGAGAGTCTTTGATGCTGTGGTGATCGGTATGGAGTCTGTTGTTCGATGGAACTAAACAATAACAACGAGATTTTCTCGTTTGGCAGTTGGAAGCAGTGACGACGAGAGTTAGGTGGTTGCTGCTAATATCAGAGATCGAGATTGAGTTCTACGGCAAGGTTAAGGTATGGAGTTGGTTTGATGGCTGATACGAGTTCGAATTTTGGAAACAATAACTCCAGTTCGAAAAGCAGAGAAGTTAACCTTGCCTCTGTTGATCAAAGAAGAGATACAGGATTTGTTCGGGTGTTTGAGGCGGCTACGGAGCCTGGGAGATTAACTACTTGGGAGAGAATTCAGAGATAGCTGATTGAAAGTCGGCTGGAAAGCAGTCACCAAGTGCTCCGTTGGCCGTTGATTTGAAGGTGAATGGTGATGATTAAGCCGCGTTTTAGGGTTTGTGGAGGGTAAGGATTGTCCAGTAGTTATCCGATTCGAACTTGGAGGAGCAAAAGTCTATAAATAGAGGCGCATAAACACCTACAAAGAGAGTTCCTCAACCCGAGTTCATACACACAACCTGTTCGACAGAATTCCTGAAAGAGAAAAGAGGTGTTTTACATCAAAAGAAGAGAAGAAGCTAGGAGCAAGGAATTAGGGTTTACCCCTTAGGGGGAAACCTTGGTATTTTGTAACGTATTTTCTTCTCATATTTCATATTTTTCATGGGTTTTAGTAAACTCATGTGTAACTAATTTCTATTGATTGAGGATGAATTCAATGTTCTAACATGAAGCTTTATTAGTTATATAAATCTATTCGAAGTTTTATCATCTCATCGATTGTCTTTTCTATAATTAGAGTTTATGATTGATTTCTAGATTGTTCAAGTGTACAATTGGATTATTCTATTGATCATTCTATTGCTAGTAGAGTGTTGGAGCGATCCGTAATTGTCGTACATCTCCTACACATGTAGAGAACGTGAGACCTTGCAGAGGGATTCTGTGAAGCAATAATGTGTGAAGACAACACCAGTAAGTGAACCGAGCGTACTGAGTTTAACTGCTGGGATCAAACCTAAATTCACAAAGCCTAAGCGTTCGGTTGAGTTACACCTTGTAAGCGTACCTCAAGGCGGCTCAGTTGGATAGAATCCGGTGGCTAAGCGTACTTGTTATCCGGTGATATGAGGAGTTTTGGGGATAGCTAAGCGTACCTGCAATCCTACGGTTGGTGATGAATGGTTCTGGCGAAAGATAGATAAGTATGCTATGAGAGTCAACGTTTGGTAACGGCGAAGGATTCCTTGATCATATCTTTCTTTTATTTGTTATTCTTTTTATTTCACTTTAAAACAATCCCCCTTGTCTTTTTCATTATTTTGCTGAACTAAATAACATATCAATTACACAGCTCTCTGTGGGAACGATCCTTACTACCGCTATATTACTAGTTAATTAGTGGGAAATATATTGATTAATTTGTTGTGGTTACGACACGCATCAATTGCCTGGAGACTAGTCTCAGAACCAGAATCGCTATGGAGCAAAACTATGAAGGCCTCTCATTATCCCAATACTGAAGTCATAAGATTAGATACTAAACCAAAAACCACTGATTCTTGGATATGGAAAGGAATACTGGAAGGTATAGCTCTTCTGCAACAACATTACATTTGGAAGGTGGGAGATGAAAGAAAAATACACATTTGGGAAGACAGATGGATCTCAAACCACTATGGAAGAAATATAAAACCTACCCTCTGCCCAGAAAATCTCATAACTTTTAATCAGCTCATCAACACCTATGGGGATTGGGACACCACTATTCTAAACCAATGGTTCCCACCAGACATTCAAAACCTTATTCTTCAAACACCCCACTCCACAAATGACCAAGATAAAGTCAGTTGGACTCTCACCCATACCAACAAATTCTCTGTCAAATCTCTATATGACAAGCAGATACAAGACAAATATGCTAATTATATCCAAATTGCCCCTTGGAATCAAACATGGGGTCTAGATACAAATCCTTCTATTCATGTTTTCATCTGTAAATGTGCCCATGGAATTCTCCCAACTAATGCTAAGACTGCTAGCATCCTGAGATACATTGATCCCATTTGTACCTACTGCAAGAATGGTGCTGAAGATATAACACATGTTCTTCTTTCTTGCCTTGCTGCTGCTAATGTTTGGAGGAAGCTTTTTGGAGAACAGCATTATCTCTTCACCACTTTCAAGGATTTCCATGATTGGCACAATAGTTGGTTTCAGCAGAACAACACCAAGGCTAGCTGGAATGCAACATATGCCAGTATATGCTGGTTCATTTGGAAAGCAAGATGTGACTGGGTATTTAAGAAAATTACTCCAACAGCTGCAATCACTGCTAAGGAAATAATTCAACACTTGTGCAGCTACTCAAGAGTTCACCATCAACCAGGGCATATAATAAACAATCTGTACTATCAGCCAAACAGACTGAACTATAATACTGATAACTACAACAAAGTCAGACACCCTTATGATAAATTTCGAATCACTATTAGCATGCACATAGATCCAGCTGATCTTTATCAGGCTACTAGTGATAATCAGTCGTATACTAACTATTCTCTTGTTTCTATGGACTTTGCAGGACAATGTGTGGGTACCAGAAACTTCAAGGACTTCACCACAGGAATTAGAAGAGCAGACCGAGCCAGCAGAGGAGCTCAAATTGCACTGACCTGGGGAAAAACTATGCAGCAAGCTAACATCACCTTTGCTGCTGAAGAAGAACAAACTCTGCAAGCCATCAAAGAATGTTACCAATGGGAAGTTCAACAAAGATTCAAAGGAAGCTGTAATCATCATCAAGGAAGCAACAATGACAACCATCAAATTGTTTTTGTTCTAGGAAACCTCAACAGAGTGACAGTTCAACAAAACTATGCGGCAACAAATTTAGACAGAATAGCTAGACAATCTCAAACCTTCTCTGATTCTACTTGGAGAGGGAAGAACTTAACTACTATCTTAGATGATTTACAAATTCCTATAACTACTCATGAATTAGCTCATTGTAATGATGTTAACTATATTTTGAGGGATAAGCCGGTTGTTATGCCTAGTACAGGCACTAATACGGTTGTAACTCTGAGTGGGCTGTCTTGCTAGACGCTCTACTCCTTTTCGTATAAAAAAAAAACATTTATTTTTAAATCTACAAAAATAAATAAATCAATAACCCAAGTTAGGTACATGCCCAATAAAAAAAGGGAGGAATGTGCACCCTCGGTTTATTGGGGGTGCACATAGATGGACTCACACAATTTCATTTTTATTTTAAAACTTCTGATTAACCACGTTTTGTGAATTTATTATGATTGAATATTGATTGATACTCTTTTTTCGTATGCAGTGAAAAAAAAATTTTGGATAGGAAAACTAATTTTATCGGTTTGGTTTGTTTTCTCTTCGTGTGAACGAAGAACAAGTACTTTAGAATTAGGATATTTCATTTGAATTTCAGTTTTGGACTATTTGGAATTTAGATTTTCATGGAATTTATAAATCTAATAAGGGTGAAAAGAGAAATATAAACTATAGATTTCATTTACAATTTAAATATAGAGTCACTAGATAGTGATAAAACAAACATAAATTTAAGAGACAATATGTAGTGATTTTTATATAGAGGTAGAGGTAAACCTCTATGCAGTACCCTCTACCTATATAGAGGAAAAAACAAACATGTTGTAAGCCTATCGCAATTTTCACAAGAGTTGTTGATAAAAAATAGTGTTAGAGGGGAGATTCGAACATGAACCTACTGCATGGAAGTCCAGCTCATCAACCATCCTTACATTTCACAAGTTTTGGTTTTTTGTGTTTTTTTTAATAAAAACGTATAACAACACTTATAAGAGTTGTTGAATTAAAAATATAGAATGTTGGAAAATGACGTTGGGGGGATTTGATCCTCCGCCTCCTGCATGGAAGTCTACAACACTAACCATACCTATACTATCACAATTTCTGTCAAGTTTGTGGTTTTTTAATATACTAACTTTATGACAACCCTTTATAAGAGTTGTAAAACAAAAATAATATTCAGATGACTGAGCCGCAAACAACGCGAAGCCTTCTCTGTAAACAATCAGATACATTCTTTTTTGTAAACAACCACATACATTCTACAATGACAATGCATATCATTTCATATATATAAGTTGATGAAAGCATGCATGGGCTGAAATTGGCACCGCATAAGCTAAGTACTTCTCAAACTGCTCTCCTATTGCTTGGCAAAATCTGGCATATTCTACAATCACAACAACTCCACCAAAAAGGGTTAAGTTCAAATATGTAACTGCCCTTTCAAAACCATAACTCAAATTTCAAAACAATAAGTTCCAAAGTCAACACATATCCTCGGTAGATTACATATCCGGGGTTCAGATCGATTTGGGTAACAGACCTTTGAGAAATTGGTGGAGTGGTAAGTCTTCAACTTTGTGTGAGATTACTTGTTGGTGATGATGAAGTTGGTGAAGAAATATCCTGAGATGATGAAGCCGAGATCCATGTAGGGAGAGATGAAGACGCTGCTCTGTTGAAGACGATGAAGTTAACGGGAAAAAAAAAGGATAAGGAAGGAATGGATATGGAAGGAATGATGTTAAGGGAAAACAATAAAATGAATGGACGGTTGTAGATGAAATGAGATTATTAGAAAGTATTAAGGAATAATTGAATGGATGGTTATGATGTTATGATGGTTATATTAAAAATAGGATTATTACAAATAAATTAAGGAAAAAACTAACGGCTGTATATGGAAATGGATGGTTATGATGAAATTTTTCTACAACCCCCTTCCACAACTCTTAAGAAAGAGTGACGTAGGGATACGAAAAAAATTTCTCACTTCTGCAAAAGATTTCTCAATTCTGCTAAAAAAAATTCACTTTTGGAGTATAGTTCTGCAAAATTTTACCCTACGTTTTATTTTTCCTCTCTTTGTTAGATTACTCAAATCAGAACAAATATTACGTATTATTCTTAAAATACCCCTAAGCATCTCTGATATGCTAACTCTTTCCCAGCTATCACTTCTTCCCGTACGATTCAACACCAATTTAGAACCTTTCAGAAGTAGTTCATTGTATGTTGTACGTTAGCACGTGCATCCATTTTCTTGGTCTAATCCAACTCTGCACATGTAACACGTGGCATTACATGTTTGAAATTTCAAAATGGTTTTGGGGGAATATTCCAAAGGAATATTTCTTGTATATGGTTGGATTCATCGTTCGTACGAAGTTTCCGACTTATAGTAGTCCACTTACCGCCAGGTTTCGATCTCGGAGACAGTTCCTTTCTCGAAGTTCACGAACTTGTGTGTGTTTAAGTTTTCTGATAATATTCCCATGAAATCTTACCCACAAGGTGTAACCGGTCACAAGCTACTTTTGGGAAGCAAGGTATAACCGGTCACAAGCTCACTCGGGAAGCAAGGTGTAACCAGTTACAAGCTATTTCGGCTAAGCTGAACATATCTTAACTTTTGTTGAGAGCTGTGGTATAACCTGTCATAGCCTATGTTATGAATGGTTGGATTCATCGTTTTTGCGAACTCTCAGACTTATAGTAGTCCGCTCCTGGCCAGGTTATGATCTCGGAGCTAGTTTCTTTCTCGAAGTTCACGAACTTGTGTGTCTTTAATGTTTCTGGTAATATTCCCATGAAATATTACCCACAAGGTGTAACCGGTCACAAGCTACCTTTGGAAGCAAGGTGTAACCGGTCACAAGCTACTTCGGGAAGCAAGGTGTAACCGGTTAAAAGCTATTTCGGTTAAACTGAACTAATATTAACTTTTGTTGAGAGTTGTGGTATAACCGGTCATAGCCTATGTTATGAATGGTTGCATTCATCGTTTTTGCAAACTCTCAGACTTCTAGTAGTCCGCTCATGGCCAGGTTTCGATCTCGGAGCCAATTTATTTCTCGAAGTTCACGAACTTGTGTGTGTTTAAGGTTTCTGGTAATATTCCCATGGAATCCCATGATCAACATTTTAATTGATTATACTCGATTCAGGTTGTCGGTATTTTAAATTAATATTTTATCTGGTCCTGCTACCAATAATTCAACAAACGAGCAACATTTGCTCAGATGAGAAATATTTGCTCAAACTAAGGAATATTGGTTCAACTATCAATATTCAACAATTCATCAAATGAGCAATATTTGCTCACCTTAACTATCAACATTTATTCGACAATCATACCTCTGTCTCAACATACACGTTCAATTCATGAGTCTTAGAACATTTGCAAATCATGTTCGACTCAGCAATACAAAGACTCATCGTCTCATAAAGTCAGCAACTGACTAACTAAATACACGTCTGCCTTGCAGAATCACAATCACGAGACATCAATCGTGTCACATGGGGGATATCAACTAGGGTTTTTGTGAGGCTCCGGACCTTTTTATCGGGTTTAACTGAACCCACTAGTCAAATGTTGAACTTAGACTTACTGGAACTCTGAAATTCAAGTGTCTTTAACACTTAGGTTGCCCACAGTATTACATGTTCTTGCCTAGACAAAAAGGTTTGTCTTAATTCAAATTTTGGGTGCCTTAATAGTGTTGCATGCAGCTGGACCCCTCACCATACATGTCAAATAGTGAGCATGCCAGGGCATTTCAGTCTTTCCATGACAGTGATAAAAACAAGGAAACTGGGAAAAGAAGGGGACGGAGATTTCTTCTTCTTCTTCCTTTCTCTATTTTTCTGTCTCTAGTAGAAAGAAAAGAAAGTAAGAACATGGCATAAATTTTTGTGAAATTGAAATGAGTAAGGTCGATAGAGATATAATCTCACAAAGTTGATGATGGCATAAGAGGAATAAGAAGATTTTTTTATCCCTATTTTCAGTTGATGAACTATTTTTATGTTTGAAGAAATTTTAGTTGAGGATTTAACCCAATTGATCTGTGATTGTTCGAAATCGATTAGTTTGCGGTATTGCACTCGATGCATGCATGTTTTGATCAGGTATTCTTCATTAAAATTACATCCTTGAATTTTAAGTTATGGTAAGCATCGTAAACTAGGGTTTACCCACTTAAGGGGTTTGTGAAAGTTTGATGATTTAACTCTAAATTCAGTTGATATTAAGTAATGGGATGTCTCCATTTTTCATCATTTCCGTGTTAATGAATCTGAATTGTGTAAATCGATAAGTTATGGGGCCAAGTTTTGGAACTAAGATTCTTAGATTCACATGTTAACAATTTGGGGTTTTTTTTTCCCCTAATTCTGTTCATACCCATTTTGTGGTTGGATGCAGAGAGATTTAATGATTTAAATTTGGCTTAAGGGTCATATAGAAAAACGACCAATGGAACAAGAATGGTTACTGAATGGATTATATTGTGGATTTTGTACTAAGGTACTAGTGGCTGATTTCTTAATGTAAAATAGTATGTTTATATATACGACTGATTTCTTAACGGAGCCATGTTGTGGTAAATGCATCACAAGATCTTTGACATTTTCTGGCGTGATATGGAGTGCTAATTAGCTTGAGAATCTTCAACTGCATGTGATATTTTTGCCCTTGAGTTTATTGGTAGGTTGTGTCACTACATTCATTTTATGTTTAGTCCTTTGATACTAATGATGTCAGCTACATAAAATTGTGACGTTAAGTTTGTTAGATGGATTTTGATTCCTTAAGAAAATGGATGAAATAGTTAATGACTTTTAACAACAAATGTTGCGATTTCTTATCTCATATCTCTTCTTGTGTTTATCTGGTGTGATATGAATTATGGTTTTGCTGAATTAGTTGGCATCCAAGTATCGTGTACACATTGCGTACCATACGGAAACCTGTGCATCTATTTATCGCAACTTCTTACAAAAATGCTGCAAGTTTTTACTTAGTATGTGGATGGGAAATGTGAAGTTTAAGTATCCGTGATTAAATGGTATAGAGTCGATGGACCATAATTTCCCATAACCCTTTGTATGAGCTCATTTGTGTTTAGGAATATGAAGACTCGATATACTGACAAAATGAAAATGAAAATTAGTTCAGTTAGGCCTAAAGAATGAGAAAGTACCAACTCCCGTGCTTTAGCAATTTGTCTTATTTATCTTGTTACGAGTTATGATAAGATGTTCCACTTATGTTTGGAACTGTTAGTTAAAACTTGGTTCTTTCGTGTCTAGATCTAAAGGTGGGCATTTATGGACCACTTTTGAAACTCCGTTTAGTGTCCCTTTTCAGTGTAATGCATGCCTCCTCATAAATTATCATCATTTGGATTTATATTCAAGTAATTCTAGGTTCTGGCGTTCTTTCGGACCCTGACCCAACTAATGTTACTGTGTGCATTAAACAAAGTTTTCAACTGTACTGGGTGTAAAATATGTTGGTGCTGTTTGATTACTTGTTTTTCTTTCTAATTTATTGAAATGAATCAAGTTAATTGTGATCGATCAACGGATGAGAGAAATGTAGATTGCACTCTTGCATTAGCTCCATTCCTTCTTATGTTGTTTCATTAAAATTATCTCTGAAATGGTTAGGGAACTCCTCTTATTTGTTATTTTGGCTTGCCATGTGGAGATTATGTAAATGCCAGTAGTGATGATCTGGTGGTTGAGGCCCCGGTGTAGAATTTGTGTTAATTTACCATACCGTGAGTTATGGGGTTTTGTTGTTTGGTCGGAAGTGATTTTTATGGGTCCAAATGCAAATGGCTCTTCTGTTGTACATTGCTTGGCTGTCGAACTGCGATATCAACGTCTAACTTAAGCGGGTATGTTGTAGTAATTTTGTCTTAGTGCTATGCTATGCAAGGGTTAGTTTTCTGACTTCCGATAATTAATTATTGTACGAGACTTGTTCGCTTACGTTTTATGTGAACTGCGTAACGAAGCTAATGTTTTCTATATTACTTCCATTTTTGGCAGCTATGCGCACATTGTTTTACATTTTGTTCTTAAGTAAGAACTAGTAAAGTATTTATGCCTATAGAAGGAAAATTAAGCAACCAGTAAGCGACAACTAAAAAGCCAAGGGCTTTATTCCATTCGAGGGGTATTCCTTTGCAACTTAATTAATATCTTAATTTTGGCTGTATGAAAATGGAATTCATGTATAGCTTTATAAAACTATAGATTAGTTGGTTAGTGGCTTCATATCTGAATGCTTTGACTTGAAAGCTCAACTACTGTGTGTGTTTGGATTGTGGTAGCTGATGGATGCATTAATTTAAGAAAATTTATAGTAGGCAGTAATGATAATGAGACTTAGGAGATGGATTTTTGTAGTTTATATATTGAAAGAAATGATTTTCTTTAAATTTCCGAGGCATGATCAAATAAGTGATTCTTGTAAGACTATAGTTCAAATTACAAGTCTTCTTTAGTTTAGTTGGTTTTGAATAGCATATAAATTGCCTTAAATCTTTCTGTCTATACTGTACTGGCATACTTACATTAACACATTTGCTTATGTTGTTAAAAATAATACTAATAGAGAAGTGGTAAGATAGAAATAGTTGTTGCTACGCAATTCATACTATCTGTCATAAGAGATGATTACTACATAGGTAGTTCATATCATCTAACAAGAGATAGTTGCTACCACAGTTCATACTATCTAAATAAAAAGCTGACGAACTACGGTCGTGCTTGATCCCTTCGAGCAACGGAGAGGGTACGTAGGCAGCCGCTATGCGGTTCAGCACAACTCTACAAGGGTGTTCATATCATCTGAAAGATTGGTTGCTGTCTTGGCAGTTCATACCACCTATTCGGAGATGATTGCAACCTTGTCACTGGCAACTGGCCATGCAAATCTTAGTGGTGGCAACTGGCCATGGAAATCTTAGTAGTGGCAACTGGCCATGGAAACCTTAGTGGTGGCAACTGGCCATGAGAGTTATTAGTGGTGGCAACTGGCCATGTAAATCTTGGTAGTGGCAATCGGCCATGGAAATCTTAGTAGTGGCAATCGGCCATGAGAGTTATTAGTAGTGGCAACTTGCCATGGAAATCTTGGTGGTGGCAACTGGCCATGGAAATCTTAGAATTGGCATCTGGCCATATAAGTCTTATTTTTGACAACTGGTCGTCTCTCATAATTGGAGAATAAATACTAAGTGTGCTTGCTTATAATGCAGTTTGGGTGATTCAAATTCGAGTAGCTCAAAAGAATTTGAAGGTCCGGTTACTTGAGTGGCGTATCGGAGAGTCGGAGTTTGCTAAGCGGGCCGAAACCCGGTTCGCTGGAAGTCCAGATTCACCGATCCATCACAGTTGGTATCAGAGCAGTTCCGGTTCATTCGGTACTGTGAGTTTGGGACTCGTCAGCGATTTATTGCATTGCGGCCACAGGTAATCCTCCTTACTTCTAAGTTTTTATTTTGAACTTTGAGGACAAAGTTCTTTTTAAGGAGTTAATGGTGTGAGGCTCCGGACCTTTTTATCGGGTTTAACTGAACCCACTAGTCAAATGTTGAACTTAGACTTACTGGAACTCTGAAATTCAAGTGTCTTTAACACTTAGGTTGCCCCCAGTATTACATGTTCTTGCCTAGACAAAAAGGTTTGTCTTAATTCAAATTTTGGGTGCCTTAATAGTGTTGCATGCAGCTGGACCCCTCACCATACATGTCAAATAGTGAGCATGCCAGGGCATTTCAGTCTTTCCATGACAGTGATAAAAACAAGGAAACTGGGAAAAGAAGGGGACGGAAATTTCTTCTTCTTCTTCCTTTCTCTATTTTTCTGTCTCTAGTAGAAAGAAAAGAAAGTAAGAACATGGCATAAATTTTTGTGAAATTGAAATGAGTAAGGTCGATAGAGATATAATCTCACAAAGTTGATGATGGCATAAGAGGAATAAGAAGATTTTTTTATCCCTATTTTCAGTTGATGAACTATTTTTATGTTTGAAGAAATTTTAGTTGAGGATTTAACCCAATTGATCTGTGATTGTTCGAAATCGATTGGTTTGCGGTATTGCACTCGATGCATGCATGTTTTGATCAGGTATTCTTCATTAAAATTACATCCTTGAATTTTAAGTTATGGTAAGCATCGTAAACTAGGGTTTACCCACTTAAGGGGTTTGTGAAAGTTTGATGATTTAACTCTAAATTCAGTTGATATTAAGTAATGGGATGTCTCCATTTTTCATCATTTCCGTGTTAATGAATCTGAATTGTGTAAATCGATAAGTTATGGGGCCAAGTTTTGGAACTAAGATTCTTAGATTCACATGTTAACAATTTGGGTTTTTTTTTTTCCCTAATTCTGTTCATACCCATTTTGTGGTTGGATGCAGAGAGATTTAATGATTTAAATTTGGCTTAAGGGTCATATAGAAAAACGACCAATGGAACAAGAATGGTTACTGAATGGATTATATTGTGGATTTTGTACTAAGGTACTAGTGGCTGATTTCTTAATGTAAAATAGTATGTTTATATATACGACTGATTTCTTAATGGAGCCATGTTGTGGTAAATGCATCACAAGATCTTTGACATTTTCTGGCGTGATATGGAGTGCTAATTAGCTTGAGAATCTTCAAATGCATGTGATATTTTTGCCCTTGAGTTTATTGGTAGGTTGTGTCACTACATTCATTTTATGTTTAGTCCTTTGATACTAATGATGTCAGCTACATAAAATTGTAACGTTAAGTTTGTTAGATGGATTTTGATTCCTTAAGAAAATGGATGAAATAGTTAATGACTTTTAACAACAAATGTTGCGATTTCTTATCTCATATCTCTTCTTGTGTTTATCTGGTGTGATATGAATTATGGTTTTGCTGAATTAGTTGGCATCCAAGTATCGTGTACACATTGCGTACCATACGGAAACCAGTGCATCTATTTATCGCAACTTCTTACAAAAATGCTGCAAGTTTTTACTTAGTATGTGGATGGGAAATGTGAAGTTTAAGTATCCGTGATTAAATGGTATAGAGTCGATGGACCATAATTTCCCATAACCCTTTGTATGAGCTCATTTGTGTTTAGGAATATGAAGACTCGATATACTGACAAAATGAAAATGAAAATTAGTTCAGTTAGGCCTAAAGAATGAGAAAGTACCAACTCCCGTGCTTTAGCAGTTTGGCTTATTTATCTTGTTACGAATTATGATAAGATGTTCCACTTATGTTTGGAACTGTTAGTTAAAACTTGGTTCTTTCGTGTCTAGATCTAAAGGTGGGCATTTATGGACCACTTTTGAAACTCCGTTTAGTGTCCCTTTTCAGTGTAATGCACGCCTCCTCATAAATTATCATCATTTGGATTTATATTCAAGTAATTCTAGGTTCTGGCGTTCTTTCGGACCCTGACCCAACTAATGTTACTGTGTGCATTAAACAAAGTTTTCAACTGTACTGGGTGTAAAATATGTTGGTGCTGTTTGAGTACTTGTTTTTCTTTCTAATTTATTGAAATGAATCAAGTTAATTGTGATCGATCAACGGATGAGAGAAATGTAGATTGCACTCTTGCATTAGCTCCATTCCTTCTTATGTTGTTTCATTTAAATTATCTCTGAAATGGTTAGGGAACTCCTCTTATTTGTTATTTTGGCTTGCCATGTGGAGATTATGTAAATGCCAGTAGTGATGATCTGGTGGTTGAGGTCCCGGTGTAGAATTTGTGTTAATTTACCATACCGTGAGTTATGGGGTTTTGTTGTTTGGTCGGAAGTGATTTTTATGGGTCCAAATGCAAATGGCTCTTCTGTTGTACATTGCTTGGCTGTCGAACTGCGATATCAACGTCTAACTTAAGCGGGTATGTTGTAGTAATTTTGTCTTAGTGCTATGCTATGCAAGGGTTAGTTTTCTGACTTCCGATAATTAATTATTGTACGAGACTTGTTCGCTTACGTTTTATGTGAACTGCGTAACGAAGCTAATGTTTTCTATATTACTTCCATTTTTGGCAGCTATGCGCAGATTGTTTTACATTTTGTTCCTAAGTAAGAACTAGTAAAGTATTTATGCCTATAGAAGGAAAATTAAGCAACCAGTAAGCGACAACTAAAAAGCCAAGGGCTTTATTCCATTCGAGGGGTATTCCTTTGCAACTTAATTAATATCTTAATTTTGGCTGTATGAAAATGGAATTCATGTATAGCTTTATAAAACTATAGATTAGTTGGTTAGCGGCTTCATATCTGAATGCTTTGACTTGAAAGCTCAACTACTTGTGTGTTTTGGATTGTGGTAGGCTGATGGATGCATTAATTTAAGAAAATTTATAGTAGGCAGTAATGATAATGAGACTTAGGAGATGGATTTTTGTAGTTTATATATTGAAAGAAATGATTTCCTTTAAGTTTCCGAGGCATGATCAAATAAGTGATTCTTGTAAGACTATAGTTCAAATTACAAGTCTTCTTTAGTTTAGTTGGTTTTGAATAGCATATAAATTGCCTTAAATCTTTACTGTCTATCTTTGTCTTTGGCATACTTACATTAACACATTTGCTTATGTTGTTAAAAATAATACTAATAGAGAAGTGGTAAGATAGAAATAGTTGTTGCTACGCAATTCATACTATCTGTCATAAGAGATGATTACTACATAGGTAGTTCATATCATCTAACAAGAGATAGTTGCTACCACAGTTCATACTATCTAAATAAAAAGCTGACGAACTACGGTCGTGCTTGATCCCTTCGAGCAACGGAGAGGGTACGTATGCAGCCGCTATGCGGTTCAGCACAACTCTACAAGGGTGTTCATATCATCTGAAAGATTGGTTGCTGTCTTGGCAGTTCATACCACCTATTCGGAGATGATTGCAACCTTGTCACTGGCAACTGGCCATGCAAATCTTAGTGGTGGCAACTGGCCATGGAAATCTTAGTGGTGGAAACTAGCCATGAGAATTATTAGTGGTGGCAACTGGCCATGGAAATCTTAGTAGTGGCAACTGGCCATGGAAATCTTAGTAGTGGCAACTGGCCATGGAAACCTTAGTGGTGGCAACTGGCCATAAGAGTTATTAGTGGTGGCAACTGGCCATGTAAATCTTGGTAGTGGCAACTGGCCATGGAAATCTTAGTAGTGGCAACTGGCCATGAGAGTTATTAGTAGTGGCAACTTGCCATGGAAATCTTGGTGGTGGCAACTGGCCATGGAAATCTTAGAATTGGCATCTGGCCATATAAGTCTTATTTTTGACAACTGGTCGTCTCTCATAATTGGAGAATAAATACTAAGTGTGCTTGCTTATAATGCAGTTTGGGTGATTCAAATTCGAGTAGCTCAAAAGAATTTGAAGGTCCGGTTACTTGAGTGGCGTATCGGAGAGTCGGAGTTTGCTAAGCGGGCCGAAACCCGGTTCGCTGGAAGTCCAGATTCACCGATCCATTACAGTTTTGGTCTGGCGGTCTACGGTACGTGTGATCATACACACGATGATAATGTGAGCAAGTCGTGTAAGCAGTTAGAGGAGATAGCAAAGTAGCGGGTCGAAAATCAACCAAGTCTCCGCACGATGAGCACCTGGTTTTGGTGGTTCATGTAAAAAGGGCTAGACATGAGTTATTGCAGATTGGGATTGAACTGAGTCTTGATGTTATCTGTTACATGAAAAGCTTACATGTTTAAGATTACAAATACTGGACTATCAACTTCGATCAGTTTCGGAATTCGGGTCATAAAATGAAGTTGGTTGAATAGTGGTGGTGGAGGTGACGGACAGTGACAAAGTCAAGAGACGGAGAAGAAGGTTCTCCAAACATAATATTTTTTGTCAATATTTGTAAAGTAGAAGGGTATAACAGTAAACTTGTATTTTAGTGTTGATGGTGGTTTTTAAACAAGGGGTAAAATCGTAAAACCCCATGACCTAGTGTTACCCGCAACACATTAACTAAGAGCATTTAACTCGTGTGTAAATAATTAATAGGGGTATTTTTCAAAATACCGTTAGGGTTTTTCGACACGTAACCCTAATTCCAAAACCAAGCCGCATATCTGCGCACCATGGCAACAATGCCAAACCAAGCCGCATATCATGCACCATGGCAACAATGCCAAACCAAGCCGCATCTCGCGCACCATGGCAACATCTGCAAACCAAGCCGCACACTCGCGCACCATGGCAACAATGCCAAACCAAGCCGCACACTGCGCACCATGGCAACAATGCCAAACCAAGCCGCACACATGCGCACCATGGCAACAATGCCAAATTAAGCCGCACACATCGCACGCATGGCAGCAACGCCAAAACCAAACTACATATCGCACTCATTGGCAACCATGCCGAAACTAAGCCGCTATGCCTTTTGGCCCACGCCAAATATAGTGCCCTAGGCTTGCAAGACTTGCAACTAGGTCAACATGGCCGTACGTGCCATTGGCACATGCCAACACGTATCGCAGCCATATTTCCAAGCCGCTATGCTTCGGCCCACGCCAAATATAGCGCCCTAGGCTTGCAAGACTTGCAACTAGGTCAACATGGCCATACGTGCCATTGGCACATGCCAACACGTATCGCAGGCCATATTTCCAAGCCGCTATGCCTTTGGCCCACGCCAAATACAAGCGCCCTAGGCTTGCAAGACTTGCAACTAGGTCAACATGGCCGTACGTGCCATTGGCACATGCCAACACGTATCGCAGCCATATTTCCAAGCCGCTATGCCTTTGGCCCACGCCAAATATAGCGCCCTAGGCTTGCAAGACTTGCAACTAGGTCAACATGGCCGTACGTGCCATTGGCACATGCCAACACGTATCGCAGGCCATATTTCCAAGCCGCTATGCCTTTGGCCCGCGCCAAATATAGCGCCCTAGGCTTGCAAGACTTGCAACTAGGTCAACATGGCCATACGTGCCATTGGCAAATGCCAACACGTATCGCAGCCATATTTCCAAGCCGCTATGCCTTTGGCCCACGCCAAATATAGCGCCCTAGGCTTACAAGACTTGCAACTAGGTCAACATGGCCGTACGTGCCATTGGCACATGACAACACGTATCGCAGGCCATATTTCCAAGCCGCTATGCCTTTGGCCCACGCCAAATATAGCGCCCTAGGCTTGCAAGACTTGGAACTAGGTCAACATGGCCGTACGTGCCATTGGCACATGCCAACACGTATCGCAGGCCATATTTCCAAGCCGCTATGCCTTTGGCCCACGCCAAATATAGAGCCCTAGGCTTGCAAGACTTGCAACTAGGTCAACATGGCCGTACGTGCCATTGGCACATGCCAACACGTATCGCAGGCCATATATCCAAGCCGCTATGCCTTTGGCCCACGCCAAATATAGCGTCCTAGGCTTGCAAGACTTGCAACTAGGTCAACATGGCCGTACATGCCATTGGCACATGCCAAACGCACACGCTGGTAGCCTAACTTGCAAACCGTGCAACCTACCACCAAGGCATTCCGTACATGCCATTGGCACATGCCAAACACACACGCTGGTAGCCTAACTTGCAAACCGTGCAACCTACCACCAAGGCATTCCGTACATGCCATTGGCACTTGCCAAACACACACGCTGGTAGCCTAACTTGCAAACCGTGCAACCTACCACCAAGGCATTCCGCACATGCCATTGGCTCATGCCAAACACACACGCTGGTAGCCTAACTTGCAAACCATGCAACCTACCACCAAGGCATTCCGCACATGCCATTGGCACATGCCACGCACGCCACTAGCAGCTATGGCATTGCCACTTACACTCAACATTCAACCTACCACCAAGGCATTCCGCACATGCCATTGGCACATGCCACGCATGCCACTAGCAGCTCTGGCATTGTCACTTGCGCTCGAAGTACAACCCGCAACAAGGGCATTCCGCACATGCCAATGGCACATGCCACACGCGCCACTAGCAGCGCCACTTGCACTCAAGGTGCAACCAACGAGATATCAACACAAAACTGGGGATGCTTTCCAGGGTTTTGGTTTGGTGGTCACAGCTTGCAGCGTACACTACGCTCACATTAAGAAAGCGTGAAAAGGAATAAAGTGGTCAAATAAATGAGGAAATAATGGTGAAAACGTTTTCACCCATTAACACCATGCGGTTACCACCTCCTCCCATTATTTCACCCTTTACTCTCTTCCTTCATGAGACCAGGGTACGTTTCAATCTCGACTTGTATAAATAGGTCTTACCTATTGCCACCAGACAACAAGTCTCGGTCAGGAGAAAAATACTACACTCTCAGAAAAGGCAATTTTGCAAGCTCTCCAAAAAGCTTTCATCTCTTGCAAGCTTCCTAAGCTTTCACTTTCTGATACAAGTCGAGACACTACTCTCCCAGAACTATTCTGGTCTCAACACCTTTCTTTGCTTCCCTCCCCAAATCAACCCTTCTCTTCCACTTTGTGACCGAAGCAAGTCTGGAACGACCATTTCTTGGTTTAGGCCGGACTTGTACAGATTGATCTCTCGAATCTATAAAGTGCTCACATGCAGAACATTTGTTTAGGGTTTGAACCAGTTTCTCACTCACCTACCGAATTTACCGAAATCGGCAGAAACGATTTTTACCCATAAACAATTGGCGACCACAGCAGGAGGATTGATCTATCGGCTACAAGGTCAAACTGTCGATCTCGTTCTTCGACCCAGATGTGAAGATGGTGGGAGAAGGCGACACAATCCAACGCAACTACAAGACAACCCGGTTACAAGTTGTAAAACTACACGAGAAAACTGGGGACTTGCCGAGGATGCTACCGCTCGATCCGACTCAACTGCTAGACGCCCCAGTTACCAGTTGTAAAACTACACCTGAAAACTGGGGACTCGTTGAAGATGCTACCGGCGATTGGGGACTTGCGACTCGGTCGGACTCAATCGCTAGACGCCCCCAGTTACCAGTTATAAAACTACACCTGAAAACTGGGGACTCGTTGAAGATGCTACCAGCGATTGGGGACTTGCGACTCAGTCCGACTCAACTGCCAGACAACCCAGTTACCAGTTGTAAAACTACACCTGAAAACTGGGGACTCGTTGAAGATGCTACCAGCGATGGGGACTTGCGACTCAGTCCGAGTCAACTGCCAGACAACCCGGTTATCGGTTGTTAAAACTACACCGAAAACTGGAGACTCGCTGAAGACGCTACCAGCAACTGGGGACTAACTGGTGATGCTACCAGCAAAGCCGCCTTTTTACACGAAGAGGGGCGTGTTCACAAAACCTATGAAGTGAGTAAATTTAGACTACACAAGATATACGATTTATTTTTAGGTTCCTAGTAAAACCGTCATACTGCTGAGTCTTGTGCCAATTGCTAGCACACACTCTCATAGAAGCAATATTCCTTTCGAAAAACATAATCAGAGTCATATTATCAAAACCATTCATCCCAAAAATAATCCAACACCCAAAAAAGCTACCAGCTGTCTATCAAAAGTCAAGCTTTGAACCTGACATCCAATATGTATTTCAAAAAAAAAAAAAAAAAGAAGAACCTAAACGAAAGATCAACAGAGAAACGTTCAAGGAAATTCATCCAACAGAAGTCTGCTCTTTTTGGAGAAAGTCAACTTCGCATCTTCAAGAGCCACTCTCTTCATAGTCAACATCTTGGAAAGCTTTTCGAGTTCCATCTCCTGTCGTGCAATCTCCTCGGCGGAAAGGCTTTCGATTGCTGCATCTTTCAACTTTTGGATCTCGGCAAGGCCTTTGACAAACCACGAAGTGTTGAACTCCTTTTCTACGCACACTTCGCGATGGTGCTCCCAGTCGGCAATAACGTCTTCAGAAACGGTGTGACCAGTCACCTCACGCATGTCCTCAATGGAAGATAAAGCCTCTTCCACACGCTTAACCAGCGCAAATCGACTAGTGACCTTCTTGGTTGTAGCCATATGTCCGTGCTTCTCCCAATTACGGTGTACAACGCCTCATGCTTAGTCGGCACGCTGAAGCCGCCAACCAGCACATGACCCGGATAAGGAACCAAGTACTGGGGATCAAAAATGGCGCCTGTACCAGGCCTCACTACTCGCAGAGGGTCTTCTTCCATGTCTACGACAGCAACCATCATAGAATCATCCACCGTTTGAACCACATCCGTGCCCGGCAATTGGCTAACGCTCATCTCCAAGTCACCAGCGGTAGTCACCAAAGGCAAGTTTTCATGCGGCTCTACCCCAGAATCGTCCTCCGAACCGGATTCCTCCTGCGAACTTGAGTCAGATATTTCCCAAAAAGAGGAAACAAAAGAAGAAAGAAAAGAAGTGCGAAACTCACCGAACCACTTCCCGAAACAGAACCGATCTTTCTGGAGGAATCACTCTCACTCGTTGAACCTTCTTCTCTCTCTCGACTCATCATCGCTATGAGAAGGCTCAATCTTCGCTGGAATTCTTTGAAGAAATTGCCGTCTCCTCGCAACGTGCAAGAGCAACGAAAGCATTAAACACTACCGAAGCCCTGAAGGAAACAAGACACATATTCTCAGCCGAAATTCACGTGTTTTGAGACAAACCAAGGAAGAGGCGACACATACCTGGTTATTGGAAGAACTGAAAGACACAAGGGCCGTGGGAGGATCTTGTGAAACCGTCCGGAACCCGCCAAAGACGATTCTTCGTTCTCCGCTCCTTGGCACAGGGGCTTTCGAATTGCTAGGCAACTTTCGCTTGGATCTCTCAACATTGGATACTCCTTCGAATCTGGCTGGGAAGGTTTGCAACGAACGTTTTCCACCACGTTATTCACAAAATCTCGGATCATAGTAAACTCGTTGCACCAAAACTCATTATAGCCGAAGGTCGTCGAAGTTACTCTTCCCATTTGAAAGAAGGAAAGACGGATACCCGGCTTAAGGGCACTGGCGTCAAGGGCGACACGCAATGAATCCTTAGGGATCAACGGCCGGTAAACAAGAGGCACCCCTTGATCGAAACCCATGTGACGAGCAGCACGATCAATATTGTAAGCAGCTATCTGGAAAGACCCCGCGAAGAAAGACGGCATATAACCGGGCAAGCAGCTTTGAATGAACAGTTTTTCACCAACGCTCAAATCGTCATCAGAAGACAAATACATGAGCGGAGCAGAAGCAAAAGTGTCAATTTGAGTCACTGACTTATGGACCGGCCCCCATGGACGAAAGTTGATTTCATGCAACTTATCAAGAAAACTAACCAAGCTCACGCCAACTCTTGGACGCCTGTTCACCCATCGAAGAATTCGGGAGCCACCCCAACTCACGGGAAGCGAAGGCAGCGGTTTCGGAGCATACTTCTCAAAGTGCTCCCATAGCCAGACTTGCAGAAAAGCAACGTGCACATATGAATCCACTTTTATGAAACCATTCGAAACTTGCATGTTCGCAACTAGGTGATCCAGGATGAACATACGGGGAACCAAGGAACTGACTTGCCAATGGGAAGAACTTCACCCTTTTCCAACTTCACAACAATCTCTAACAACTCCGGTCTTATTCCTTTCTTGACAGAACCGTCATCAAAAATGTCTCTGGACAACCAGAGATCCAACTCGTCCGGAAACCATTGAGATATCCACCAACCGTAAGGGCACCTTTCATCCTCTTTCCGGGCAGAATCCTTCGACTTCGCAATGGAGTCTTTCCGAGCAAAATCCCCAACTTAGCGGCCAGGTCATCCCGCATCTTCACCTCACTTTCGGATAATTGGATTTTAAGATTCCCGATTCTGGGAAGGTTCGGCAAGAGAGCCACACTCTCCAAGGAGAAAGTTATCTCGCCCCATCTACATATGATTGTATGGGTGTCCGAACACCATCTGGAGATGAAAGCAACCAAGCCTGGGATATCCTTCCTAATCTGGAGATTTATTGATGTCTTGACAGCATCAATGACCTGCGCTCGAGTCAAGTTGGTATTTATATGCTCCTTGGTCACCATGAACTCAACCCATCTATCAAAAGAACGCAATGGGCTTTGACACATCCTGAAGTCAATGTTGGAAGAAGAATACACCCCTTTATGAAGACAGAACCGAATGGTGCTCTCTGGGCAAACCGAACGTGTCTTCCTTTCATCCTCACCACCGGTTAGCAAAATTGGCACGAAACCTGGGTGATTCTTCCGAGCGGGGGCGAGGGCTCTAGTGAAGAATTCATCATATGTGTTCGGTTTGGAATTATGAGCATCCTTCGACGAAGTAAAATTTGATTCAGGTAACATCTTATCAAATTCCTTCATAACAATTTGGTAATAAGATATCTGCAAAACAAACGGAGAAAGACGAAGTTATCTCCCTGACACATAATCGTACCCAACAACAAAAAAAAAAAAGAGAAAGGGGAAGGAAGACGTATTTTATTCGGGTTCAAGACTATATACACAGTATTTTATTCGGGTTCAAGACTATATACACAGTATTTTATTCAGGTTCAAGACTATATACACAGTATTTTATTCGGGTTCAAGACTATACACGCAGTATTTTCTTTGGGTTCGAAACTATATACGCGGCATTCTATACGGGTACAAGTGTGTCTACAGTATCTTTCTTCGGGTTCAGAATTATATACGGAACATCCTCTACGGGTTCAAAATACACACGCAGTATTTTCTTCAGGGTTCAAATATTTCTTTCAGGACCGAAAATTCATGCAATATTTCCTACGGGTTCAAACAATATATGCAGTATTTCCCTTGGTTGCATACATACAATATTTTCTACAAGAGGCACGCCAAGAAATCATATGCAAGGATTGTGGAAACGCCTACTCTTAAAGTTTACACCTATGTGAAAAAAAAAAAAAAAAGAGAGAGAAAAGTACTCAAAGACATACATGGAAGCCGGTTTCTCTTTGCCGCTAGTATGAAAAGAGGAAAGAATAAAGCGCAGGATGGGGAGAAAGGGGCTTTATATATATATATATATATATAGGCGTGAAGACTTTGAAATAGGGAAGGATTTCCTTTTTTTTTTTTACCAAAATCACGCGTGCAAGAAACGGGCCCACAAAGGGTGCGACTTCCCAATGTCGCCCAAGTCACGCCTGCAAGCACGGTTTTCAAGCTGCACCGGCACCACCAATTGCGCCGACCTGCAAGCACGCACAGCTTCCACACCTTGCGCCGGCCCCACCAGCCAGCACACGCAATTTCCCAAGTCACGCATGCAAACACGCACAGCTTCCACATTGCGCCGGTCTCACCGGCTAGCACACTCAGTTTCCCAACTCATGCCAACTTCCCAACGTCGCCCAAGCTGCACTGGCCCCACCAATTATGCCAGCCTCCCGATTTGTGCATACTCCCAGAGGTAAGGATTCCAAATCCTATTTATAAAAGGTCAGACAAGCCCCTCAATTCTCTTTACGGTTTGCCGTTGATAGTCTGTCACCATCTTATGCTTACCTCGCAACAAAGCCCCTGTTCCGAGCTAAGCAGGGGACTTAATGTTGATGGTGGTTTTTTAAACAAGGGGTAAAATCGTAAAACCCCATGACCTAGTGTTACCCGCAACACATTAACTAAGAGCATTTAACTCAGGTGTAAATAATTAATAGGGGTATTTTGAAAAATACCAGATTAGGGTTTTTCGACACAGAACCCTAATTCCAAAACCAAGCCGCATCTCATCTGCACCATGGCAACAATGCCAAACCAAGCAAAGATATCTGTGCACCATGGCAACAATGCCAAACCAAGCCGCATACTGCGCACCATGACAACACTGCCAAACCAAGCCGCATACTGCGCACCATGGCAACATTGCCAAACCAAGCCGCACACTGCGCACCATGGCAACAATGCCAAACCAAGCCGCACACTACGCACCATGGCAACAAGGCCAAACCAAGCCGCACACTGCGCACCATGGCAACAATGCCAAATTAAGCCGCACACTGCGCACAATGGCAGCAACGCCAAAACCAAACTACATATCGCACTCATTGGCAACCATGCCAAAACTAAGCCGCTATGCCTTTTGGCCCACGCCAAATATAGCGCCCTAGGCTTGCAAGACTTGCAACTAGGTCAACATGGCCGTACGTGCCATTGGCACATGCCAACACGTATCTCAGGCCATATTTCCAAGCCACTATGCTTCGGCCCACGCCAAATATAGCGCCCTAGGCTTGCAAGACTTGCAACTATGTCAACATGGCCGTACGTGCCATTGGCACATGCCAACACGTATCGCAGGCCATATTTCCAAGCCGCTATGCTTCTGGCCCACGCCAAATATAGCGCCCTAGGCTTGCAAGACTTTCAACTAGGTCAACATGGCCGTACGTGCCATTGGCACATGCCAACACGTATCGCAGGCCATATTTCCAAGCCGCTATGCCTTTGGCCCACGCCAAATATAGCGCCCTAGGCTTGCAAGACTTGCAACTAGGTCAACATGGCCGTCGTGCCATTGGCACATGCCAACACGTATCGCAGCCATATTTCCAAGCCGCTATGCCTTTGGCCCACGCCAAATATAGCGCCCTAGGCTTGCAAGACTTGCAACTAGGTCAACATGGCCATACGTGCCATTGGCACATGCCAACACGTATCGCAGGCCATATTTCCAAGCCGCTATGCCTTTGGCCCACGCCAAATATAGCGCCCTAGGCTTGCAAGACTTTCAACTAGGTCAACATGGCCGTACTTGCCATTGGCACATGCCAACACATATCGCAGGCCATATTTCCAAGCCGCTATGCCTTTGGCCCGCGCCAAATATATCACCCTAGGCTTGCAAGACTTGCAACTAGGTCAACATGGCCGTACGTGCCATTGGCACATGCCAACACGTATCGCAGCCATATTTCCAAGCCGCTATGCCTTTGGCCCACGCCAAATATAGCGCCCTAGGCTTGCAAGACTTGCAACTAGGTCAACATGGCCGTACGTGCCATTGGCACATGCCAACACGTATCGCAGGCCATATTTCCAAGCCGCTATGCCTTTGGCCCACGCCAAATATAGCGCCCTAGGCTTGCAAGACTTGCAACTAGGTCAACATGGCCGTACGTGCCATTGTCACATGCCAACACGTATCGCAGGCCATATTTCCAAGCCGCAATGCCTTTGGCCCACGCCAAATATAGCGTCCTAGGCTTGCAAGACTTGCAACTAGGTCAACATGGCCGTACAAGCCATTGGCACATGCCAAACGCACACGCTGGTAGCCTAACTTGCAAACCGTGCAACCTACCACCAAGGCATTCCGTACATGCCATTGGCACATGTCAAACACACACGCTGGTAGCCTAATTTGCAAACCGTGCAACCTACCACCAAGGCATTCCGTACATGCCATTGGCACATGCCAAACACACACGCTGGTAGCCTAACTTGCAAATCGTGCAACCTACCACCAAGGCATTCCGCACATGCCATTGGCTCATGCCAAACACACACGCTGGTAGCCTAACTTGCAAACCATGCAACCTACCACCAAGGCATTCCGCACATGCCATTGGCCCATGCCACGCACGCCACTAGCAGCTCTGGCATTGCCACTTACACTCAACATTCAACCTACCACCAAGGCATTCCGCACATGCCATTGGCACATGCCACGCACGCCACTAGCAGCTCTGGCATTGTCACTTGCGCTCAAAGTATAACCCGCAACAAGGGCATTCCGCACATGCCACACGCTCCACTAGAAGCGCCACTTGCACTCAAGGTGCAACCAACGAGATATCAACACAAAACTGGAGGATGCTTTCCAGGGTTTTGGTTTGGCGGTCACAGCTTGCAGCGTACACTACGCTCACATTAAGAAAGCGTGAAAAGGAATAAAGCGGTCAAATAAATGAGGAGATAATGGTGAAAACGTTTTCACCCATTAACACCATGCGGTTACCACCTCCTCCCATTATTTCACCCTTTACTCTCTTCCTTCATGAGACCAGAGTACGTTTCAATCTCGACTTGTATAAATAGGTCTTACCTATTTCCACCAGACAACAAGTCTCGGTTAGGAGAAAAATACTACACTCTCAGAAAAGGCAATTTTGCAAGATCTCCAAAAAGCTTTCATCTCTTGCAAGCTTCCTAAGCTTTCACTTTCTGATACAAGTCGAGACACTACTCTCCCAGAACTATTCTCGGTCTCAACACCTTTCTTTGCTTCCTCCCCCAAATCAACCCTTCTCTTCCACTTTGTGACCGAAGCAAGTCCGGAACGGCCATTTCTTGGTTTAGGCCGGACTTGTACAGATTGATCTCTCGAATCTATAAAGTGCTCACGTGCAGCACATTTGTTTAGGGTTTGAACCAGTTTCTCACTCACCTACCGAATTTACCGAAATCGGCAGAAACGATTTTTACCCATAAACATTTAGTTAAATTTTATATAATATTTTAATAATTACTAAACAGAAGTCAAAAGTTAACCGAGTCAATGCTAGTCAACGTTTTTTCCAAGTACCAAACACCAAGCTGGACAAATGTTAGACCAAACTCAAAAGGTGGACAAAACCTGAGTACCAAAAACAAAATAACCCTAACATAAAATTCTAATTACAGAATAACCTTATCAATGCATTACATAAAAATCACTTGTAACTCACAAGCAACACGGCCCGATGATACGTGACAATAACATCAACTTAGGATATTACAAAGAAATGTGTCTCTCTCTCGCCTCTTCACTCCATCCTTGAGAAATTTGGCGCCCACCATGATGCCATTTATCGTGCGGTGATTGCAAGTTGGAGTTTCTTTGATTTTAATAGCTTCAGATTTTAAGACTTCCCATGATGTTATTTCGAATGTGGTCTATAGACTCGGCTCCATCAAAACTAATGGCCTAGCTTGTCCATGTGAAGCCTTGATCACTCGTAATGGCCTTCAATTTGCTACAAGCTTCCATAAGACTGGATGTTGGGGACTTGTTTATTGATGACTTGATATTAGCTTACAAGAAAGGAACTGACATACAAACTAAAAATAAACACATTATACCAAACACAAATTTTACTAATTAACTCCAACAAAACTAATTTCAGACAGAAAAAAAATTGGTCTAAATTCATAAATTTTTCAAAGATGTATGAAATTACAACTATTTATTAGTATTCTTCATCAGTAGAACGAGACCCATTTGTTCTTCATCAGATAACAAATCATGCAATAGAGATTATGAGCCTGTATTCTTCATCAGCAAACCCCATTTATTCTTACTCTATGTTGGATTCATCTAGTACAAAGCCTGCATAATACAAACTTCTACAAGCTTGGTGCAGGTTGATAAAATATATCTGAGAGGAGAAATCGTTATGCTTACGCGAGTACTGTGTTGTTGATCATCTACATCGGAAGCCATAGCTTGCTGTGGTTGTATTCGAGGCGTCGTGAAGAAGAAAAGAAGAGAAGGGTAAGAACGAGAAGTGAGAGCAACTAACCCTAGCGCATGTTTAAATAGTATGGTAAACAGGCTAATAAGTAAATTATGATTACACTATGTTTACACCACTAGTGTCAGGCGAGCTAGGGCTGCCGAATTTTGGGTCATTCTCAAGATTTTGTGTCTTGAACAGGCTACATTTTGGTTCCGATGACAAATTATGACAAGACATATTATGGTTGATGAAATAGATTCAACACTACCATGGTAGACCTTAGGTTGCAATACTGATTCTGGATCACAATTTAGATATTAAGTCACGAGATTGTATACCAAGTTGTTGAATAACTCGTCAGTAGTGCCATTCTTACACATTTTATTCCCTCATACGAAAAATTGAGAATACGACTCTTCCCATAAATCATGTATTCATGTTGTGAAATGGCAACATTACTAGCAGGATATTGAACATATTATACTTCATAGTCCCCAGACAAGAACTTGCTTGCGCCAGAACTCTTTGGGATTCAAAAATGCTTGTTGGCCATATAATCATGATAATCTTGGGCGCTCTTACAGGTATGCCCTTTGACATGAGACCATAAATTGGAGTTAGAGATGTGCCCTGAAAATTTCCCACGAGTCAAATGATTTGGCAATTACTATCAGTCATAAAAGTCGCGTAAGCCGTTAGATTTCTGAAACATATCAACGATTACAATTTAACCCTAATTTGAAGGGGCTAGATACATCTCTAAACCTTATGAGTATAGCTGCCCAAAGAAAAAAATTCCAAAACCTAACCCTAAAAATCAACAGTATCAAACCCTCAATGTTCTTCTTGTTCACGATCCATCAATGGAAACAGAAACATCAAATACATTATCATCGACAACAACTTCCCCACACAATGATTTTTCCTCTCTAAAAACTATGATCTTTGACAAGTCAACTTTTACCATTTTTTTTAGATTCTCTTCTATCTGGTTTCGGTCTGGAAAAACTAATTGTTGGTTTCTCCTTTTGTGTATTTTACCACTATCAGTTGGTAGTTGGCTGAAAAAAAATTTTAACAGCTTAATCGGTGGATTTTTTTTTTTTTTTGGAAAAGATAAAATTCATTCATAATGAAGTGCTGAGATAGCACTTAGAAGGACCAACAAACAACCATCCAAAAAAGATAAAATTAATCGGTGGATTTCAATTGAGCGAGGAGAGTTTTTTTTTTTTTTTTTTTTGAGAAAGGAAGGATATATATTGAGAAAAAGAGAGATATATACAGTGTATTTACAGGGTCAGAAGACCTTCTAAAAGAACAAAAGAGAAAGAACTATTGCATGCTCATAATTCCCTCCCAATTTTCTAAAATCTGATTCACAGTAATATTCTTAAAAGTGTCCGTTGAAGAACTCCATAGAAAAATCCATTGTATGATTGCAATCTTCAATTCATACACTGTCTTGGATCTCCCTCCGTGCACCCTTCTGTTGCGCTCATTCCATACCTCCCAACATATTGCAAAAGGTATTAGTTTCCAAACCATCTTAACCGTTGCTCCAATTCTTTCCAGTCTCCAGCTCCGAATGCATGAAAAGAAGTTAACAGGCATTACCCATTGAGCCTTCATTTACAATAAAATGCTACTACAGTTCTGGGTTTTGAAGTAATTTTTGTATTTTTAATCCGTTTTAGCTAGCTAGTGTTCTCCTCATTTTTGAAGATCCCTTCAGTTTTATATAAAAATCAGGTTATTGAGTAATCTGTAACTAAGTTAAGTTTGTTATTTCCATCCATGGTTTGTTTTCTAATATGGGTTGTATTCGGTGGTCTCTGAATATAGTTGATTGGTTATAAAACTTGAGGGTAACATCTCAAATCCTTTCTGGTTTCCTGTTGTTTCAACAGCTGTATGAGTATTACTATACTGGCAAATATTTTTAACAGCTTATAAACTATGACATGAATTTTTTCAGGAGCATGGTTGGAAAAAACAACTAAACTCATTTGCAATTCTATTTTCTTTTCAAAAGACACCTATCTTCATTTAAACTTAACGCCTCTCTTTAGAAATAATCTATTTTCGTTCTATCTTCATATATTTTAATTTATCTTGGATGTTGTTGTATTATGTTTTAATGAGTAACCTCCATGTGCTTCACATTCTACGCATATAATGACTTAAAATGGCCGAATGATGAGACTACGTCTTTACTTGTTTGTCTATGTTGCCTTCATCATCATCTGGGTGATCTTGTCTTCTTACACAACAATTCAATCTACTTACTGAATCCGTCAAAACCAAAATACAAGAGACTTTTATCCAAGGAGTGTAGAATCAAGTACTAGTATTACAGCATTTAATTCCCATATAGGTTATCAAAACCTCACTGCAAATAAACTCAACTTTTTTTTTTTTTTTCTGGTACGAATTGTAATCCATTAGCAATCATAATTCAGAAGCCAATAAAACAAAAAAACCAAAATCATTAACATTAAGAACATGCAGAAGTCTTATATTTTCTTGGAATAATTAAATTAAACATACAGAATCGGAATTCCACAAATTAAGTTTGTGATACAAGTTAAATTAACCCTTGAAATTTGTATAAGAAGAAGTTTCTGAATAACCTTATCTTGACTTAGTTCACTACGAACACTTTGAGTAAATCAATCCAAACGATCCAGACAAATAACCTCTTAGAAGGTGACTGATGAGAAACATTTGAGAGGAAAAATCATAATGCTTGTGGGTTTTCTTTTGATTGTGTACATAGATTCTAAGTTCATCCCAGTAATCCATTTTCGTAAACTAGAGAAAATCAAAAGTTTTGGAGGATTAGAGATCGGAAACGAGAGAGAAGAAGACGGCTGCGTTTAGTGCAAAATGGTAAAGAAGAGAAAATCAAAATAAAAGAGTTTCGGAGGATTAGAGATCTGATGGAGACGAAGACGGCTGCGTTTAGTGTAGTTGGTTTATTTATAGGTAGTATAGCTACATCCTAAACCTAATTGGTGCGCTTATCAAGGGTAAGAACCCCCAATGTAGCAAAAGAGGCCCAAAGAATGAACCCAATGGATATAATCTAAAGTGACGGCCCATGTAATTGAAGAAAAAGTAATGGCAAGTTTCTTCTCTGGCTAACTCATACTTAGCATTAACCCAACTGGTCTCCTAATCTCTTAAATTTTGCTAGAAATCTGATAACAAAAGTCGGGGTCTTGGTTAGTGTTGGTAGGTTGGACAAGGTCTAGATTAGGAAATCTAGTTGGTTAAGGAAACCAAGTACTTGTGTCCTAAGTATAGCAGCTAAAGAGGTTTGTCTCTTAGAGCTAAGTTAGGAAACCCTATACTTGTAGGAAAGTAATCCTTGTTAAGGAATGTGTCCAGTCCTATTGATGTGTATAAATAGCCATAGAGAGAACTAGAGAATACATACCATAACTAGTAAGAGTTCTCTTCTTCTCTGCTTAGCACTACACCAAATTCTGGGATTAGAAACAGAACCAGGCTGTTACAAAAACGGGTTGTAACGGCCCTCGCCTGTTGCAAAAGTGGGTGTTACATTTTTTTGTAACGACTTTGTGGCCGTTACGATTTTTTTTGTAACGGCCCTCGTAACATGCTTGAGCCATTACGAATTTGCCACGTGGTAACAGCTCAGGGCCGTTACGATTTTTTTGCAACAGGGTTGTTGTAACAGCTCAGAGCCGTTACGAACTTTTTTGTGACAACAAAAAAATTACTGCCGGTCAACCATGACCTAGTCAAAATTGGTCAATATTGACCAATTTTGACCAGGTCAAGGCTGACCAATAGTAAATTTTTTTCCGGAAATAAGCCAGAATTCTAAATTCAATACATTCATGACCACACTCAACAACAATTTCTTCAATCTATGCAAAAGAACATTCATTCAATTCATAATCACATTCATTCAATTCATCTCAGGTTCATATAACAAAGAAACTGAATATATAACAAAGAAATTGAAATTTTTCTAAGTACCAAATTTCTCAAAGAAACTTTCTAAAGGAATACATACAAATACAAACTTACTGCCTACAAAACTTGAATACATGGAACTTACAAAGCGTGAAGCTCCTTTGTTCTACATCATTCAAATAACAACAACTAGTTCGTTATATCCTTTGCAGGCTTGCTTTGTTAAAAGCTTGGGCATCATAAAACTCATGTAGGCAATCCTGCAAAATACAACAGGCAGGATTATTATGACAAGTCCTAAAGCAAGTCAAAGATAGACAATTGCAACACGATATTCCCAGTGAAGTACTTACCCGATAATCTAGTTCACTTTCTGCCGGAATTCCAAAATATCCTTCACACACACGTTCATCATCCACACTCAACAATAGCATCTTCAATCAATTCACATAAACATTCATATCAATACTCATTCAATACTTATCAAAAAGGAAAACAAGTTCTTGAAGTACCAAAAAAATTCTAAGGGAATATGTAGAAACTTTCTAAGTTCAGTTCATTCTCACTTATATCAAGTTCATTCCTATGTCCTAAGGGAATACAAGTTCTTTGTAGTACAAAGATCATTAATACTTGGTTCTGCAGCAAACCTACCTGGTATGTGTGGCAGAATACTTGGTTCTCCAGCTGGAATCTTTGATTAATCCTTCACATCTCTGCAGCAAATCTTCACCTAGTTCTGCACCTGGCACAGTTTCCATATCCGAGATGATCTTTAATAAACCGGTAACACATGTGAGTAACATAGCATCATTGAACTTGATGACTTTTCTAGACGCCATATGCCCATACTTATCATAGATCTTCTTATACAAAGTTTCATACTCTTCTGGAATCTTTAAGTAGTCCACAAATTCAAATTCTTCCACTCTCCCTTGAGTGTAAGTGCTTGTAGACCCTGCAGGGTAAGGAGTCACATCTACAGAAGTCAAAGCTAATAATAAGGTCGAATCAGGAGCTTGGCATTTAGAAGAGTATATGTTCATTGTAGCGTCCACAGGTTCCTCAACAAGCTCACCCACTTCAAGCGATTCAACTCCAGTAGTGTGCGCTTTCGAACAAGACAAAAAACTCTCTATGTGTACATCATTGACATGCAAGTCATTCAATGTGGTGTGGAGAACGTCAGTCTCATTCTCTTGCCCCGGATTCCTAGGACAAGAGGATGGGGATGGCAGGCATCGTAGGTTCTAACAAAATAAGATTTTTAGGTTCAGCATTACAAATTCCTTTTCCATCGGGAGGGTGTGATTCTTTCCTACTCATCTTTCTCTTTTTGGACAGATAAAGATGAGCCTGTAATTTGTGGAAATACAATCAGATGTCTAAAAACTAGGAAGGGTATAAACACAAAAAAAAAGGGCGAGAAAATGAGAGAGAAAGGAGAAATAATTACACATTATCTATAGTGTGTAAAGGACTAGAGATATATCAGACAAAAATTCCCAAGGAAGATATCCGAAGTATATGTTACCAGATCCTCCAAATGGCGAGAAGCATTTCTCTCTGGAGACAACTCCCAATTTTCATCACTCTCTCCATCCAAATTGCTATCTGGAGACAAGTCTAAATCTTCATCTCTATCTCCATCCCTGACCATCTTCTCCAGTATCCTATCTAAAGTTGCTTGACGTATTTCAATTGGTGTCATATGGCTCTGTTCATCTTCATCCAAAGGATCGATGAGCGATCCAGTAAGCTGTAAATGGAACAAACAAACTTTAAAATCAAACAACGATCATTATACTCTGCCAGGTTACCACTATGCTTAGAAATAAGGTATCTGCAGAAATTACCAGTACAAAGTCAACACTTAGCAAACCTGCTTAGTTTTATGTTTACAGTGAACATATTGATTTGCATCTTCTATGCTCCTACCACTAGCACCTAGTAATTCGGGTCCGGCATTCCAAAACTGACATGTAACTATTGTTAAGGTTTCTTGATTATTCCTAATCGAAACATGGAGGAAGGTTTTGCGGAAGAGAAGAGTGAATGGATCATTGTGCTACATGTAAATATAATAAAAATCCATGAGGATATCTCTGTTACAACTAACATAAATCCATGAGGATAACTCTGGAACTACTAACGCATATCATGTGACTATAAAACCTTGAGTGAATGCGATCACCAAGTTGTCTAATGTGTACAAGTACACATAATTAAAAACATATGTATTGTCAACAATTGTCATCACGAATTGTGATCCTACGAAATTCTCAACAATAATATTCTTACCAACAAGACAACTAATCCAGCACCTGACTATACAAAATTGAACCATGATAGAACTCTAGCATTAATAATCTACATATAGTCATTGAATCAAGTGTCAAACATTGCAAACCGAATTTATCAAAAATCAGTAGGAGTTGGGTAAGTAACATGTGAACTTGTTGAAACTCAAATAATCATATTCCTGAAATTTGTTGCATCAAAAAAGAGAACCATGTGCATTGTCTCTCTCACATCATTAGCTAGCATAAAAATTTCAGTCTCTAAGTAAGCAACTTCAGTCAATGATGTAACATTTACTTACATCTTGTTTCAGAGAGGTCATGCCCTCGTTCGTGATCTTTTCAGCCAGCTTCATAGTATTCCATCTTGCAAAACGAGGTTTGCATTTGCCTAGTTCGCCTTCATTTTTGCTGATGGTGTGTGTAACTTCAGCAAACCAAAACTGAGAAAACAATAATATAACCAAAGTCACTTGTGAGTCATTATTTGGTTTCCCCTCATAAACATTCAGCACAACAGATATTCAAAATCACTTACCAATATGTATACGATACAACCCTTAACTGAATTGTAGGGTTTATCGTCTTCTTTTAAAGGTTCCACCAGCAGTCTGGTTAGCAATAACATTAAATCTGTTGTTAGATAGAAAGCATGGATCAACATTAAATTTGGTTTCCCCTCGTTAGATAGAAAGCATGGATCAAATACATTGTTAGTAGTCTGGTGAGCAACAATATTAAATCTTAAAGGGGTTAATGCATATATACATACCCTAGCATCAGAGTATATCAAGATGGTACTCTTACTTGCACAGGATACGTAAAATGAACTATATAAGAACTTTCTGGCTTTCTAAAAGCTTTTAAAACTTCTACTTTCATGTAGAGATAACAGAGCTAAAGTTGAGTACCTTAACCCAATCACCTAGAGAAGGTATAGCACTAGCATTCCAAGCTCAATCCTCCCTTCAATCATATGTGAACCCTAAAGAGATAGTCCCTGTACCAGCTTTCAAAAAGTTCATATAATCAGCACCGTAGAAAAAGAATTCACCACGTTCTACAACTTTAAAAGTATTTGAGGTTCAAATATTCAAAATCGATACCAAGTCAGAAATTACCTTTGTTATACTTTCTTTACTTACTAACCCATGTCTTAAAACTGCAACAAATTGTTGTGCAGGCATTTCTACCCCTGATTTGTGTTCCTAACAACCTCAAATCTGACTTAAAAACATTAAAAATCCACAATACATCATACAATTCTAACTTAACTACTAAAAATTAAAAACCATATAAACCCATTTCAACTAAAAAAAAATTAAAAAAAAATCCATAAATCCAATAAAGAAATATTCATAATCCAAAAGATAAGATAAAAGAAAAGTGAAAGGATGGGAAGTAGACCTGTTTATTGTTTCAACACCAATAGTACTCCATGGTAGAACTTATGAGGCATACCCTTAAGAATAGCAAGGATTGTTTTGAATCAGTTTTCTTCTAGATCTAGTGATATTGATAGGGTTTTCTAAATTGATTCAGAGAAACATATGAAAAAACGAATCTAGGGTTTTCAGTTGAGAAACAAATCATATAGAGGATAAAGTTAGAGAATGAAAATCAAAACGAGTATCTATTGGGAAAATCAATAACATATCTGTGAAATTGAAACTGAGACCGAAATCGAAACCAAAACTGATAATGAATCTAAGTATCTTGGGTGAAGAAACAAAGGAAGAGAGGTGGAGGAGAAAACAGAAAGAGAAAAAGAAAATGAGTAATGAAAAATCGATTCAAGGATGGAGGAGATAACCCTTATGCAGGGGAGGAAATATCCTTTGGTATTACTCTTCTTGGGTGGAAAAAGAATAGCAAGCATGTGAATGGCACACGCACAACTGCAAGTGTTACGACCCAAGTGTGACCAAGCGTGTGAGTGGCATGCCTATAAAAAATTTCGTAACGGCTTTGTCTTGTTACGAATTTTTTAAAATTTAGTAACGGCTTCATCCTGTTACGAAATTTTTGTAACGGCCATTTGTAACGGCTCCAAAGCCGTTACGAATTCCTGTTACTAATCCGGGAATTTGATGTATTGTAGGCTTTGTATATTCCAACCTATACGGTGATATATAAAATTGCTTATTCCTTCCCGAGGATTCAACCTCGTTAAATACTTGTTCTTCCTGTGTGTGTGACTGTGTTCTTGGCGATATTGAGATACCTCGTAGTAGTGCAAACCTAACGCTTCTGCAGGCTTTGGCGCAACAATTGGTATCAGAGCATGGAGACGCTCTTGGATACGGGTACTCGAATTGCAGTTGAAGTGAAGGTATTTTTTTGAACATTGCTTGAGGTAATTCTCAAAGGTTCTGTTTTTATCTATATTTGGTTATTTGTGAACAATGGTTGATGGGGACGAAGATCCGAAAAATCCTTTAGGAGAACATTTGGATCCCACAAATAAAGGTAAAGAAACAAAAGAAGAAATACTTCATTCACATAGATCACAACTCAAGGTAGAAAAGTTTACAGGAACCAATAACTTTGGTTTACGGAGAACGGACGTAATGGATGCTCTTGTCCATCTTGACCTAGAAGAAGCTCTAGAAGGTCAGCCAGTGGAGATGTCTGAAAAGCAGTGGAACAAGATGAATAAATTATGTCTTTCTTCGATACGAGGGTGTTTAACAACTACAATAAGAGTTAATTATAAGCACGAGACTTCAGCTAAGGATCTCTGGGAAAAGCTTGAAAAGGAATACCTTGTGAAGAACGTGGCAAATAGGATACATCTTAAAAGGAATTTGTATCGCTATAACATGAAGAGAGGTGCAAACTTAACCGAGCACCTAGATTCATATAATAAACTTCTTGCTGGGTTGGTTAACTACGATGAGAATGTCAACGACGAGGAACAAGCTTTGTGTCTGATAAACTCTCTTCCTGAAAAGTATGAACCCGTGATAAAAACATTAATGCACGGCAAGGACAAGATGACATACGCAGAGGTCACTACAGCATTGCGTAGTGAGGAGTTCAGGAAGATAGATCGTGAAGACCTTGCAAGTAAGCTAACAATGACTTGCTTCTTGCAAGAGGTCGTTCAATAGAAAGAAGAAGGAAGACTGGTGGTTATGGGAAAGGTAGAGAACGTTCTAAGAGTAGAACGCGACTGCAAAAAGATGAGTGTGCTTGGTGTCATGACTTCGGTCATTGGGCTAAGAATTTTCCTAAGCGTAAGGAAAGAGAAGGAGATAAAAACAAGACCGAGGTGAACATTGCAAAAGGTAATGAAGAATCATATGATGCTTCTGATTTCTCTCTAAATGTGACACCATCAACTTGTGCTATTACAGATGGTACATGGGTATTAGATACTGGAGCAAAATATCATATATGTCCATATTGGGACTAGTTCTCAAGTTTTGAAGGGCTTGATGAAGAAGTACGTATGGGAAAAAATTATACCTGCAGGGTGAATGGGATTGGTAGTGTTCGTATCAAGATGCATGATGGTATGGTTAGAGAGCTGAAGGAGGTAAGATTTGTACGTGCCATAAAGAAGAATCTGATTTCACTCGGAACTTTAGAATCTAAGGGCTATAAGATAGTCGATGAAAATGGTGTTCTAAAGGTAATCTCTGGATCTATGGTAATCATGAAGGGCACACGTCATCATCACTTGTACTACTTGATTGGGAGTACAACAACAAGAGATGTGTCTGTTTCTGAACACATCGAGAGTGCAGCTACCGAGAAGACAAAGCTATGGCACACGAGACTTGCACATCCAGGTGAGAAGTCGTTGCATAGGTTGATTCAACAAGACTTGTTGAAAGGTGTTATTGCATGCAAGTTAGAATTTTGTGAACATTGTGTAAAGGGAAAGAAAACAAGAACAAGCTTTGGCACATCTATCCACAATACTAGTGGAGTTCTTGACTATGTTCACTCAGATGTTTGGGATCCTTCCAAGAATGCATCATTGGGAGGGAAACATCGGTTTGTGTCGTTCATTGATGATTATTCTAGGAGCGTATGGGTGTACACTATGAGGAATAAGGATGAAATCCTAGAATCTTTGTGAGGTGGAAAAAGGCAACTGAGACTCAAACTGGCAGAAAGATCAAAGTACTATGTTCGGACAATGGTGGAGAGTATACGAGTGATCCGTTCTTGCAAGTATGTCAGGATGAGGGGATAAAGAGGCGCTTCACGCTTAAGGAGACACCGCAATAGAATGGGGTAGTTGAACACATGAATCGTACTTTCTTTGGAGAAGGTACGATGTATGTTATCTAATGCTTGGATTAGGTAAAGCGTTTTGGGCTGAGGCAGTTACATATGCGTGCTTCCTCATTAATATGTTGCCATCAGCTGCATTAGAAGGTAAAACTCCTATGGATAAGTGGTTTGGTAAACTAGCTTATGATAATGACTCAATTCATATCTTTGGTTGTCCTGCATGGTATCATGTTAGTGAAAACAAACTTGATAGCCGTGTCGTGAAAGGAATCTTTGTGGGTATGAAAAGTGGAGTGAAAGGGTTCAAAATTTGGAATCCAGTTGAGAAGAAGATAGTCATGAGTAGAGATGGCACATTTGATGAGATGTCTATGGTAAAGTCTTGGGGTTCTCGACAGGTGCAGAACAGAAGCACCAATACTAATGAGCCTTTGCAGCAGGTGGATATTGATGCAACTCCACCAAATCTAGTTAAGTCTGTATCTATTTAGAATACTTCTGAACACATTGGGTCTGCAAGAGAGGTAACTACTGAAGTTCCAAATGATAGTGACACTATTGAGGAATAGGAACAAGAGTCAGTAGAAGCTACGGTCACGGAGACCATAGCAACCAGCAAACCGAGAAGATCAACCAGGAAGCCTGGTTGGATGAATGATTACATTGCTTATGCATTACCAGTTGTTGAAGATGGTACTCCTACTTCCTATTTAGAAGTTGTTCGTCGTGCAGAGTGTAAATAATGGTAAGGAGCAATGCATGACGAGATGGAGTCTCTTTACAAGAATGGCAAATGGATTCTTATGAAGCTTCCGAACGGTAAGAACGCCATAGGGTGCAAGTGGGTATATGCTAAGAAAAAAAGGATCTTCGGTGAATCAAGTACGCTATAAGGAAAGGTTAGTTGCAAAAGGTTATGCCAAAAGAGAAGGGATTGACTACAATGAGGTGTTCTCTCCGCTCGTAAAACACTCATCAATCCGTATTTTGTTGGCCTTGGTAGCACAATATTATTTAGACCTAGTTCATCTAGATGTTAAGACGGCGTTCTTACAGGGTGATCTATAAGAGGAGATCTATATGACTCAGCCGAGTGGGTTCAAGGTTGCTGGAAAATAAGATTGTGTATGTAAACTAAAGAGATCGTTGTACGGGCTGAAGCAGTCTCCAATACAATGGTACCAGCGATTTGACCAGTTTATGATAGGCCAAACATACACAAGAAGTCACTATGACCATTGTGTATACTTCAAGAAGCTAGGTGATGGGTCTTTCATATATTTGCTCTTGTATGTCGATGATATGCTGATTGCATCGAATAACAAGAAAGAGATTGATAATTTGAAGTGCAAGTTGTCATCTGAGTTTGAGATGAAATATATGGGAGAGGCTAAGAAGATTCTTGGTATGTAGATTCAATGTGACAGAGAGAAGGGAAAGGTTTATTTGTCTCAGAAGGTATATTTGAAGAAAGTGTTACAGAAGTTTGGTGTCTACAAAGGAACTAAATCCGTAAGTACTCCCCTTGCTGCTCATTTTAAGTTGAATGCTCATATGTCACCCACTACTAAATAAGAACTAAAGTATATGGCCAAAGTCCCATATGCTGAGGCTATTGGTAGCTTGATGTATACGATCGTATGTACAAAGCCGAACATTTCACATGCAGTTAGTATGGTTAGCCGTTATGTGCATTGTCCTGGTGTTGATGGTGGTTTTTTAAACAAGGGGTAAAATCGTAAAACCCCATGACCTAGTGTTACCCGCAACACATTAACTAGGAGCATTTAACTCAGGTGTAAATAATTAATGGGGGTATTTTTCCAAAATACCAGATTAGGGTTTTTTTCAACACAGAACCCTAATTCCAAAACCAAGCCGCATAGTGCGCACCACGGCAGCAATGCCAAACCAAGCCGCATAGTGCGCACCACGGCAGCAATGCCAAACCAAGCCGCAAACTGCGCACCATGGCAACAATGCCAAACCAAGCCGCATACTGCCCACCACGGCAGCAATGCCAAACCAAGCCGCAAACTGCGCACCATGGCATCAATGCCAAACCAAGCCGCACCCTGCGCACCACGGCAGCAATGCAAAACCAAGCCGCAAACTGCGTACCATGGCAACAAAGCCAAACCAAGCCGCACCCTGCGCACCATGGCAACAATGCCAAACCAAGCCGCATACTGCGTACCATGGCAACAATGCCAAACCAAGCCGCACCCTGCGCGCCATGGCAACAATGCCAAACCAAGCCGCACCCTGCGCACCATGGCAACAATGCCAAACCAAGCCGCACCCTGCGCACCATGGCAACAATGCCAAACCAAGCCGCATACCGTGCGCCATGGCAACAATGCCAAACCAAGCCGCACCCTGCGCACTATGGTAACAATACCAAACCAAGCCGCACCCTGCGCACCATGGCAACAATGCCAAACCAAGCCGCATACTGCGCGCCATGGCAACAATGCCAAACCAAGCCGCACCCTGCGCACCATGGTAACAATACCAAACCAAGCCGCAACCTGCGCACCATGGTAACAATACCAAACCAAGCCGCACCCTGCGCACCATGGCAGCAATACCAAGCCGCTATGCCTTTGGCCCATGCCAAATATAGCGCCCTAGGCTTGCAAGACTTGCAACTAGGTCAACATGGCCGCACGTGCCATTGGCACATGCCAAACACACACGCTGGTAGCCTAACTTGCAAGACTTGCAACTAGGTCAACATGGCCACACGTGCCATTGGCACATGCCAAACACACACGCTGGTAGCCTAACTTGCAAACCGTGCGACCTACCACCAAGGCATTCCGCACATGCCAAACACACACGCTGGTAGCCTAACTTGCAAACCGTGCAACCTACCACCAAGGCATTCCGCACATGCCATTGGCACATGCCAAACACACACGCTGGTAGCCTAACTTGCAAACCGTGCAACCTACCACCAAGGCATTCCGCACATACCATTGGCACATACCAAACACACACGCTGGTAGCCTAACTTGCAAACCGTGCAACCTACCACCAAGGCATTCCGCACATGCCATTGGCACATGCCAAACACACGCGCTGGTAACCTAACTTGCAAACCGTGCAACCTACCACCAAGGCATTCCGCACATGCCATTGGCACATGCCACACGCGCCACTAGCAGCGCCACTTGCACTCAAGATGCAACCAACGCCGAGACATCAACACAAACCGGGGATGCTTCTTTAGGGTTTTGGTTTGGCGGTCACAAAGATGCACGTACACTACGCTCACATTAAGAAAGCGTGAAAAGGAATAAAGCGGTCAAATAAAAGAGGAAATAATGGTGAAAAACGTTTTCACCCATTAAACCATACGGTTACCACCTCCTCCCATTATTTCACCCTTTACTCTCTTCCTTCATGAGGCCATGGTACGTTTCAATCTCGACTTGTATAAATAGGTCTTACCTATTTCCACCAGACAACAAGTCTCGGTTAGGAGAAAAATACTACACTCTCAGAAAAGGCAACTTTGCAGGCTCTCCAAAAAGCTTTCATCTCTTGCAAGCTTCCTAAGCTTTCACTTTCTGATACAAGTCGAGATACTACTCTCCCAGAGCTATTCTGGTCTCAACACCTTTCTTTGCTTCCAGCGTAGAGCACTAGTTAGTTGGAGATCAATATTGCAGCCATCGTGGCGCTTTCAACTACGGAGGAGGAGTATATGGCGTGAGAGAGGAATTTAAGGAGGCTATATGGTTACAAGGTTTGCTAGATGACTTAGGAGTTGTGCAAGACCAACCGCCCGTGCATTGTGATAGTCTAAGTGCAATTTATTTGGCTAAGAATCAAGTGCATCATTCTAGAACCAAACATATCGACGTACGGTTCACTTTGTGAGAGAAATTCTTGAAGAAGAAGACATTCTACTTGTGAAGATCGATACCAAAGACAATCCAGTTGATATGTTGACTAAAGTAGTATCTCGGGATCAAGTTTCGACATTGTTCAAATTGATCCACATCCTTACAGTTTGTTGAAAGGCCCTTTGGAGTAGAGGTTCTTAGGAACTGGTGGAGGTCTTCTATCAAGGCCATTTGAGAGAACTACGGGTTGGATTTGATTTCTATTGAGGATACATAGGCAACCAAAGATGGTTCAATCGACGTTGGAAGATGGAGGTGATTTTATCTATTGATCGTCTCATGCATGAATGCATGATCCGAGGTGGAGAATTGTTGGTAGGTCGGTCAAGGTCTAGATTAGGAAATCTAGTTGGTTAAGGAAACCAAGTACTTATGTCCTAATTGTAACAAATGCCTTAAGAGGTTTGTCTCTTAGAGATAAGTTAGGAAACCCTATACTTGTAGGAAAGTAATCCTTGTTAAGGAATGTGTCTACTCCTATTGATGTGTATAAATAGCCATTGAGAGAACTAGAGAATACACACCATAACTAGTAAGAGTTCTCTTCTCTCGCTTAGGCTTTGTATATTCCAACCTATACGGTGATATATAAAATTGCTTATTCCTTCCCGAGGATTCAACCTCGTTAAATATTTGTTCATCTTGTGTGTCCGATTGTGTTCTTAGCGATATTGAGATACCTCGTAGTAGTGCAAACCTAACGCTTCACAGTGGCTTTGGCGCAATGATTAGTATTCGATATCAAATGTCCAAAAATAAGTTACAAATGATAAGAAGGAAAAAGAGTTCAATGAACTTATTCTAGAAACAACTCTCGGATTGACTTGTCTTAATGATGTAGTGATATTCGGTGCCACAAAGTAACAAAAGTTCTTGAAGGTTGATTTGAATTAGTGAGTCTAACATTGGAAAAATTGAATCGTTTCACGATTGGTGGCACCTAAATGAATTACAAATGGGTGTACTATAACCGATGTTCCTTGTTGTTGTTGATATCAAGTAACCTTGGAATGGAGGAGTGTCCTAACTAACTGCCATCGTATTGAGTTGGGTTTGTACTATTGTCTTTGTTATTTCTTCAGGCTATTGCTCGCTTTTAGTTGTAATTGCCTTCACACGGCTTGTGTGAAAAAAAAAAAACAACAACCGTGGAGGGTTTAGGTCATTAAATATATTTTGGTCACACTTCAACTCTCTAATATGTATTAAGTTTTGAGACATACTCCAGTTTTTCTTGAGGTTTGGGGATAGTGAACAAACTTTATAGCTAGATCAGAAAATTTTGAAAACCAGAAATGGTGGAGTTATCGAACCTCTCTTAAGTGGTACTAGCTAGATAATTGAGAGAGAGTGATAGTTTGATCTAGCTATTGGCCATCGTTGTTCGCACTCATCATGATATAACTCCGGGTGCTCTTACAGGTATGCCCACTTGCCATGCGGCCCTAAAATCAGCTGGTCTATAACTAAACTTCCTCAGCGATTACAGTTGTTCATAGAATTCATGTGAGCCGTTAAATCTAAAACATATCAATGAGTAAAATTTAACCCTAATCTAAAGCTAAATCACCAAACCTTATACGTATAATAGTTGCCCTCATTTCTTCTCCATCTCCATCAATCTAGCCACGTAGATAAAAAATGAGATCCAAACCTTAACCCTCTAAATCAACAAAGAACAAACTCTGTTGTTCATGATCCACCAATGGAAACAGAAACATTTCAAAAATATCACCATCAAGCATCAACACAACTTCCCAGCATATAATGACTTTTCCTCTCGAATAACCAGATATTATCACTCGATTTTCACCATATTCTTTTAGATTCTTTCATGTTAATTTCGTATCCGGGAAACAATTGTTTCTCCTTCTTCTAGTGCTCTCTTTGATGTGGATTTTTCACTACTATCCGTTGGTAGTTTCAATTTCGAATATGGATGGATGACAGGTAATAAGGTTTTTAATTTGTTCACGAGTAGTAAAAGGGTTGTCGTTCCTCGGACGTTGTTAAGATTAAATTTAAAGGTTCAATGAAAATAATAAAAGAGAGAGTTAGTTACTGGCCTAGATTCCACCGAATTTATATCGTAGTTCAATTATTATTCTACAACAATTATAGCTCATAAAACAACAAGGACTCTTATTTTTTCCAATGTAGATTCTCCAAACATTAGTTATAAATCGTAAGCATGGGCCAAAAAACATCTAAGCAAGCATGACCCATCTAATAAAATGATAACTAATTTTTTCAAATCAAAATTCTATTTTAATTAGTGCAAAAGTCATATAAAGAATTAATTAAAATTATCCACGTATGAAACTCGGATTCCTCCGTCGACCCATTAACAGGGGTTTAGTTACTCATGATGTAGACACTCTCAAAATATTTTTTATTAGCTCAAATGATGTTTACAATGAAGAAAAGGAGAAAAATAACATAAATCGGGAATTTGCAACGACTAATGAGCGTTACAAACTCACCGTTCAGTTTGCAAACGGCTATTACATAAAACTGCAAATGGAAACTGTCGTAGACAAACGGTCGCTAAGATGTGAACATGCGACCGTTCATAAACGACAGAACAGAAGTGTCATCTGTGTTCTTCGTCTTCTACTTCTCTGCAGCAGCAGTGAAGTTTCTGCAACTTCTCTTCTTAAGCTCTGTAGACTCTCCCAACTCTCGATCATATTTTTTTCATCCCATGCACCTAATTTATACTCAACAAACCCCCAAAATCCTTTGTAATAACTCGGAAATATTTTCTTTTACTCGGGATCATTTTCTACCATTTTTACGTGATTATATACTTCAATATTTCCTTCACCCGTTTCCAAATGACCCAATTTCATCCAAACATGTTCCGTAGACGTTATAACTGGCCGAACACACTTTTTCCTCATGCAAATCTCAAATTAATCTCAACAGAATACGAGAAATATTTTTCTTCCTGCTTTTATCCAAACTTGATGTGGCCACCTATTTTCTCGAATCTGGAGTATTTACCAACTCTGTTTAGTCGAAACAGGGTATATCCAATCCAAAGAACCCATTAAATTTACCAAAGCTCCGGCAGATTTTGCCTCGAAATACCCGTGAAAAGTTCACACCTCTCTGTTTCCTTCTAACTCGAGTTCTAGCAAAATTCAATCGACAAAATCATTCCTAATATCCTTGTTTTGCTCTAACGTATGGTTTCCATAAGTTTCACCTTTGAGTCTCCTCTAAGAGCACCAAAACTCGAACCCAAAAATCTCTTCACCGCAAAGACGTTTCCTTAAAAGTATGAATTCTGTTTTCTTGAATTCCCGATTATCTAGCCAATTTTGATCGAAACTATAACCCATACCAGACTGTTTAGGTACCAGAACAAACCGAATTGATTTCAAAATACTTTAGTCTCATTCAAACACCTCCAAATCTTCAACCCTAAATCTGCACCAATTTTCCCGCAAAAAAATTGAAAGTCAAACGAAGAAGATGACTGCCCCTTATCCAATCCGGGAGTGCGAATAGCAATTAGGGTGCCCCTTAGTAATTGGGTGCCCCTTATCCAAAACTGAGAGTCCGAATAACATGTGTCCTCTGGGGTACAAAACCCACTTTTCGAGCAACTTTCTCCATAAGAGCTTATTTCACAAAAACACCTACAAACAAGTTTATTAGTGAGAAAATGACTCCCAGCTAATGTATTTATGGGTGAAAATATGTCGCACTTTCGTGCTTATCAAATTCCCCCACACTTACATTTTGCTAGTCCTCGAGCAAAACAGAAGATTGACCCGCTACACAGCTGTTCATATAATAAGAGAGATTTGGACCCGCTACACAGCTGGTCATGACAAATGCCATACATAAGACCCGACACAATTTTTTTTTTTTTTGGAGACCATTTACACAAATTGGTCATAATAAGAAAACACATAAAAATAGACTGCTACACAGCTGGTCATAAGCTTAACAACTATAATAATTTTTTTTTTAAGACCCGCTACACAGCTGGTCATAATATTTAAATTTTTATTATCTTTTTAGACCCGCTCAAGAGCTGGTCACAATACGCAAGAAAATTCCTGAAAAAAAAAATTAAAAGAAAAAGTTAATACCCACTCCCCCCACTTAAATATTACATTGTCCTCAATGTAATTGAGTCATCCAACGTAAAAATTAAGATGGGAAATTCAAAAATAAAATAAATAAATAAATAAAAAATTATACCTACTGGAATGTACAAAAACAGATCCCCATACACTAATAACCTGAAAACTTGGGGATCGACCCAAAATACAATATTTACAAACGACAGCTTCACAATTATTTTATGAAAAAATGGGGACACTGAAACCGATCTGAAAACAAAATTTACCCCTAAACAAAGTTTTTACCGCACATGGAAGTGCGTAAAGAACAAAGTATGGGGATTCTATTGAGACTGGGAAAATTTCTACCGGCTCATGCACTGGGGTTAGAAATAGGCAAATCCTATGGGTACTTAGATGCAAAGTAATCCAACAATACTTTAGAAGCACACAATTCTAACCCTAAATTAGGCAAATTTTGGAAGTCTAGTGGTCTAGAAACAACCTCTAAGTCGGGTGAATGTTCTTGTGAGGTAGATTCATCTATGGAATTAGGCGAATCACCAACACAATCATCCACAGGGTCATCTATACGTTCTGTTTGGAACATGGAGTCACTATAAGACTGATCATCATCATCATCATTAAATAATCTAAACTAGGCGGTTTAGATTATTCTAGAATTCTCAATCTTTGTTCTAAACTAGGCGGTGTGTGTTTGTAATACTTCTCAAATATAGTTTGATGTGATTCTTCACTTACCTCATGTGGAGCAAAACTCCATACCATTGCCTACGCATATATTCAAAGCAAGCGTCATCTCAGATGAGGTTTCCTGATAATTTGACTTTCTATGCTTATATTCCGCCAGCGTCATCGTAGGTAACGTCTCCTCAGAAGAAGTCAAGATCCTCAAAAAATTCCCCGAAAAGAAATACAAAAAGAAACCCATAAAAAGGAAAAAGAAAATACTGTACAAAAAAATAAAAAAATAAACCTAAAATTAATCTAAAAATAAATCCAACAATCACGGCGCCAAAATTAATAAAGTTTTTTAATTTGTCATTGTAGTAGTAAAAGGGTTGTCGTTCACTCGACGTTGTTAAGATTAAATTTAATTCAGTTCAATGAAAATAATAAAAGAGAGAGTTACTTGGTCTAAGATTCCACCGAATTAATATCAATAAGTTCAATTATTATTCTTCAACAATTATAGCTCTGTTTATGGGTGAAAATCGTTTCGCGATTTCGGTAAATGCGGTAGGTGAGTGAGAAACCTGTTTAAACCCTAAACAAATGTGCTGCACGTGAGCACTTTATAGATTCGAGAGATCAATCTGTACAAGTCCGGCCTAAACAAAGAAATGGCCGTTCCAGACTTGCTTCGGTCACAAAGTGGAGGAGAAGGGTTGATTTGGGGAGGGAAGCAGATAAAGGTGTTGAGGAGAGTAGTATCTCGACTTGTATCGAAAGTGAAAGCTTAGGAAAGCTTGCAAGAGATGTAAGCTTTTGGGAGAGCTTGCAAAGTTGCCTTTTCGAGAGTGTAAGTGTAGTATATTTCTCCCGACCGAGACTTGTTGTCCGGTGGAAATAGGTAAGACCTATTTATACAAGTCGAGATTGAAACGACCCCGGCCTCATGAAGGAAGAGAGAGTAAAGGGTGAAATAATGGGAGGAGGTGGTAACCGCATGGTTTAATGGGAGAAAACGTTTTTCACCATTATTTCCTCTTTAATTTGACCGCTTTATTCCTATTCACGCTTTCTTAATTGTGAGCGTAGTGTACGCTGCATGCTATGACCGCCAAACCAAAACCCTAAATAAGCATCCCCCAGTTTTGTGTTGATATCTCGTTGGTTGCGCATTGAGTGCAAGTGGTACTGCTAATGGCGCGTGTGGCATGTGCCAATGGCATGTGCGGAATGCCTTGGTGGTAGGTTGCATGGTTTGCAAGTTAGGCTACCGAACGTGTGTGTTTGGCATGTGCCAAGGGCATGTGCGGAATGCCTTGGTGGTAGGTTGCACGGTTTGCAAGTTAGGCTACCGAGCGTGTGTGTTTGGCATGTGCCAATGGCACGTACGGCCATGTTGACCTAGTTGCAAGTCTTCCAAGCCTAAGGCGCTATATTTGGCGTGTGCCAATGGCATAGCGACTTGGAATATGGCTTGCGGCACGTATTGGCATGTGCCAATGGCATGTGCTGCCATGTTGACCTAGTTGCAAGTCTTGCAAGCCTAGGGCGCTATATTTGGCGTGTGCCAATGGCATAGCGACTTGGAATATGGCTTGCGGCATGTGCCAATGGCATGTGCGGCCATGTTGACCTAGTTGCAAGTCTTGCAAGCCTAGGGCGCTATATTTGGCGTGTGCCAATGGCATAGCGACTTGGAGTATGGCTTGCGGCACGTATTGGATTGTGCCAATGGCATGTGCGGCCATGTTGACCTGGTTACAAGTCTTGCAAGCCTAGGGCGCTATATTTGGCGTGTGCCAATGGCATAGCGACTTGGAATATGGCTTATGGCACGTATTGGCATGTGCCAATGGCATGTGCGCCACGTTGACCTAGTTGCATGTCTTGCAAGCCTAGGCGCTATATTTGGCGTGTGCCAATGGCATAAATGACTTGGAATATGGCTTGCGCACGTATTGGCATGTGCCAATGGCATGTGCGGCCATGTTGACCTAGTTGCAAGTCTTGCAAGCCTAGGGCGCTATATTTAGCGTGTGCCAATGGCATAGCGACTTGGAATATGGCTTGCGGCACGTATTGGCATGTGCGGCCACGTTGACCTAGTTGCAAGTCTTGCAAGCCTAGGGCGCTGTATTTAGCGTGTGCCAATGGCATAGCGACTTGGAATATGGCTTTGCGCACGTATTGGCATGTGCCAATGGCATGTGCCAATGGCATGTGCGGCCAAGTTGACCTAGTTGCAAGTCTTGCAAGCCTAGGGCGCTATATTTGGCGTGTGCCAATGGCATAGCGACTTGGAATATGGCTTGCGGCACGTGTTTGCATGTGCCAATGGCATGTGCGGCCATGTTGACCTAGTTGCAAGTCTTGCAAGCCTAGGGCGCTATATTTGGTGTGTGCCAATGGCATAGCGACTTGGAATATGGCTTGCGGCACGTATTGGCATGTGCGGCCATGTTGACCTAGTTGCAAGTCTTGCAAGCCTAGGGCACTATATTTGGCGTGTGCCAATGGCATAGCGACTTGGAGATTTGCCATTGTTGCCATGGTGTGCAAAGATGCGGCTTGGTTTGGCATTGTTGCCAATGATGCAGAGTGCGGCTTGGTTTGGCATGGTTGCCATGGTGTGCAGATGCGGCTTGGTTTGGCATGGTTGCCATGGTCTGCGCAGAGTGCGGCTTGGTTTGGCATGGTTGCCATGGTGCGCAGAGTGCGGCTTGGTTTGGCATGGTTGCCATGGTGCGCAGAGTGCGGCTTGGTTTGGCATGGTTGCCATGGTGCGCAGAGTGCGGCTTGGTTTTGGAATTAGGGTTCCGTGTTGAAAACCCTAATCTGTATTTTGAAAAAAATACCCTATTAATTATTTACACACTGAGCTAAATGCTCTTAGTTAATGTGTTACGGGTAACACTAGGTCATGGGGTTTTACGATTTTACCCTTTTCTAAAAACCACCATCAACAAGCTCATAAAACAACAAGGACTCTTATTTTTGCCAATGTAGATTATCCAAACATTAGTTATAAATCGTAAGCATGGGCCATCAAACATCTAAGCAAGCATGACCCATCTAATAAAATGATAACTAATTTTTCAAATCATAATTCTATTTTAATCAAAGTGCAAAAGTCATATAAAGAATTAATTAAAATTATCCACGTATGAAACTCTGATTCCTCCGTCGACCCGAGTGTAGGGGTTTAGCTACTCATGATGTAGACACTCCCAAAATATTTTTTATTAGCTCAAATGGTGTTTACAATGAAGAAAACGAGAAAAATAACATAAATCGGGAATTTGCAACGACTAATGAGCGTTACAAACTCACCGCTCAGTTTGCAAAACTACATTATAAAAATCGCAAATGGAAATCAAGTCAGAGACAAACGGTCGCTAAGATGTGAACATGCGACCGTTCATAAACGACAACTAGAAGTGTCATCTGTGTTCTTCGTCTTCTACTTTTCCTCGCAACAACGGTGAAGTTTCGCAACTTCCAGTACTTAAGCTCAGAGCCTCTCCCAACTATCGATCATTATTTCTTCATCCCAAGCACCTAATTTATACTCACGAGACCCCAAAATCCTTTGTAATAACTCGGAAATTTTTCTTTTACTCGGGATCATTTTCTACCATTTTTACGTGATTATTTCCTTTCAATATTTCCTTTATGCGTTTCTGCGACCCAATTTCATCCAAACACGTTCCGTAGACGTTACGGAATCTGTCGAACACACTTTTTCCTCATGCAAATCTCAAATTAATCTCAACAGAATACAGGAAATACTTTTCTTCCCTGTTTTATCCAAAGTTGACGTGGCCACCTATTTTCTCGAATCTGGAGTGATTACCAACCCTGTTTAGTCCAATCCAAAGAACCCATTAAATTCGCCAAAGCTCCAGCAGAATCTTGCTCGAAATACCCGTGAAAAGTTCACACCTGTTTCCTTCTAACTCGAGTTCTAGCCATATTCAATCGACAAAATCATTCCTAATATCCCTGTTTTGCTCTAACAGATGGTTTCCATAAGTTTCAGCCTTTGAGTCTCCTCGGAAGATCACCAAAACTCGAACCCAAAAATCTCTTCAGCTGCAAATGTTTCCCGCCAAAAGTATGAATTCTGTTTTCTTGAATTCCCGATTATCTAGCGAATTTTGATCGAAACTATAACCTATACCATACCTGTTTAGGTACCAGGAAGAAACCCAATTGATTTCAGCGCTTTAGTCTCATTTAAAGACCTCCAAATCTTCAACCCTAAATCTGCACCCATTTTCTCGCCAAAAATTGAAATTCAAACGAAGAAGATGACTGCCCTTTATCCAATCCGGGAGTGCGAATAGCAATTAGGGTGCCCCTTAGTAATTGGGTGCCCCTTATCAAAATCGAGTCCGAATGACATGTGTCCTCTGGGGTATAAAAACCACTTTTCGAGCAACTTTCTCCATAAGAGCTTATTTCACAAAAACACCTACAAACAAGTTTATTAGTGATAAAATGAGTCCTAGCTAATGTATTTATGGGTGAAAATGTGTCGCACTTTCGTGCTTATCAACAGGGTCTCAATTCCAATAGCTGAATCGTTAGATTTCATTTAGAGGAATTTTTTCAAACAGCTTAATCATTAGATTTCATTTAGAGGAATTTTTTCAAACAGCTGAATCGTTAGATTTCATTTCGAGGAATTTTTTGATGAATTATCTCTTTTACCATAAAATGCTCTGGGTTGTCATGAAGATTTAATTATTGTATTTGTTGAACTTTGTTTCTATCTTTATTAAAAATCCCTTTTCAATTTTCATGTGAAGATAAAGCTATATAGTAATATTTAAGACTAAATTAAGTCTGTGATTTGCATCTTTCGTTTGTTTTGTTTGAGTTTATTCTGGTCTCTTGAATAGTTTGATTTATAGGTACTGCGCCATATGAGTATGAGAAAAAAAAATATTATAACTACGACCCTAAAAATGTCACTTATAAAACATGACTTCTTTCGGAAGCTTAGAGCAGTTCCTATGGAACTAACAAACCATCAAGTTTGTTTATTTTGATTCCACAATGGACTCAACAAACATGAAAAATGGATGTTCAAACCAACAAATTTGTTGGTTTGTTCATTAAGTTGGATGATGTAGCGCGGTTGATGATAGAGCGGGCGATTGTGCCACAATCGCTAGAGTTGGAGGCAAGATCGCTGGAGTTGGAAGGAAGATCGCTGGAGTTTGAAGAAAAACCGCCCCTTGCTATTCTCTCTCCCAAACCCGGTTATTATGTTTAGGGTTTATTTTTTATTATTTGTTAATAATCCGTGGGACCCAACTCTTATTAGTTTATATAAATAAAATCATTAATGGGACCCAACTCTTATTAGTTTATATTAATAAAATCACTAGTGGGACCCTAAAATATCAGATTTGTTCATTTTGCCTTGTTTTCCATAGTGGAAAATGCAGTTTGTTCATCCAGCTCAACAAAATAATAAGTTTGTTGATTTCCATAGGAATTGCCCTTAGGGTTGTAAAAAGTGGACTTCATTTGCAAGTCTAAACTGAAACTGATAATGTTAATTTAATTGTAATGAGATCAGAGACAGTTGCAGTGAGCATGAACAAACGGGGAATGGCAAATGAGGTAGGCACTAATGGGTGAGAAAAATGAGACAAACCAGACCATTCCCAGTTTTTTGACAAAAACATAAGCATCATCAGCATAACGGATTCAAACCATATTACATCAGGCAAGGTAACATAGTAATTCACTGCAAGTAGTAAAATGAATTTCATGAGCGAAATCACAGCCTAAATTAATTATTTACATTCCTTTTTTGGTCCTCAATGTGATGGAGATTAATATTCACCTGTCTACTAAGTTAATTAGCCAATTAGACAGTCCTGTATTACATGAAGCAATGTTATGAACAAACTGGGATTGCCAATTGAAGTAGGCCCTGATGGGTGAGAAAATGAGAATAACTAAATGAATAAATATCTTTTTTTTTAAATAAAGGGAGAATTTTATTATTCAAGCTCAAATTGCCTATTTAACAAACTCTGGATCCATGGAGTGTAATCTCCGTATTCCTCAACAATCAATTTTTCTCTCCCGACTCTTTTAGAGATGGTGTCTACAAGACCATTAATTACCATTCCTTGTAACAAAAGATATTTTCCAAAAATTAAAAGATACAAGAAGATTTTTAATATCTCTAATAAGTTTATTACTCTCCCATCCGACTCTAGTAATGTACCACTATTTCATCATCCGAGATAAGATGAATATTGTTGATGCTTAAGCCCTTTATCAACCTCAATGCCTCCAGAATAGCCATGCCAGCTTTAGGGTCGATTATTTCGTCTGCATAGGTTTCTTTGACCCCATCACAAGTACATGTAAGGGAAAAAAACACCATACCAGTGCTAGCATTGTTAGTTAGTCATATACTCCCTCCGTCCCTAATTAGATGAGCTACTTGTAGTTTGCACAAATTTTAAGGCAAGGAGGAAAGTGGAGTATATTTACGTATTTTTTACAATTATATCCTTATGGGCAATAAGTAGTAAAATTTAGAAACGATTTATCTCTTAAACTATACCACGGTTTTTTATAAACTTTATACCGTTGAAAAGCATTTTAAAACATCTACGCAACGAATATAAACATGACTATCAAATTATACATATTTCTTATAGAAAAAATAATCAATTAAAAGGGTAGTTTTAGAAATATCCCCTTGTTAGTGAAATAACTCATCTATTTGTGGACAAAACTAAAAACCAAGTAGCTCATTTAATTAGGGACGGAGGGAGTAATCAGAACATGCATCTACAAAAATTCTGAAAGTGTCATGACATACAGTATTGGAGGTGATCCTAGTAGCTATAGAGGAAGATCCTCCAGTTAATCAATTTTATGGCAAACTGTAGTGGTTGATTTTTTATTTCTGTATTTGTTAATCTATTTTTCTATCTTAATTAAAGATCCTTAAGTTTGTATTTTATTTGTATCGATGGTTTGTTTTTTCTAATAAAGTTATGGGTTTGTTTTCTTTGAGTTGTGTTCTGCTCTCTTGAATAATTTGATTTAGTATTTACAGACCTTGAAAATGTTAACTGCGAAAAATGTGATCATAGGCTCAAACTCGTAATGTTAACTTAAATCTAAAATCTTTAAGCTCACATTCGGCGTGTATGCAAAAACAAAAAAATGTAACGATAACGTCGCTCAACAATTACGGTCATACATAAAACTTGTTTGAGCCGTTAAATCTAATAATGAAAATATATCAACCACTACCGCTTAACCCTAATCAACGGTCTAGATCGATCTATAAATCATATAATTAGCATAGTTTCCTCATTTTTCTACTGACTCCGCCTACATTTAGCTGCCGCGCTGAGAGAAAAGGGATCCTCAAACCTAACCCTAAAAATCAACAACTCGCAAACTATCATGTTCACGATCCATAAATGGAAGCAAAAAACATCAAATACATGACCTTTGACAACAACTTACCCACACAATGATTTTTCCTCTCAAAAAACAAAGATATTCCTGACTTGAAATACTACCATTTCTTTACATCCTTCTCTGGCGGTTCTCGGATCTAGGTAAACAAAATGTTGGTTTCTTCTTCTTTAGTACCTTTAATGTAACACAATGTTGGTTTCTACTTCTATCAGCTGTTAGTGTCAACTTCGATTATGGACCGCGGATTGTGTCAAAACAAAAAAAAAAAAAAAAAACTTCGATTATGGATGGATGACAGGGTCTCAATTTCAAACAGCTGGACGGGTAGATTTCAATTAAGCAAGGAACTTTTTTAATGGATAGCCTCTTTTGCCATAAAATGTTACTACGTATCTAGGTTTTGAAGATTTAATTAGTTTTTTTACTTGTTAATTCATTTTAGCTAGCTAGTGTTCTCCTTTTTAGCTAGTGAAGATTCCTTCATTCATATGTGAAATAATAAGTAATTATAATGTATGACACTAATTGGTTTTTTCGGTATGGATCTGCTTCAGCTGTGGAGATCTTTGGGTTTCAAGATCCACAGATCTTCAGGGATTTGACACCATCTCGGTTAGCTATTAATCCCAATTTTCTCTCGAATCTCCAATTCGTAAAGTCAAACTGAATCTTCTTTGAAACATAAAAGAAGACTACAATTGATTAATTTTCAATTCAATTATTGTCATTTGTTTGAAATCTTAGTATCGATTATACTTCCTGTAGGAATGCTTTGAGATCTTCTACAAGACGTTTTGTGGGGAATTACTTCGTACGCTGGCGTCGACAAGGACAATGACAACTACCCAGACAAGCTTCTATCATGGCGAAAAGATTTTGAAACTTGGTCTGAAGCGCATGTAAGCCTCAAGGCACTCATTGATTCGTGCGATCAATCGGCCCTACCCACTCAAGAGCAAGACGAGATTATTGAAAGGTGCGCAGCTGGCGTCCATGGTGCTGCTGGATGGAGGGGTTGGAACCTACATGTATCATCTGAGGGCAGGCAAGCTTACCGGGAATTAATGGCACTACTGAACCTAGATAAGGCACGTCTTGGTGGTTGGTATCGTGAAGCATCAGCGGAGCTCAGGCAAGGTAGAAAGTCAGTTGGTGATGTCCTTTCACAATTAGATCAATTGATGGAAGAGTTTGTTGCACTTCTCACAGCTGCTGATGTTTGATGATAGGGTCACTCAGTTATGGTTTGGTCTAGTACTTGAGCTATTTAGTTTTTTTGCTTGCCTTTTAGTTCCTTTTTTTTTTCTTTTTTGGTTGTTGTGATCAACTAGTACCGTGGGTTCGTTTATAGTTCTCTTTTGTTGTGATCAGAAGAATGGGAATCGTGTGTTTGGTTTTTTAGTTCTCTTTTTGTTGTGATCAAGGCATAAGGGAAAAACATAAATTAGTTAGTTGTACAAGTATGTTCAGTTTCAATCTTCTCTGGTTAACATGTTGTGCCCACTTTCTTTGTTTGATATTCAAGAGGCTATTAGTTGTAGTTGAGAATTAAGAATGTTCTTCTTTTGAAATTTCATTGCAAATGAAGGCGACCTCAACCTTAATCGATAAACTCATATCCCCACAAGTATTTGACAAGCCAAACTTGTTTTTCTTCTTCATTTTTAATCGTTTTAAACTCAACAACAAATATAGCATAATGAAAGTTTCGTTTTAAGGTTCATTGTTGTTCACAATTTAGCATCAAAATTCCATTTCCCTTTTTTGACAAACTCATTTACTTTCTAGATGCACAAACCCGACGTGGAACCATCATGCTATACTTACGATCGCTTTCTTAAAGCATGGAAGTGGTTAAAACAGATGTGTTCCCAAAGTAAATTTTCTATCTTTAACTTTTTTCCACTTTCTTGGTAGTTGAGAGGCATGGAAAAGAAGAATGTAAAGCCATATGGTAGAAGTCTAGCAAACCTTTCAATAGATTGCAATAAAATCTTAAAACTGGACCTGGCCGGATCAAATTGTTGAAGCTCAATACCTTGTTTATCCTTGTTATAAATGTTATGGTGAATTTTCTTTATACATTTTGGGAAATCATGTACTATTACGGCGTTTAATAATTCCTATATGGGAACTGTAATACATTTACAAGCATAATTCAGAAGCCAATTGTTAACAATAACAGACTTATCTCTACAACAAAATCTCATTGAGATAGTCAAGATACCGAGTAACTAGAAGAATCCTAAGGCTATGTTTACGCTCTTGTGAGTCAGAGTTTTGAATTTGTTAAGGTCTTGAAATTGTTAGAGTCTGTAACATTAATTGTAACTGCATTGCAGTATCCTTCAAGTATAAATAACACTAAGATCTTCACACAAAGACTATGGAAGATATTCTACCTAAACTCGTGTCTAAACTTGGTATCAGCCTACGATCCAAGCACGCTTCAATTTTTCTTGAGTTTTGGGGATTGAACATACTTCATAGTTGCAGCTGAATATGTATTAAGTTACAAGACGTACTCCAGTGTTTCTTGAGTTTTGGAGACAGTGAACAAACTTCATCGTAGCCGAACAAGGTAGCCTCAATGAGAACTTGCTTGCGACAGAACTTTTTGAAAACTAGAAATGCTGTAGTTGGGTGTTATCGAACCTCTCACAAAGTGGTACTAGATGAGTTTGAGCGATAGCTTGATCTAGCTGTTGACCGTCATTGTTTGCACTCATCATGATTTAACTTTGGGTGCTCTTACTGGTATACGCTCTTTGACATGAGACCATCAATTTACTTAGAGATGTGCCTTAAAATTTTCCCACGAGTCAAACAATTTAATCTCCTCGGTCACCGATTATCACAACCATTAAGTTGGTGTGAGCCGTTAAGTGTAAAGCATATCAACGACTGTAATTTAACCCTAGAGCTACATCTCAAAACCTTATAAGTAGAATAGTTTCCATCATTTCTTCTCATCCTCCATCTATCTAGCTGCGCATAGGAAAAAAAAAAAATCAACAACCTAACCCTAAAAATCTACAACAGAAGACTCTCTTATATTCTTCTTCCATTTATGATCCATCAATTGAAGCAGAAACATCAACAGCAACTTTCCACACAATGATTTTTCTTCTCAAAAACTATCAACTTTTCTAAATCAATTGTTACCATTATTTTAGATTCTCTTCTACTCTCTCCGTTCTCGGTTAACAAATTCTTGATTTCTTTATCCTTCTTTGGTATTTTGTATCTTGACGGTGCCAACGTCGATTTTAGATGGATGACATGGTCACCTATTGCACAGAACAGTTACAAACCGGCTAGGAATTTTTTCATGGACAGCCTCTTTTACCATAAAATGCAACTACATATCTGGTTTTGACTAGTTAATTTTTGTATTTGTTAATCCAAGCTAGTGTAATTGTAATTTAATTTGCTATTTGTTTCCTATATGGTTTGTATTCTGATCTATGAGTATGCATGAACAGACCTAAGAAATCTCATTCATAAAACATTGAGTTATTTCAGGGTCGTATGGCTGCAAAAAGTGGAACCGAAATGACAATTTAACTGTCAGTATAAAACCTACATCTTAAGAGTTAAATGAAGTTGTTACTTGTTTCACTTACAAAAACATAGCCTAAATTTACTATTACATTCCTTTCGTTTTTTAGTAAAACGAAAGTAATTTACCTCCAAGAATTGATTACCCCATAATGGAATTCTTAAGATTCCATATTATTACCCCATAACTTATAACATTCAGAAGGTAAACTTGAAAAACCGACCATTCAGCTATCCCCTCGCACTATCGACCATGCAGCATACATTTATAGCTGCTTTAGTTCCCTCTTATTCGTTGTTTAGTCCCTTCTTTATCATCTACTGCGATCTCCTCGGCACTATCGCCTGCTTGGACACAAGCTGATCTTTCCTCTTTGATGTCGTCGTCATCATATAGACATGTATCTCTCAGTTTGCACATAATTTGCTCAATAAATGCACAGTGTCCGGACCACTACTGATACAATCTGCTATCTCTCAGTAAACAATGAGATCTTGATGCCGATCAAAAAAAAAAAAAAAAAAAAATCTTGATGACTATTCATCAACCTAATCTGAAATGGCTCCGTTTAGGATTTTGTAATACCTAGATGGAAACTATTTATGAAATGTTATAACTTCTACATGAACTGAATGGCTAAACAGAGTTTCATCATGTGCGTCAAGTCATACAGATAAGACCCTCAACGAGGGTTAGTTGCTAACTCCATTGGAGAATGCTTTGCAGTAGGTCAGATACGGGATCCGTGCTCCAAATCAGGCTGGAATCAGTGATTCCGCATTGAATTGATGCTAATGAAATTAGTGCAAATAGTGTGATTGATAAGACAAACATTGATACTGCTCATTCAGAACTTGGACTTTTATGATACCCCAGATGCAAAAGTTTAAAATTCTATCCTCAAACTAGTAAAATTTAGGGGTAAAGGTCCGGTTTTTAATAGTCTGAAAAAGACTTTGAATGGAGCTTGACATTCACACTAGAAAGAAAAACAGTAACATATGAATTGATTATTGAGATGGATTGATTTACAACTATTGAGATGGATTGATTATTAAGCATTCACATTAGAGTATCACTTACAAAAAATAAAATAAATTAAGCATTCACATTAATTCCAGTGACAAATTTAATTAGGGGTAACGGTCGGATTTTTATGCCACAACGTATTATGGTTCATGAAGTAGATTTACGTAGATTTTAGCTTGCGATGCTGATTTTGAATCACAATGTAGATGTCGAAGACACCGTGGACTGTTTAGGTCATGAGATATATAAAGTGACAAGACATACTCTTCTTAAGGTTTGGGGATAGCAAACATACTTCATGGTGGCCGAACAAGGTAGCCTTGGCTTGTTTTTGAAAATCAGAAATGCTGCAGCGCGGAGTCATCGAACCCCTCTCCAAGTGGCACTAGATCAGTGAGAACGATAGCTTGATCTAGTTGTTGGCCATCAGCGTTTGCACTAATTTTGGGTGTTCTTACAAGTATGCCCTTTGACATGAGGCCATAAACTTTCTTAGTGATGTGCCCTAAAATTTTTCCACGAGTCGAGCAATTTAATCTCCACACGTATGGCGTGCATGAATAAAACAAATCACACCCGTGTGTAATCAAACTTCGGATAGCGATTATTATTGCTCATGAAATTCGTGTGAACCGTTAAATCTAAAACATATCAACGACTACAATTTAACCCTAATCTAAGCTACATCACTAAACCTTATAAGTAGAATAGTCGCCCTCATTTCTTCTCCTCCTCCATCATCTAGATGCGCATAAGAAAAAATCCAAAACCTAACCCTAAAAATCAACAACAACAAAATCTCTTACTCATGATCATCCATCAATGGAAGCAGGAACATCAAGACAACAACTTCCCCACACAATGATTTTTCCTCTCAAAAAACTATGATCTTTTCAATGTCAATTGCAACCATATTTTTCTAGATTCTTTTACAATCCTTATCAGTATCGGTTTCTAGAACCAATTGGATTCTCCTTCTTCGGATTTTTCATAGTTGATAGTGTGAACTTGGATGACAAGGTCTCCCGAGCGAAGTTGAATCGACAAATTTCAATTGAGCTGAGGAATTTTTCAATGGACTCCCTCTTTTACCATAAAATGCTACTACATATTTGGATTTTGTAGATTTAGTTTTTGTATTTGTTAATCTATTTGTCTATGTTTATTAAAGATCCGATCCTTTTTTAATTTGTATGTGAAGATTAAGTTATTGAGTTAATATTTAAGACTAATTTAAGTCTGTTATTTGAATTTAAGGGTTGTTTTCTGAGTTGTATTCTGGTCTCTTGAATAGTTTGATACTGCGCCGTACAAGTATTAGAAGATTCCTTCCGTTTGTTGTCTTAGTCTTGGTTCTGTTAATGGCTTTGTCATTCATTGGCTTGGGGTAGTGGTTTTTACCAACCCCTGAATGTATTCTCCTAACTCCATTTGCGGTTGCCTTATGATTTTTCCATTGCTCAAGATAGATCCATAAATTAAACCTGAATTCCTCTTTTTAACCCAGCTAATTAAAAACATGGAACCTAATTCTAGATCTAAAACAGCAAATGGTGCTGGTTTTAGTTAGGGAAGTGGCGGTGCTTTTGATTGCTACTGTTGGGTTTGGGTTCTTGTGGTGGTTCTACTAATTGTTCCAACCAGGAAAGAAGAGCGGATCAACTTGAATTTTTTCAGGCATGTTCCATTGGTGGTAATCTTATTCTTCTTGTTCTATAACGGGGAAGGGTGATCGTTTTAGTGAAAGAAGTGGTGGTTCGATTGGTATGGTGTTTCTCTTGGGTGCAATGATGAAAGTGGAGGCGGTGCAGCGGTGGAAGCTGGTGGAGCAGGGCGAGGGGCGGCAGTGGTGTTTGCCGGCAAAATGTGATAAATCTAGGGTTTATATAGTAGGATAAACAGGCGAATAAGTAAATTTTATTACACTATGTTTACACCCCTAGCACCTGGGAGCTGGGGTTGTGGAATTCTAAAGATTTATGTCGTGAAGAGGGTACATTTTGTTTCCGATGACAAATTATGACAAGACATATTATGGTTGATGAAGTACATTTACAACTAACACGGTAGATCTTAGGTTGCTATACTGATTCTGGATCACGATTTAGATACTAAGTTATTGGTTAATGTTTGAGTCACAAGTTTGTACACAAAGATGTAACTCGTCAGTCCTCTCCAGTGCCATTTTTTCTCGTATTTCATCCTTCTCATCTATTATAGCCTTACATATTATTCCCGCATACAGAAAATTGGGAATAGTTTTGTAGGAGACGAGAATTGATGAGAAGAATGGAAATTCCATGTTATTATTCCCAAGCCCCAGCAATATATGTCATTATGACGTGCATTGCCATTCTCATCCTAAACACTAAAAACTGAAACACACATAAGACTTAATTTAGGACAACATTTCTCTTTTCAGCTGTAATGCCTAAAGAATCAGAATTGTAGGGGTGGAAATATGCACACTCCACTTTTCCCATAAATCGTGTTTTGATGTGCTAGTCTTCCTCCTCGAAATAGGGAAAAACTACTGTACTGGAACCATAGTTTTGAGTGCTCTTACCAGGGACGGACCCAGAAAACTTTCATGAGTAGGGCTAGAATGTAACTAATTTACGCGACAATTTTTTTTGAGACGAATAGCGTAAATCAATTTTGTGTTCACGAAAAGCATACCATATTGAGAGAAAACTATAAATTGAAACGAACAAGATCAATAACTAAAAATGACCACATAAAGAAATTTATAGTTTGCGCAAGAAAAATGAGTGATAATTTTATTGAGTAGATGAAATTCTTGTAATTTAGTCTAAGAAGCTACATTAAGTTGCCTAAAACTTATCTCATAAGTCGACTGATTATAACTAGCTTAGAAATCAAGTAATATGAGTGGGAAAACATAGATTAAGTGGGCAAGAGTGTTAGATATAACTGGGCTAAAGATAAAGTTTCGAAGTTTTACATGTAAAAACTGTTGGGCTAAAATCGTGGACGGGCTATAGCCTGTGTCAGCCTTGCTAGGCCCGTCCCTAGCTCTTACATGTATGCCCTTTGACAGAGACCATAAATTGGAGTTAAATGTGCCCTAAATTACTGTTCACCACCAAATTCGTAAGCCGTTAAATCAAAAACATATCAACTAAGATTTACAATTTAACCTTAATATGAAGGGATCTCTTCATTTTATATAAGTAAAATAGTTGCCCTCGTTTCTCCTCCGCCTTTATCATCTAGCAAGAATCGCCCGGATATTAAAAAAGAAAAAAAATCCTAAACCTAACCCTAAAATCAACAGAAGCAAACCCTCAATGTTGTTCTTGTTCACGACCCATCATTGGAAACAGAAACATGAAATACAATAACTTTCCCACACAATGATTTTTCCTCTCTAAAAACTATGATCTTTTTTGTTGACTGCCTACCATTTTTTAGATTCTCTTCTAGTTGGTGGTGGTCTCGGTAAACATATTATTGGTTTCTCCTTCTTACTCACCCTTCGCTTTTTTGGGTATTTTTCCACCGATGGCTTACAGTAGTCTCCTCGTTGTAGAATTTTTCAAATAGTTGATTAATGGATAGCCTCTTTTACCATAAAATGCTACTACAGATCTGGGTTCTGAGGATTTAAATTTTTGTATTTTTAATCTATTTAAGCTTTGCTAGAGTGTTCTCCTCATTATTGAAGACCCTTCAGTTTGTATATAAAAATCAAGTTATTGATTAATTTGTAACTAATTTATTTGCATCCATGGTTTGTTTTCTATTATGGGTTGTGTTCTGTGTCTGAATATAGTTTGATTAGTTCTATGTTTTGTGCAATACGTGTATGATTAGACTAACAAATATTATAACCACTTATAACATGAATTGTTTCAGGAGCATTGTTGCAAAAAGTGGACTCCATTTACAATTCCAAACCGAAACTTGGAATAACAACTAAACCATTTTCAATTCCATTTGCTTCTCAAAAGACACCTATTTTTATTTGTTTAAACCCCATTGCAAAAATCAAGCTCAACATGGATTTCAGGTTTGTTAGGTTCGTTACTATTTTTTCTATTTTTTTTTTTGATAAAGATTAAGATAGATTAATAAGGTGCCGAGGAGGCACAAAGGATGCAATTGCAATACATAAGGATCGATAGAGTAAAATAAATAAATAAGGAGAAGCCTTATTCGTAAAGCCTTAGAGTCAGGTTCAATACTTGAATATACACTCATTGTATGCCCGCATTTCAAGCGGGCATGTGGATCTTTAGTGATTGCTACTCAATCCCAAATGACATACCCCAGACATACCCAATAATGCACACCTTCCATCTCAGATGTTAATATTCACCCTAAGAGTATCGTCATTCTAAAGACTTACATAGAAATATCAAATTAAACCTAAGAGTATCACCTAAACTGAATTCTAATTAGAGTATCACTTACAAAAATCAAATATCGGTGAGAAATTAAACACATATAATTCTTACATTATCTAAAATTCATTAATTTTTTCGAAATGAAATAATTTTTCCTGATTAGATAACAAATCAACGATAGAGGTTATGAGCTAAGATCCCTAAACTAAACTGTGTCACAACATTAGTTTAGTTTCTGAAGTGGGCCCGTCTATTTTTCACTTCATCACTTTCATAATGTCCAATGAGCCTCATTCTTGAACACCGAACTCGCATGATTAAAGCTTGAAGAAGAGAGAAAAGAAACATGGTTGAGAGGAGAAATCGTTGTGCTTAGAGTTTAATTATTGTTGTTGATCATCTCATCCACGTCAAGCCATAACTTTGCGGTGGTTGTTTTGAGGCGCCGTGAAGAAGAAAAGAAAAGCAGATCGAGAGAAAGATTAAGTAAAAAGGAGAGAAAACCAACCCTTAGCTAACATGTACGTTTAAATAGTTGGGTAAACGGAGAAATAAATAAAAAAAATATTGTAACACTCTGTTTACATCACTACCTAATGTAAACTTGGAGATGGAGCATCTATGTTTTTCAATTTAGGGTTATAGTTTATGTTGTCTCTTGGAAGAAGTTAGATTTTGGTTTGTAGATTTTATTTCCAATGACAAATTTTGGGATAACGGTTCGGTTTATGCCCGAGAACATGTTTTGGTGCATGAAGTAGGTTTGTGTTGAATTTAGCTTGAGTCTTAAGATCATGATTTTGGATCACAATGTAGATATCAGTCAGTCACCGTAGTGGAGTGTTTAGGTCATGAGATATATTTTTGGGTCATATGAAGATTTTTGGTCGACACGTCAAGTTTTTTTGTTGGCAAAATATGTATTAGAAGACATACCCAGTATTCCTTACATTTTGGGGATAGTGAACATATCGTTATAGTGGCCGGACAAAGTAGCCTTAATGTGGACTTGCTTGCGCCGAACTTTTTGAAAATAAGAAATGTCAAGCAGTGTGGAGTTTGATCAAGTCATAATCGGCGCATTTGCACTCATCATGATACAATTTTTGGGTGCTCTTACAAGTATGCCCTTCGTTAGAGACCATCAACTTTTTTTTTTAGAGATGTGCCCTAAAATTTTCCCACGAGTCAAATATGTATAAAACAAATCACAATTGTCTATAACTGCTGGTCATAAAATTCGTGTGGGAGCCGTTAAATCTAAAAAAATATCGACGATTACAATTTTGACCGAGCTTTTCTTATCTCTTCACCGACTCACAAGGCATTAATTACCCTTGAACCCGATGAGCATCATATCGAACTTTTCCTCCTTTATGTCGACCTCACGAGCCGCCTTCATTCCTCTTTTCTCGCGCCCGCATCCGATGAGATGATTCACAGGGTGCTTGTTTCTCTTGGTGCTCCCCTCGCCTGTAATGGTTCCACCCTGTCCATGTGGATTATTTGCACCTACATGGACACTTAAAGGTAACCGAGTTGAACAAATTTTAGATATCAACTCACAAAGCTATGTTGGGTATATGATCCTCAAAGGGAAGTTGGATCAAGCTGGCATGCAGTGACCTCGCGCTTGTCCGCCATCTTGCCACCGAATTTAGGGGGAAGGAGTTTATTACCTTGTCATGCCCGCCCTTTTGTTTTAAGCAATTTTAAGTTTTAATTGAAAGGTTGATATCTCTCATTGTTATTTTTTAATTCCAAAGATGAATTCATTAATCAATCAATCATGTTGTACATATAGTTTCTCTTTATATCTCTCATTACTAAATTGGCATAAATTGCATCTTCATGAGGGGAATTTATGAAAACTTTCTCTTAGGACTCTAGAAAAAGACTCAAGTTACCAACTCGCTTGCGCTCATCATAAAGTGGTAGGGTCTTCTCTGCTATATGGATTGGAGGCACTTTTTTATTTGAACTCATGCTTCCTACATTGTTATCATTGGTACAAAAGAGATTTATGTCATCATTGGTATATAAGCAGCAAGAATGGTGTTGGTCTTGCCTCTCTGTGTATTTTCGTTCTATCTTCATATGTTTTAATCAATCTACCTTGGATGTTGATTTTGGCTGTGGTTGGTTTCATTTGTTGGGTAATGTTTAGTTGTTTTAATGAGTGAGTTCCAAATACTTCACATTCAAAGTAAGTTGTTCATTCTTGCAAACCATATACCTCACATTCTACGATATGAGGGTACGTCTTTACTTGTTTGTCTATCTTGCCTTCGTCATCATCCGGGGAGATCTAGTCGACTTGTGCAACAATTTAATCTCGCTACGTAATCCTTAATAACAAAAATACAATGGAGTTAATCTCAATAAGAATTGCACCACAACCGTAAGAAAATGATCATACGTAATACGTATAGCTTAGCAAGTAAAATGGATAGATATCTCGTGCAATACAATTTATTCAAGGAATGTAGAATCAAGTGCTAGTATTACGGCATTTAATTCTTATATAGGCCATCAAAATCTAATCTTCAAATAAACTAAACTTTTTTGTTTTTCTAGTAGGAGTTGTAATCCATTTACAATCATAATTCAGAAGCCAATATAACAAAGAACCCAAAATCAATCAACATTAAGAAGAGGAGTCATATATTTTCTTAGAATAGTAAAATTAAACATACAGAATCGGAATTCCACAAATTAGGTTTGTGATACAAGTTAAATTAACCCTTGAAATCTGGATAAAGAACAAGTTCCCAATAACCCGGGTCTTGACTTACTTCACTACGAACACTTTGAGTAAATCAATACAAGCGATCCTGACTAGAAATATTCGAGAGGAAAAATTGTAATGCGTTTGGTTTTCTTTGATTGTATGTGTAGATAGATTACGAAGATCATCCCAAGAATCCATTCTCGTATAAACCGAGAAAAATCAAAATGAAAGAGTTTTCGAGGATTAGAAATCGGAAACCATAGAGACGAAGTCGGGCTGCGTTTAGCGTAATAGTTGGAGATTGTGTAATAGTTGGAGAGTAGTGGTTTTCTGTGTAGTTGGTTTATTTATAGGTAGTACGTACATCCTAAACCCTAAAGGGTGCCCTTATCGAGGGTAAGAACCCCCATTGTAGAACAAGAGGCCCAAAGAATTAACCCAATAGGGACGGCCCATGTAATTCAACAGAAAGCAATGACAAATTTCTTCTTCGGCTAACTCATACTTAGCATTAACCTAACAGGTCTACTAATCTCCTAAATTTGGATAGAACTATGATAAGAAAAGTCGGGGTCTTGGTTAGTACTCGATGTATGTCCAAAAATAAGTTCTGTATGATAGGTTTTTAATAAGGAAAAAAACCACAATAAATGAAATTTGATGTAGTTATATTCCGACGGCGCAATAACAAAAGGACTTGGAAGGTTGCTTTAAACAAGTGAGTCTTAACATTTGAAAAATTGAACCGTTTCATGATTGGTGGCAGTGCAATGGATCATAATGAGTACTGTACTAACAAAAATTGAACCGACAAACCAATTCCCAAATCGGTTTTTTTTTTTTTTTTTTCGGTTTTTTTTATTGGGTTGAGGTACCCATCTTAATCAATGAAATTTCTCTTAACCGATAAAAAAAAAAAAAAAATGCAGTGCAGAGTTATCCAACCTCTCTCCAAGCGACAGTTTGATTTTGGGTGCGCTTACAGGTAAGTATGTCCTTTGACACGAGGCCATAAACTTTCATAGAGTTGTGCCCTAAAATTTTCCCACCAACCAAACAATTTTATCTCTGTTCCTATCACGTGTATGTATAAACAAATCACAACCGTGTATAACAAACTTTAGTCAGCGATTATTGTAGTCATAAAATTCGTGTGAGCCGTTAAATCTAAAGCATATCTACGACTACAATTTAACCCTAATATGGAGCTACATCTCTAAACCTTTATAACTAGAATAGTTGCCCTTGTTTCTTCGCCGCCTACAACTAGTTGCTGCATAGAGAGAAACTGAATACAAAGCTTAACCCTAAAACTCAACACAAGCAAACCCTCTTGTTCATGATCCATCAATGGAAGCAGAAACATCAAAAATACACAGCCATCAACAACTTCCACACAATGATTTTTCCTCTCCGAAAACTATCATAGTTTCACCGTTTTCTTTAGAATCTTTTCTAGTTGAGATCTATTTCTCAAACCAAATTGGTGCATATCCTCCTCTTTCATAAAAGAATTTCAAACAAATTTATCGGGACTTCAATTTAGCAAAATGAGAATTTTCTATTGATCAGTCTTTTTTACATTCTGCGTTCTTGGGTTTTGAGGATTTATTTTTGTATTGTAAGTTAATCCATTTTTGTGTTCTCATCTTTATTAAAGATGATGTAGGACATCCGTTAGATTTAGGATTAGTATTTTTATTATTATTTCTAGAACTTAATTAATTTAGAGTAGTATTTCTTATTTTTGGAATTACTTATTATTAGAAGTTATTTAGTTCTAGAACATTATTATTTTAGGGATTTCTTATTTTTCAAGTTTGAGTCTTATTTTAAGAATATGAGTTTTATTGTCTACTCTATAAATAGGGGATAAGTCCTTTGTATTAGAATACATTATTATCAATCAATATTGAGATTTCTCAACTATTCTCCAACTTTACTATCAAAATTCTTTATTCACGCTTCCGTTCTGCATTAAGTGGCATCACGAGCTTCTAAGCTTCGATCCTCTTATTCTTTTCATCTAAACTTCCTTTACCCTTTCGTCACCTTTACTTATCAAGATCTCCGCATCTTTTCTTCTAAACCATATCTTTTTATTTTCGTTTACCAAAAAAAAAAAAAAAAAAAAAAACGTCTTCATTGCAAACCTTAATACTTCTCACCTTGTTCCAATTAAACACCCACACCATTATCACAAGCTTCAACTTCGTCCAAGACCCAACTTTTATCCCATTACCAGCTACGACCTCCACTTCACCAGCTTGTTTTTCTATTCTTTAATTAATTAATCCAGCCACTATCTTTTCCTCTCCAATTCTTTTTATGTCCAAACTTCACATTCCATCGGATCCAACTTTCGTTACCAAGGCAACAGGTCCCAACGAAGCCCAAACCGAGCGCACCAAACCCTCTAAGCCCACTAATAGCCTATCCATTATACCGTTTACACTGGTCAACCTTTATTATCAATGTTTCGCATTAATTTTCATACGGGTGGTAAAGAACAACACAAGCATTCTGATTTTCAGGATATGATGTGTTCTCTTGTAGAGTTCCAACGTAAATCAACCCAATTACAAGAAGCAAGTCTTCGACATATCGCCAAAGCGAAGCTTATTTTTGATCAAATAGATTGGTCACAACTCGATACCCTTCGTGAGGTTACTCGTCCAATGATAGAGGCTCAGGCACCAGCGCTTTCTTCACCAACATTAGAATTATCATCAACACCTTCTTTGCAGGTTTCGAAAGTTAGTCAAGTTGCTCCTGTTGTTGAAGTTCAAAAACCATCCACAAAGATTTCTACTGGTCAAAAGTACTGCGAAATAATTACTACTCCAACACTTGCTAACGTCGACATCAACTTTTGTGTTCGACAATCAATTTTATGGTGTTCTACTATACGATCATCAACTTACTCAAAGTATATTATTTGTTGGGAGGGTCGTTTACAATACTTAGTGAACTCGAGGACGACTTCTTTTCAAGATGGCGGGCCTGATGTAGCACATGTTCTTGAGACTTTCTCAATTCGAGACGAATTCTTTTCAAGATGGCGGGCACGATGTAGGACATCCGTTAGATTTAGGATTAGTATTTTTATTATTATTTCTAGAACTTAATTAATTTAGAGTAGTATTTCTTATTTTTGGAATTACTTATTATTAGAAGTTATTTAGTTCTAGAACATTATTATTTTAGGGATTTCTTATTTTTCAAGTTTGAGTCTTATTTTAAGAATATGAGTTTTATTGTCTACTCTATAAATAGGGGATAAGTCCTTTGTATTAGAATACATTATTATCAATCAATATTGAGATTTCTCAACTATTCTCCAACTTTACTATCAAAATTCTTTATTCACGCTTCCGTTCTGCATTAAAAGATCATTTCAGTTTGTATGTCAACATCAATTAAGTTATTGAGTAATTTGAGTTTAAGACTAATTTAAGTTTTATTTTGCATATATGGTTTGTATTGGGTCTCTATATAGTTTGCCTAGAGCATGAACAGAGCCTACAAATCTCATTTATATAACATGAGTTGTTTCAGTAGCATAACTGAGAATGACAACAACATCATACAATTTACAAAAACATAAGCAGCATCAGTGGATGCAATGATTAAATTTCAAACCAATTAAATTTGTAACCATATTACAGCAGGAAAAAAAAAAAGAATAATACACAGTAATTTACTTTAGTAGTAAAATGAATTTCTTAAGCAAAATTGCAGCCTAAGAAAACAACTGGGAGCTGCTTTTAACAATGAGGAATAGTCCAAATAGAAGAACTCATCAACCTAAGACTTCACCCTTGACGGGCAAACCCAAACAAGTATTTATGTCCAAAAGAGTAGAAGTGGTTTCCGCGTTCTTAATTGTTCAGAGCTATGATGTTAAGAAATTAATTACTAATCTTCAATTGTAGGATACTTATCAACTAAAGTCAACAAGTCTAAGACTCATCAAACCATTATTATCAACTACTAAAGCCGCACGCGCGATGCGCCTGCCTCGATAACTACACAGCCTAAAATTTATGTGATTCTTAATATTCATTTACACACAAAAATGCGAAAGAGAGTAAAAAAATTATACACAAAAAAATAGTGGAGAAACAAAAGTACCTTAGGAGCGAGCTCAGGGGCGGAGTTACATATTGACTTTGGGCTGGCTAGTCCAGAAAAACTCAAAATTTTACAGCAGTTGTATATTTGGTTAAAAAAATTCATGCCTAAAAAAATGTTTAAGCCACCCCACTGATCCAGTTTTCAAGACACCCCACCTTTATTTTCCAGCTCCGACACTGAACATTTAAATTTTAAGAAGAAAAAAAAAAAAAAAAATCTCCCGATGACTTATCGTTGGATTATCGGAGTTCTAAAGATCACAAATGAAAATAAGTTGGTATTCTTTTTTTTTGTGAAAATTTTGTAGTGCCACCGTGTGCATGAAGCATATGAAAGTGCAAAACCTCATTGCATGTGGAATAGGAGACCCGCCACCATTCAACCAAGACGAATGGATGTCAAATAGTAAACGGGATACGCTTTGTCCCTCGTTTGTGGAATCAGAAATGCGTGAAGATTATAAACAATTGAAAGGAGGTGGGATTAGATGTGCGGCCTTGAAGTTTTTCCTAACCAAACCCAGAAACCTAGAACATGTAGATGACTATCTTGAACTCAAAAGGATGTTTATCTTATGGGTACTGGGTCATGCATTCTTTCCAAACTCAACTTCTGTTGCTCGTGTTGGTTGGTTTGAAGCGTTAGAAGATCTCGACAAAGCACCAACTTATGACTGGGGATCTGTAATTTTAGCAGAATTGTATTGTGCGCTGGATAGAGCGTCCTTGGGAGATCAAAACTTCGAGGGTTTCTGGAGCATCATAGAGGTAAATATCAAAATAATTATTTTTAAATTTATTATTATTATTACGAATGTAAATTATTTAGTCAAAATTTTAAAATTATGGAGTAATTTGTAGTATTGGTGGTATACCTACTTCCGTGTTGGTAAACCAATCCTAAGAGACCGGACAGTTAGATTTCCAATGTTGGACATGTATATGAAGAACAACATAGAGAGGAACACTGGCAGTGACGTCTTTGGTTCCAGTTTTGTTCAAAGGTTACAGCAGATGACTCGTAGCCACAAAAACGTAGTTGTTCACCCTTACGTTGATTCACCTCAGTATGGTCATGGTTCTCGGAGTAAGTATTCTTGATTGTTTTATGCGTAGAGTTGTTTTTTACAGTCCGGTATCAGAAAGAGGGGTTTGGTATCTCGGAGAAAGAGTGCAGGATCAAATACAAGGTATATTTGCAATTGCAATTAACTCGCTACAACAGATGCAAACCTCTGCATCAGATTTTGATCGTCTGAGAAGAACCGGTTGGGAGAAGTATGAACGAAATACATAGAGGGATATTGATGAATCACATTATGTCAACTGGTACCCGTCAATTACGCATCCTTTAATTGGGACACAGAACATGCACGTCTATGGGTTAGATTTCCCAGGGTTATCAAACATGTCCCATGATCCAAGTATCATTCCTAGCCAACCACCTCCACAGGAGCCAAGCTTTATGACTTATCCGAGGACGGGTGCAAGTTCTTCATCATCTTCGTCAAATATGCCCGAAATTCATTGGGAGCTACAAAGTATTACTTCATAAGGTGATCTAACCACGATCCCTATTGTTTCCCAAGGTATGGACCGTGATTATCCTTACAACAATATGACTGCTACTGAGCCAAAGTTGAGGAAACAATTGAACGATATGTATTGGCTGACTCGACAACTAAAGGCGACACACTTGGAAGATGTACGAAAATGGCAGAGAAACACAATGTTTGGATTGAGTCCGCCTGTAAATGATGATGGGCGGCGGTCACAGTCTTCCTGTTCCACCAGAAGTAACAGATCATGGCACGAAGATGAAGAAACCAAAAGATCATGGGAAGATAGTGAAGAAACAGTGGTGCGAGAAACACAGCACAATACTGCACCACAACTTGTGCCTGTATCTCAACCTCAGGCATTTCGGCTTGAACCTAGGCGCATTTCATCATCATTCTCTCCCTACAACCAAAATGAATGCTACACACCAATACCACCAAAACAACAAACCTCGTATATGCTTAGAGGACCGAGTACACAGAGTGCTTTCCAATCGCCTTATTTTGTTCAGCCAGGTCTATCAACAATCAGAAATTTATATAATATGTTGGCAACTGGGGATTTCCCAAGTCTATCCCCAGGATTTTCTAAATTTTTGGCTCTAGAAAATAACAATGAGCGAGATAGAGATGAGCGACGTTAAAAGTGATTATTGTAATTTTTAATTCCACTACCATGTTAGCATCGCGTTTCACCTCTCGATCGATATCGATTTACTTGTATGGTTAAAGATACAAACTCAGTTATTTCTTTCTTAATTGTACCAAAACGATGTTCTATGTCGCATATAGAACGACGACTCAGATTAAGAGTGTCACTGCAGAACCCATCGTGAATAACCTCCAAGAAATTCACCCATGGGTAGTTTGCCGAAGCAAGTTGAGTAGATAAAAACACATAGTTTCTGCAATTAGATTCATCTTCTTATTTAGCATACGGACTCACTTCGAACTAACTAGAAGGCCAGGGATATTTTCAATCAACAATTGAGAGCGAAGAGAAGAATGTGTGAATTTAGAGTTGAATGTGTGAATTTATAATGTGTGTATTTATAGATTTCAAAAAGCGTAGCCGTTGGATGACAAAGTTTTGCAGATTGAGCCGTTGGCGCTATTGGGACAGACGCGAGTGCTTTTAGTACTGACGCTGGCGCTTTTATTGATAACGTGCGTTAGGCATACAAACGCGAGCGTTTTTTATTCGGACTCCAGCGTTGGTAGAACTGACGCCCGTCTTTACCACAACCGCGCGCCTGATGTTCCGACTCAATGTTCAAACCATTAGATTTGTTGATTTGAACATCCATTTTTCAAGTTTGTTCATTCCATAGTGGGAGCAAAATGAATAGACTCCAAGTTTGTTCATTCGATGGGAAATGCTCTCAGTAGCATAGGGTTTGAAATTGAGAATGGCAGCTTACCCTAAATCTACAACCTACTTCAAAATTTCATTTACTAATGAATTTTTACATTGTTACATTTAATTAGAGAGAGGTGCAGTAAGTAAATGAACAAACTGGGAGTCGCCACTGAAGTAGGCATTAATGGGTGTGAAGAACATCTACAAAAACATAAGAAGCATCATTTCAGTTGGATTATTTCTGACCATTAGAGCGGGCAAAAAATGGAAGACAATAAATATATTATGGTAAAATGAATTTCCTCGGCAAAATCATAACCTAAATTAACTATTTACATTTTACATTCCTTTTTTATTTCTTAATATGATGGAATCATTCATCAATCTACCATTATCCAAATAGACAGTCTACCAGCAATGTAAAATACATGAACAAACTTTATGGTGGGTTTGGATGTAGAATTTTAAAGGTGGAATTCATGGGTCCAGGGGATTTGGTAGAATTATGTTTCCCTCTGTATGTTTGGTTGCCTGAATCCTTGGAATCACGTTTCCCTACGGATTCGATTTTCAAAAATCCCTCATGGAGTCCGACACCTCCCCCCTAAGATTTCTTTGGGAAACTTATGAAGGGATTTATGGACCCACTTTTTTAACTCTAAATCCCATATATATGTAATTTTATGATTTGAGTGTAATGCCAAACGGTACAAAGACTTTAATACAAGAAAACTCTATAAATCCTAGGAATTTATATTGAGTTACCAAACACACAAGGAATTTACATGATTCCCAGAATTTGTAATTCCAAGGGATTATAAATTCCTGGAAACGGTGATTTCTGCAAACAAACCCACCATTACATACTTTTATAGCCAAAACTAAAGTTTTTTTTAACAATGAGGATGTCTCATGATGACTATTCATAAACTTCCTTCACTCTATCCTTCGGGAAAGTCCAACACAACCCTGCAGTTAATTATTCTACAAGCTTCATTATAAGTTACCAAATACTTAGATGGAAACAAGTTATAATAGTAATACATGTCTTAAAACCATAATAAACAAATAGCTTATTAATAGTAATACATGTCTTAAAACCATAATAAACAAAGAATCCAAAACAAATCAATGTTAGAATTACAAGTCTTATATTTTCTTGGAATAATTAAACATACTACAAATTAGGTTTCTGATATAAGTTAAATTAACCCTTGAAAATGGTAAGAACAAGTTTCTGAATAACCAACTTCAACTTCATTGTTTGATGCGTGTTAACTTACTTCATCATATGTATAGTAAATGCAAAATCAGGTAGTAATACCAACGCATACTGAAAAGAAACAACTCCAAGATGGTGATTGATGGGAAATATTTGAGAGGAAAACTCATCATGCTGGTGGTTTTCTTTGATGGTGTACATAGATTCACAAGATCCTCCAAGTAATCTTTTTCGTAAACCAAAGAAAAATCAAAATGAAAAGAGTTTGGAGGATTAGAGATCGGAAACGACAGAGACGAAGACGGCTGCGTTTAGTGTATAATAGTTGGAGAGTAGTTGTTTTCAGTGTAGCTGGTTTATTTATAGGTACATCCTAAACTCTAATGTGTGCCCTTATCAAGGGTAAGAACCCCCAATGCATCACAAGAGGCCCAAAGAATTAACCCTATTGATAAAATCCAAAGTGACAGCCCATCTAATTCTAGAAATCAGAAGCCATGATCTGGATCTAAGGTTGTTGTTTATGGGGCGGTGTAAAACACAGAGGAAGAGATGGAGGGAGAGGTATGAAACTAAGAGTGAGATCAATAAAACCCTAACTCACTCGGATTCTTAAATAATAGGGGTGGTAAAGACATATTGTTACACTTCGGTTACACCACTTGTATTTACCGGTGCATGGAGGACCATTTCTTGCACAATTTTTAGATTCTGGAAAGACATGAATGCAGAAGTTAATAAACATCAATTTGAGAATACATGAGAATGGTGGTATATCTATTATAAACCTAGCGATTCAGCAAAATAATTTGTTGATCAGGATCCAAAGGTTTATCATACATGTTCAAGATGTCGGGAAACCGAGGTTACATTTATCTCGGACCGAAATGTTTCCATAGAAGTCAATTCCATGAAACATCCAACTTTAGATAACTTAGCTCGAATCTCTTACATATTTAGATTAGCATGACCGAATAATACTAACACGAATATATAATCACTACGATAATAGAAAATCACACACAACACAAAGATTACGTGGTTTACCTACCCTTTGTAAGCTACATCCATGTCCAAAACCACCCCGAGAATCTTTCATTATCATAACAAGTTATTACATTGACACACTTCATATAATCAACTAGTTATGTAACCCACTAGCGCTAAACGTTAGAAACAACAAGACATATTACGAAGAGTATACCCCTTCCTTTGTTCTTTTTATTCCATAAACTTCCACCGCAATGGCATGCGTGGCCATTAGGTCACCGCCCAGTAAGGAAAGCTACCGGCCCGATGCGTGTTGGCATGTGCCAATGGCATGCGTGGCCATTAGGGTCACGGCATGGTAAGGAAAGCTACCAGTGATGCGTGTTGGCATGTGCCAATGGCATAAGTGGCCATTAGGGTCACGTCCTGGTAAGGAAATCTACCAGCGATGCATGTTGGCATGTGTCAATGGCACGCAGACCATTAGGGCCACGACTTGGTAAGAAAAGCTACCAGCGATGCGTGTTGGCATGTGCCAATGGCATGCGTGGCCAATTTTGGTCTAGGTTGCACGGTTTGCAAGCCTAGGTGCGGGCGCCATTTTGGCATGGCGTGGCTAGGGCCAAGGTAAGGGTGCTTGTCTTGGCGTGGTGTGACTAGCGTAGCTAGGGCCAAGGCAGAGTGCGTTTGGCATGGAGCGGCTAGCTTGGGCTAGGTGTGGATGGCATGATTTGCCATTGGCACAGAGGTGCGTCTAGAATGGTTGGCATGTTTTGGCGCGTTTGGTGTGACTAGCATAGCTAGGGCCAAGGCAGAGTGTGTTTTGCATGGCGCGGCTAGCTTGGGCTAGGTGTGGCTGGCATGATTTTCCATTGGCACGGAGGTGCGGCTAGCATGGTTGGCATGCTTTGGCGCGTTTGGTGTGACTAGCAAAGCTAGGGCCAAGGCAGAGTGCGTTTGGCATGGTGCAGCTAGCTTGGGCTAGGTGTGGCTGGCACGGAGGGGAATTAGGGTTTTGTTCGTTGTAACCCTAATTTTAAAAAAATACCCCTATTAATTACTGACTACATGCATTGAATGTTCTAATAAATGTGTCACCGGTGACATTAGGTTATTCGGGGTTTTACGATTTTACCCTTTGTCTAAAAACCACCATCAACAACGGTGTAATAGAAGTTTCCGAGAGGGATTCGGAAAGTACTCTTACTTGCGTCGTGCTCATACATCTTTATCTGGTTGTAGCCACTATATCCATCCATGAAAGAGAACATACCATGTACACTGGTAGCGTCTACCAGCATGTCGATGTTAGGGAGCGGGAAATAGTCTTTAGTGCAGCACTTGTTCAGATCTCTGAAATCGACACAACATCCCGATCCGACCATTCTTCTTTTTAACGGGAACGATATTGGCCAACTGGTGGGATGGTGAATAGGTTTGACAAAACCAGCGGCTAGTAATTCTCGGACCTCCACCTTGATTTGTTCTTCTACGTCGTGTCTGAATTGTCTTGGAGGATGCTTGACCTGGTTTGGATCCGGGTATCACGTGCGGATGGTGGGTGACCAGTTTTCATCCAAGCCCCGAGGCATTTCTTCGTAAGTCCATGCGAACACGTCCCAGTATTCTTTGAGTAGGTCGACTAGCTTTGAGCGTTCGCGGAATGTAGAGTCGAATCGATCGGGAATGGGTCGCATGGAATTTCTCATTCCCTATATTGACGATTTCGAGATCGCCCGTGGTTAAGTCGGTCCCGTCTTTCGGCCTCCGAGGGCGTCCGAACTTCCTCCTGGTTATTGTGAAAACATTCTTTCGGGGGGAGAGACCGGGTCATGGTATCCCCTTCTAATTGCTAACAGCGGTGGTAATGTGTGAGTTTTCCCTTTTTGCTTCGTCGTGCGGTAAGGGTGCACTCTCGCTTGGTGATGGCACGGTTACGCCCGGTGGTGGGAGATCAAGGGTCTTCCTTCTGAGGAGACGGTGGGAGGGCGGTCTCCTCTACGGAGTATCTCCAGTTTGTCGCTATCTCTGAGCGATGTCCATTTTGGTAGCAGAAAACTGTGAATCTTGGTCGTCACGCCTTTTGAACCCTCCTTCGGCCCATGTGCTTCTACGCAAAGATGGATCAGGTGCATAGGGCGACAAAGTGACGCTGGGATGCGGACAACTTTTCCGTTCGATCTTGTTTTGCATTGGTGGTATGTTGAAGGAATGATTTTGAGATTGTGCAAATTACGACTTTCCCGGATCATGTGGTAGTCCTGTTCTTTTTCAATCACTTCAAACTTCATGCTTGATTGAATTGGACCTCACCGCCGACTCCAAGTTTATGTAGCCGTATGTGCTAGTTTTGTTGCCTTCAAATCATCATCGTAATGGGTTGTCGTACGATCTCGTTAGGTCGCACCACAGCAGCTTTAAGTGTCTTGAGAGTGATGACATTGGAAGATGCGCACTCTATGTTCCCGACGAGAGCCGTAACATGCAAGGCCTTGCCAGACCGTCTTCTACCATCATGTCGTCATCGGTGAAAACAATATTGTTGGTGGATCTTCCGGGGATCCTTGGAGTGCCCATGGGTGCAGGAACTAGTGATGCGTGCTATTTGGTTAATAGCACAGAATGTTTTTATTCGCTGGTCCTGGTCCGCTGGCTTCCAGTTAGTGACGAAACCATTGATTTGATAATACTCATTTGGGATGTTAGTCCCCTGCTCTTGATCTCCTAGGGAACATGAACCACTTAGCTCCGATGTTAGGCTGATGAGGAAGTCGAGTATGTTGTTAATCGCATCCTTCATTAGATCCATGTTTTTGGCATGGATCTCCGAGCTCGCATCGAGTTAACCATTCTTAGGACCTCTTCATTGGTCATATTGCTTCCCGAAAATTGACGAGTTATCATGACCTTGAGCGGGATCAATGTTTGTGGAGATGGCCTGATAACCGACCATGCTTGCGCGAAATTTTAGGACGGAAACTGGAATTTGATATTGTAACCGAAAGATCAATCCTCCCGCTGTGGTCACCAATTGTTTATGGGTAAGTATCGTTTCCGCCGATTTTGGTAAATTCGGTAGGTGAGTGAGAAACTGGTTTAAACCCTAAACAAATGTGCTGCACGTGAGCACTTTCTAAATTCTAGAGATCAATTTGTACAAGTCCGACCTAAACCAAGAAATGGTCGTTTCAGACTTGCTTCGGTCACAAAGTGGAGGAGAAGGGTTGATTTGGGGAGGGAAGCAAAGAAAGGTGTTGAGACCGAATAGTGCCTGGAGAGTAGTGTCTCGACTTGTATCGTAAAGTGAAAGCCTCGGAAGCTTGCAAGATATGAAAGCTTTTTGGAGAGCTTGCAAAAGTTGCCTTTTCGAGAGTGTTGTGTTTTTCTCCTGACCGAGACTTGTTGTCTGGTGGAAATAGGTAAGACCTATTGAAACGTACCCTGGCCTCATGAAGGAAGAGAGTAAAGGGTAAAATAATTGGCGCGTGCGGTAGGTGCCAATGGCATGTGCAGAATGCCTTTGTTGCGGGTTGCACCTTGAGTGTAAGTGGCAATGCCAGAGCTGCTAGTAGCGTGTGCCAATGGCATGTGCGGAATGCCTTGGTGGTAGGTTGCACGTTGAGTGTAAGTGGCAATGCCAGAGCTGCTATTGGCGTGTGTGGCATGTGACAATGGCATGTGCGGAATACCTTGGTGGTAGGTTGCACGGTTTGCAAGTTAGGCTACCAGCGTGGGTTTTGGCATGTGCCAATGGCACGTACGGCCAAGTTGACCTAGGTTGCACAGCTTTCAAGTTAGGCTACCAGCGTGCGTGTTTGTCATGTGCCAATGGCACGCATGGCCATTAGGGCCACGGCTGGTAATGAAAGCTACCAAATGAGCGTGTTGGCATGTGCCAATGGCATGCTCGGCCATTAGGTCCACTACACAGTAAGAAAAGCTACCAGCGATGCGTGTTGGCATGTGCCAATGGCATGCTCGGCCATTAGGGCCACGACTTGGTAAGAAAACCTACCAGCGAGCGTGTTGGCATTTTCCAATGGCACGCTCTGCCATTAAGGCCACGGCCTGGTAAGAAAAGCAACCAGCGAGCGTGTTGCATGTGCCAATGGAACGCTCGGCCATTAGGACCACGTCCTGGTAAGAAAAGCTACCAGCGATGCGTGTTTGGCATGTGTCAATGGCACGCATGGCCATTAGGGCCACAACTAGGTAATGAAAGCTACCAGCGAGCGTGTTGGCATGTGCCAATGGAACGCTCGGCCATTAGGGCCACGACCTGGTAAGAAAAGCTACCAGCGATGCGTGTTGGCATGTGCCAATGGCATGCGTCGCCAATTTGGTGTAGGTTGCACGGTTTGCAAGCCTAGACGCGGGCGCTACTTTGGCATGGCACGGCTAGGGCAAAGGTAAGGGTGTTTGGCTTGGCGTGGTGTGACCAGCGTATCTAGGGCCAAGGCAGAGTGCGTTTGGCATGGCGCGGCTAGCTTGGGCTAGGAGTGGCTGGCATGATTTGCCATTGGCACAGAGGTGCGGCTATCATGGTTGGCATGCTTTGGCGCGTTTGGTGTGACTAGCACAGCTAGGGCCAAGGCAGAGTGTGTGTTTGGCATGGCGCGGCTAGCTTGGCTAGGTGTGGTCACATGATTTGCCATTACACGAGGTGCGGCTAGCATGGTTGGCATGCTTTGACGCACGTTTGGTGTGACTAGCATAGCTAGGGCCAAGGCAGAGTGCGTTTGGCATGGCGCGGCTTGCTTTGGCTAGGTGTGGCTGGCATGGTTTTCCATTGGCACAGAGGTGCGGCTAGCATGGTTGGCATGCTTTGGCGCATTTGGTGTGACTAGCATAGCTAGGGACAAGGCAGAGTGCGTTTGGCATGGCGCGTCTAGCTTGGGCTAGGTGTGGCTAGCATGGTTTGCCATTGGCACGGAGGGGAATTAGGGTTTTGTTCGTTGTAACCCTAATTTAAAAAAAATACCCCTATTACTGACTACATGCATTGAATGTTCTAATAAATGTGTCACCTATGACATTTGGTTATTCGGGGTTTTACGATTTTACCCTTTGTCTAAAAACCACCATTAACAGCTGGGTACCAAACGTTAAATAGCCCTTTTTTTATTTCAGTGTTTACAAAAAGGTGGTTGCATAATACTTTATGCATCCATTTTCACGAATGCATAACATGTTATGCAAATATTATTTTAGGTACATGCACTAGTGGAAATCAGCAGTTTCGCGACCGACGAAGCAAGTCATTTAACTCGTATTTATGACTTGCTTTGTCGGTCGAAGAAAGGGTCGCTGTTTGAGCGTCTTTTTCAACTATGACCTGTCTTTAGGGGTCGTTGAAAATCTTATATCAACGACCGATTTTAACGGTCAAAACTTTATGACTGTCCTAAATCAGTCGTAGATATAAATCTTAATATAAAAAAAAATAGATTCAGATTGGCTGTCTGGCCTGACTGAATCTGACTGATCCGTCTGGCCTGACTGAATCTGACTGATCCCGTCTGGCCTGACTGATCCGTCTGGCCTGACTGAATCCGACTAAATCTCAAATTAGAATTCTTATGAAGCTTAAATAAGAAGAAAATCAAACTCAAATCAAAATGAAACTCAAATCAAAATGATGGACCAAATTCCATTCCATTAAACATTCATTGCACAACCCATAACTCAATTCAATTGACATTTAGTTTCAAAATCACACAAAGAGGATTCCTGAATTCACATAATACAAGTCCTAATAAGTTTTCTTAAAAGATACATGTGAATCCAAAGAACATAAAGAGCACGATTTAACACAAAAACTCAAAGAACTAACGCATTTAATATCTAAAAGAAGAAAATGAAAGTCAATGTGGAACCTTCTTGGTGGCACGAAGATTAAACTTTTGTTTGTTCCCGAACTGAAAATACACAATGATTTGAAACAATCACCTATCTCATCATTATTCACCATAAAAAGAACAAACCAAAATGAGTACACGAAAAATATATTTTCCTTTACTGTATTAAAATTGTGTTAGCAGCAAACTTCAAAAGATATTCTCATTTAAAAGTTAATCTAAGTTAAATCTACCCTGTTGTATTGAAATTCCACATTTCCTTGAACTAACCAATGGGTTAAAACGTCATTTTTGACAATTCTCCCGCACATCTTTCTAACTGGTAGCATACATTCTAAGAAATATTCATCTTATGATTATCCATTCTCAAATGTTGGTTTCTTGCTCGTTAAGACTTAGACATCTTTCTATGTCTTGCAACTGGTTTGACTTCTTCTTTATCCTCAACTTTTACTACCAACACGACAAGTAGAATGTTAAAACCCACTACTTAATTATTCAAATTCAAGCTTAGTCATCCAAATATGAACTCATACTCTAACCCTAAGCATATATGTCAACAGAACACATGGCTAATGTTTTTGTAAGTGAAGCTATTAGGGTATCACAATTAGACTTCACTATTGACAGTTCCCACTTCAATATAACAAACATATTGTAAGAAACATGTTGCAATCGGGAATCGTTGACGCTTCCCTGGTTCTATCATTTTAGACGCAGATTAGAATCAGATTTATGTTCTAACTTACAAGATACTCCTACATCCAAAAATCCCAAAGAAGAGAAACATAATAAGAATGAATGAAAAAAAAGATATATCATGATTTTGAAAACATGCGACTGGATAAGGATGAATCGTACAGTATTCTTTATAATCAATATGCAAAAACAGAAGTCTAAAAGAAAAGCTCAGCTTACCTGCGCAGAAACTAAACCTATAGTAGTAAAGTGGTATCCGTCGTTCCATACCAGTTGTGATCCGCAGGGCCATGGAATCGTCCCATTATTGACCAAATTCCACAATTTAAGTTAATGGAGTTAATGGGGCTACCAAGGTTCTATCTGGAATGTTTACATCTTGAATGAAATGGCTCTGAAGATACGGGAGTTCTTGTTTCTTTCCGCGGCCTTGCAAGATATGTGGTAGATACGGGCTGGGGGGGAGCTGGACCTTGAGAAAAGAACGTTGAAAATAATATAAGCACAGATAAACTGTCACTACAAGTCAACATTAAATGCTAAAACGATTCTATATTGACAACACAATATTTTAGTTCCTTACCGACCCAGACATTGGTAAAGATGGGTTTGTCTATTCTCGTGTATTCGCGTCATTCCCTAATTCGAGAAGTAAATAGTGCAGAGATTGTAATATTACCTCTCCTACAAAGAGATTCCCAATGTAGGCAAATTAAATGAAGTAATAACTAACTTCAAAGAGATTCTTAACCAAATTGAAGGAACCAAAAGGCATTATATTCTTACACTTCCGACTAAACCGAGGTCCTGTAATAGGATGTACCCCAACATCGCACCGCACGCCCTTGCGGAACACAAGACCACTTCTTGTCAAAGTGGCTATAAAATCAAGTTATCCATGTATGCATCACAAATTACCTGTGCACTTCCTTGGCCGATTCTATCAATTCCTTCTTCATGACAGTTCATACACTACTCTTGGAGATGAGCATCGATCTTGGATTGTATTTTCTTAATGCACAAAACTAAATAGGACACAACTTAACTAGAACTAGTCTAGTTCAAAGACCCCACCATTGCTCACTCCTCGAAAAAAGTTTCAACTTTAAAAAGCCTACAATGTTATCTTCATATTGTTCTTGATTTTGTAGACAATCTCAATACGGTCCTTCAACCTAAATTGAAAATGCTATTATGTATGCCATTTATAGGTCTCTCCTTCAGATTTAATTAAAGCAATTATATAAAGATAACCATCCTCAGAACAAGATCTTAGCTTAATAAGCTTGCCTTTGGGACTAAGTTATGTGAATGGAAGCGACAAGTCGTACCCAATGAAAATGACATCATTAGTCAACAAATATAAAGAGATTCATCATTCCTACGATGATGACAAATAAATTCCTAAATTCATACGATGATGACAATAGCTTTATGAGATGGCTTTGTTTACCAAGTAACAGGAACTAATAAATTCCTAGTGCCTAATAGTTCCACTAGGCATCATGTTTCCACAATTTATGCATTTATAAAAAATAAAAGGGTGAATAGTGAATACCATCTCGGTTATTCTATCAAGCACTCTGAATACTCCTTCTCCAAGGTAGAGGGCCCTCGAATGTTCCTCTCGTAACTTCGTGTTTCCTTTACATTATGCAAACGACATAATTAGAATGAAGTGCACACTTATAAAACAACTCCTTTAGTTTACATTTTCTAGGCTCAAATGTTGAAAAAGCAACATATCTCTTGCATAATTTCACACTTATAAAAAGTGGAAAAAAACGAATGACAAGGACAACATATTTACAAATAGTCACCTTAATCTCGTCGAATATCTCATTTGTATAGGGTTGTCCTCCATTCTCTTTTTGTGACCAAATGTACAAGTGAAATCAGTCGCTGGACTTGTTTGGCCCTCTTACTCCTATATGTAGTCACATTATCAAAAAGAACCAATCGGTTTTTGGACAAACGGGTCAACTTCTGAATCACAGAAATAGAACAATGCGTCAGAAACCACCAGTGGGATTTGTAAATTAGATAAAACTAAATATTAGAAGCTTAAAACCAAATATTTAACGAGCTTCTAACACAAATCAAATTGCAAAGATGTTCATCAAATGCAAACAATCTAAAAGATGTAGACCAACAACATGAAATAGAGTAACAACTACCTTTAAGGGTTCAGTGTGGCCTTGCTATCCACAAACTCGATCAATGCGTTGTTGTCATCTCTTTTTGAAGCGATCACACCATGAGTAAACACAACAATCATGTAATTAAGAATTTTTTCTCCGAATAGAATCAGAAATTTCTAACGACTTCTTATTCTTCTTTTTCGAGAAACGATTCTTAATCGACAAAACAAAAGAATAGCGTGGATTCCATTCTTCGCAAAATTGATACATCTAATGATCTCTTCAATCGTCTCTTTTGGCCACGGTGAAAATCCAAATAACCTTGCGTCGAAAGATTTAAAGAGTTATTAATTTATCTATTAGCACGATCTTTACAAATATATCCTATCCTAATTATGATAAACAAATCAATTACCCGGTGTATCAATCACATTAAGAATGAGTCCATCTTGACATCCGGTTGATCGCAACTCGCACTTAGTTGTAACACCATCAAGACTACACTTAGAATTGAAAGCTTCTTCGTAAAAGGATGCTATTCCTCGTTGCACTTTTTCCGTTCTTCAAGGGTTGGGAATGGTTAGGTGTAGGTTCTTCTCGTTAGTTAGTCTTAGTAGCATCAAGAACAACACCGAATCTTTTCTACCTTGTCTTGAAAAAGTCTTTGCATTCGCTAACCCTACAATACCCAAAGCATCACCAACAAATATCATCAAATAAATCCCTAAAATCTAAGCCAAAAAAATCAAAACAAACCCAAAACAGATCGACTTAGGCCAAATTTATTATTTGTGAAACATAGACAAAATCAAACTAAAAATCCCCAAATTAAAAACCTAGGTTTCATGTTTCATAAAAAACCCAAAAATGAAAACAAAATCGAAAGATTTACATCGATATCGAAGTAAGGAATTCAAGTAATTATAGAAAAAACCATTAAACTACCTTATTCTTTGGTAAATCAAATGATACTTCTTCTTTAGGTGAATCCTAAAATTAGCAAAATAACCAAAACCCAATTACAATAATATCTCAATTCTTCCATTAAAGAATAACGATTAATTACAAGAAAATACGGAGAAAATTATATTGAAAACAAGAGACCTAGATATTACAATGAAAGATCTATTGAAGATGATGAAGAAGAATGAGTCATAGATAATTACCCATTTAATCGCGAGAATTTTATCATTGAAAGAAAGAATGGACTACCATTGAAATCGATTATTTGTTTGAGGGTATTGACTTTACTCCTCCTTCCTGATGCGGAGACATTGTAGAAGATGGCGATGTAGGTCGATATAATGAAAGAGGTGAGAGAGGAAGCCAAATAGAAGACTCGATCTCCATTAAACTTGCGAAAGAAAAAAACCAAGAGAGAGAGAGAGAGAGAGGGAATTCCCATGTAAAAGAGGTGAGAGAGAAGAAAAATAAAAAAGATAATAAAGAGATAAGGTTCATTGGGTTTTAATGTGGAGAGGAGATATTTAATCACAGCCGTAGGTCAGTGATCGGACGTAATCTCGAGAAAATCTAACCACGGAATCATCTGGGCTCAGCGGTCGCGGCATCGGTAGTTGAAGAGGGTTAATATAATAATAAAAATTTGTTATTCAACGACCGTGTTTAGCGCTTTTAGAATTTTTCAACCGTCTTGACCGGTCCGTGGTCCACTGACTGCCATTGAGGGTCGGGGACGTGGGTCAATAAAACCCCATTTTCCACTAGTGATGACAAGTTATGCAGTTTTTATTTTTGTTGGTTTCAATACTAATAAAAAAGTTGTTGCATAACGTGTTATGCAACTATTTTCTCGACTGCATAATAAGTTATGCAACAATTTTTGTAGATGCATAACATGTTATGCAACCATTTTCATAGCTGCATAAAAGATTATTCAACCATTATCACCAAACACTATCACCAACACCAATATATATGACCAAATACATCTAGCATTCAAACTTTATCCTTCCCCTCTAAAAAAATTCGACAGAGTGTCTCCTCTATTTCTCCGACAAATCCGGGCCGATTTTTCCTATCAAAGATCTCTGGTTTACAACCAAAGATATCTGTGAGGAACAAATGTGGTAGAAGGAAGCCCAGAATCCAGTTTTGTCTTCGATGGGTTGTTGATCATGGACATCAGAAGCCATGACTGCTGGTGGTGCTGGAGGTTTTTGAGCCGCCGTAATATAGAAAAGAAAAGATGGAGGGATAGGGTAAGAAAGAATAAGAGCAATAAAACCCTAACTCACTCACTCAAATGCTTAATAGTACTAGGAATAAATGGGATAATGGGAAAAACATATATTGTCTACACTCGGGTTACACTGCTTGTATTACAAGTGTGGGAATGCCAACAAATGCTTTAAGGTTGCACCCTTTGATCCAGAAGTTAATAAACCAAGAGCAACATAAATTGAAAATGGAGAAAATACGAAATTTTGGTGTTCCGCTTCATTTTGCCAAACTTGCTTAACGACTGGACACTTATAGGTAAGCTGGAGTTGAAATCCATGAAATTTTTTTCATATCAACTCATAGTTATGTTGGGTATATTATCCTTAAGGTGCAGTTGTACTGGTCATGCAGTTAGCCCGACCTCACGCTTGGTCTGGCCATCTTGCCGCTAAGTCTGGGGAGAAGTAGTTTATTACTTTGTCATGCCTGGCCCTTTTATTTTAACCAGTTTTAAGTTTTAATTGAAAGGTTGATTGTCTCACATTATTTACATTGAAAGTAAGTTTTTTTTTTTTTTTTTTTTATTAACCACATTCAAAGTAAGTTGGTCATTCATGCAAACCATATACTTCACAGTCTACGCATATAATGACTCAAAATAGCCGGAATGATGAGGGTATGTCTTTACTTGTTTGTCTATGTTGCCTTCATGGCTTCATCATCATCTAGGGGTGATCTAGTCGACGTCTGCAACAATTCGATCTGCTAAATTACAGAATCCGTCAAAACCAACATACAAGAGACTTTTGAGGGTATCATGTCGTCTTAACCAATGTTCTATTTTCATTAAAGCCTTTTTGTTGCCAAAACGATAAAGCAAAAACAGTAAAACCTCCACCAAAAGTTGATGGTACTACAAAGAAAGAAAAAAAAAAAAAATCTTATCTTGCCTTATTCAAAAATAAATAAATATGTTGTTCAAAATAGTGGGCAGTGAACGAACGAGGTAGAAGCTATTCAATGGAATTTATCTCAATTAGAATTGCACCAGAACAGTAAGAAAATGATCATACAGATAGCTTAGCAAGTATATGGATATATGTGGAATACGTTTTATCCAAGGAATGTATAATCAAGTACTAGTATTACAGCATTTAATTCCTATATAGGAATTGTAATCCATTTACAATCATAATTCCGAAGCCAATACAAAAAAGAACCCAAGATTAATCAACATTAGAAACAAAAGTCTTATATCTACTTGGGATGATTTAACATACTACAAATTATGTTTCTGATACAAGTTAAAATAACCCTTGAAATTGGTAAGAACAAGTTTCTGAATGGCCAACTTGAACTTGATTGCTCGATTGCCTATCTTGGCTGACTCCACCGGATGCCAAATCACAGCGATCCAAGTGATCCGGACCCGAAATAACTCCAAGAGGGTGATGGATGAGAAATATTCGAGAGAGGAAAAATCATAATGCTGGAGGTTGTCTTTGATCTTGTACATAGATTCTTAGCATCATCCCGATAATCCATTCTGTATAAACCATAGGAAACCAAAATGAAGTTTTGGAGGATTAGAGATCTGAAACGAGAGAAACGAAGACGGTTGTGTTTAGAGTAATAGTTAGAGAGCAGTATTTTCCAGTGTAGCTAGCTTATTTATAGGTACATTCTATTCCCTAACGGGTGCCCTTCTCAAGGATAAGAACCCCAATTTAGCACAAGAGGCCCAAAGAATTAACCCAATGCATATAATCCAAAGTGACAGCCCATGTAATTTCAGAAGAAGTAATGACTAAGTTTCTTCTTTTGCTAACTCATTACTTAGCATTAACCTAACTGGTCTCCTAATCTCTTAAATTTGGCTTGAACTCTGATAACAAATGTCGGGGTCTCGGTTAGTACTATGATATCAAATGTTCAAAAATAAGTTACCAATGATAGGTTTTGTTAAGAAGGAGAAAAAAAGTACAATGAAATTCGATGAGAATTTCTTCTCGGGATTGAATTGCCTTAGTGATGATGTAGCGAGTAACACATGATAGGTTTCTTTAAAGTACGATGAACCTGAATGACAACTTTTTTTGTAGAAACAACTCCTAGAGTGACTTACCCTAGTGATATTCCGGTAACACTGAAACAAAATTAGTAGATTTTTTTAAAAATAACGGTGGCACTGCAATGAATTATAATGGTTATACTGTTCCCAATGGTTTATGTACACATATATGCATGCTACTCCACTAATCTCGACTTCAAAATGCCTCAAATCAGCTTAAGGGGTCTCACGGAAAAGGTTCATCTGGTGGCTCTAAACTCTATCCATTGTCAAATCTTAGTTGGAGGTGAGTGTAAAATGATAGTATAAATTAAGGAGGATAAACCTGAGGATTACACAAAAGAGGAAAGAGAATAACATTGAAAGTACGATTTTTGGCTATCCCAAACAAAATATTATTAACAAATACTACATTTTTGGCTCTCCCAAACAAATACGAATTGACATGAGAGCATACAATTTCTTATAGATATTCCCTAAAAATCTTCCCACGCTCCAGTCCTGGACTAGTTTACACGGTCAAACTTCTGTTAGAAATAACAGTCAGTCATAAAATTCGTGTGAGCCGTTAAACCTAATGTTGAGAACAGATTAACGGCTGCCAGTTAACCCTAATCTGAATGGGCTACATCTCAAAACCTTATAAGCAGAGAACAGTTGCCCACATTTCTTCTCCGCCTCCATCTATATAGAGAGAAAAAGAATAACCCTAAAAATCAACAGCAGAAGATTCTCGTATGTTGTTCTTTTACATGATCTATCATCAATGGAAGCTGAAACATCAAATATGTGGCCATCAACGGAAACTTCCCAACACAATGATTTCTCCTCTCAAAAACCTATGATACTTTGTGCTTCTTTCTTTACCAAATCTTTAGATTCTTTTCTAGCAACTCTCGCTCTCGGGCAAACAAGTTATTGGTTTCTCCTTGTTTCTTAACCAAGTTTCTTATTGGATTTATTTCTACTATAAGTTGTTAGAGTAACTTCGGTTACGGATGGATGTGAGGGTCTCCTGGATTTCAATGGCAGCTGTTCTACCGTAAATCTTACATATCTGGGTTTGGAAGATTTAATTATTTTTATTTTTTTAATTAGTTCATCCATTTTAATTAAGTCTAGTGTCACCTCTTAAGATACTGTCAGGTTGAATGTAAAACTCAACTTATTGAGTAATCTAAAACTGAGAATGACAATAAACTTAGCTGTTAATCTAAAAATCACAACTTACTATGAGATCTACGTTTGTTTTTTACTTCGCCACATTTGAATCCAAGGATCATACACATTTATAAAGACATAGCATCAGTGGATTAATTCGAACAATATTAAAGAAGGCCAAAAATTGCACACGGAGAAATTTTACTTCATCTTAGTGTGATGGAATTCAAATTCATTTGTCCACTAAGTTAACATTAGTCAATATAGTCCGGCCTCAATTGTACAGAGCCAACTAGTTCTGCACTACAGGAAGCAATGTAATATGGAAGAATATACTTTACATGATTTTAGAGCAAAAAAACCCGCAAGATGACAATGAGGGTTCCTCTCTTGATGACTATGCATGCATCAATCAACTTCCAATTCTCATATCTGAAAGGGCTTCCTTCAAAATTTGGTAAAGTTCCTTCCCTCTACCCTTTGAAGGTCCAACACAATCCTGCAGTTCATTGTTCAATAAGATTCATTATAAATTACCAAATACCCAACTGGAAATTATTTAAGAAATGCAAATAATGTTATAAATAACCTCTACATGAGCTGAATGGCTAAACAGAGTTTCAACATGTGCGTCAAGACATACAGATAAGATCATCAATGAGGGTGTTGAACTCATTAAACCATCTAGTATGTGTTTTATTTGGTGGTTTCTTTTTGGGATGTATCATTTTCCCTGAAATTTTACTACTTTTCATATCTTACGAAATTATACTACTTATCACACTATTGAACCATCAACCCAGAAATTGGATGATTGTATTTGGTATTTAGTAATGCATGCATTGAGTAAATGAAACTTAATAGTAAAATGCCATCAAGTGGTGAACTTTAGAGGAGAAAAACAAACCTGAATAGAGAGAAAAGTCTATTCCAACACCACCGGCACAACTTAATAGTAAAATGCCATCAACCTGAATACAGTTTAAAGACCCACAATTTCTAAGTTTTTTTTTGAATCATTTTGTCTTATTTCTGGATTAAACATTTAGAAACTTAATAGCCTAATTTAGGCTCCCAACAGGCTCCTCGACTTTGATTTTTAAGACATATTATGATTCTCGTTCCCGTTCTCGATTTCGTTCCCAACCACGCTCCCGCTCCCGGCCAAGCTTGTCCCATCATTCAGAATATTTCTACATACACGCCCATATCCACCTTCCCCGAGTGTTCTCTTTTCCTGAAACATTTCAGTAAATGACATCGATGCACAATGGGACACATTTCGCTTATAATACCAGGATAGTGGACATATAATACTTCACAGAGTCACCAAACAAGGAACTTGCTTGCGCTGAAACTTTTTAAAAGTTAGAAATGCTGTGGTGTTATCAACCCTTTCTCAAGGGGAACTAAATTGATAGATTGATCTAGTTGTTGGCCATTACTTTAGCGTTTGCACACGATTTTTGGTGCACTTTTTTTTTTTTGATCGATAAATTAAAACTTTTATAAAAAGGAAGGAAGAGTACATGAAATATGACTAAACCAACAAGAAGTCCGAAAAAAAAAATACCGATCAAAAAAAGGTGTACAACAAGCCACCGCCACCCCATAAAGATCTCTCCTGGGGCTAAAAACTAAAAATGAAAAACCACCATAGACTCACCAGACAGGCACAACCACACAGTAAAAGAAAACATGCTAGAAACCTCAAGGAGGTTGAAAGATTACTTCCTTCCAGCTGATGGCAAGTTGCTCCAACGAGATACCGTAAAAAACACCTCTATTATGTAGCCAATAAGCTACGGTTAGCTTTATAGACTCGCTTTTACTAATACCATGGAAAGCTCTCTTGTTTCTTTCATCCCACAAACACCACAAGATTGTTGCAGGGAGAACTTAAACACCAGGTTCTTCCTTGGGGAATTAGCTCTCGTCGGCCACGATTCAATGAGACTAATAAGATCCGGAGGAGTGACCCACATAACAGAGAACTCTGAAAGGAAAAAACACCAAATAGACCAAGCTACTTTACAGTGAATGAGGAGATGGTTGGCTGTTTCTCCGTCTTCTATGCAAAGATAACAGGTATGCCCCAAAATCTTCCCTCGACTCAAAATTAGTTAACGCGAGTCAAATAATTTAAGATACCTTTGGCATCTATGTGAAAAATAATATGTATCACAGGACCATCTGTGATTAAATTTCGGTTAGCCATAAAATTTGTGTAAGCCGTTAAATTTATTATTAAAAACAGATCAATGATTACTATTTAACCCTAAAATGAATGGACTAGATCGATCTCTGAACATTATAAGTAGAAAAGTTTTCTCTAATTTCCTCTCGGCCTCATCTATCATCTAGCTGCGCAGAGGGAAAGAAAAAGATCCAAATCTAACCATAAAAATCAACAACAGCAGACTCTTATATGTTCTTCTTGTTCATGATCCATAAATGGAAGCAGAAACACATGTCCATCAAGAACAACTTCCCCACACAATGATTTCTTCTCTCAAAAAACTAAGATGTTATCTCATTTAGCCTTTACGAGATTATTAGAATCTTTTCTAATTGATGTTATTTCTGGTAAACAAATTATTGGCTTCCCCTTCACGAGCAACATCTTCCGGTTTGGATTTCTTAGGGATATGAATGACAGGATCTCCTTTTTCATAAAAAGATTCAAACAGCTGAATGGATAGACTTCAATTGAGAGAGGAATACAGAGTACTCTTTTTACCATAAAAATGCTAACGCATATATGAAATTTGAAGATTTATTTTTGTATTTTCTAATCTAATTTTAGCTAGCTAGTGTTCTCATCCTTGCTAAAGATCCTTATGCGAAGATCAATTTGTTGATTAATTCTAATTCAAAATTGAAGTTTTTTTTTTTTGGGGCTTGTGATTTTTTTTTCTTTTTTATAAATAAATAAATTAATCTATGGTTTGTCTGGTCTCTGACTCTCTGTTATTATTTTGTGTACTGTGCCGTATGAGTATGGGCACACTGAAAAAAAGTATAACCACGATTTGATTAATCTCATTTGTAGAAATATGTGCATAGGGTTGCAAAAAGTGGTCTGAAACAGATAATGAAACTCAACTGTTAATATAAAACCTCTATCTTCAGAGACCATAATATATTATATGTATTGTGTGCCCTATGAAACAAATATTGTAACCACGACCCTAGATATCTCTCATCTATAGAAACAGTAGATGCACTGAGTATGCAACAAACTGGGTGCGGCACGAAGTAGGCACTAATGGGCGAGAGAAGTAAGAGTAGCCAAATGAATAATTTAACCAAATCCATAGGCATTTACAAAAACATAATGTCTCAAGCACTAATGTGTAATATTCATGGATTTAAACAAATTTTAGTAAGTCCCTGATATCGCAAGCTAGGTAGGAACTAGTTTAGAGTATGACACCTAAATGATAAGTTGAGCATAAACAACTCATCAATTTGGTTCAAATGCCCCGGAATATTAAAGTGATGCTCGAAATTTAGCTACCAAAAAAATCCGACTGCTTTAAGAAATGTCAGTTCGTGTGCATTGTTTCAAACTTGTTCCACATGATCAGACATCTTCATATATATCCTCTCAAATGAAGCTTGAAACACAAAAGAAGAAGAATAAGACATGAATACGTAGTGCACTCCATAGGTTACGAATCATTATCATCAGGGGCGGAGCCAGAAACATTTGGCTGGGGGACAATTATACATATAGCAAAAGGATGATACCGTTGCAGTGAATTGCGGCTGAAGGCCGCAAAATTTTTTTAGGCGTTTTCTCCATATCAATACTATTGTTAAGGAAAAATTCTTAATAAAGATCCTTTACTTAATAGTTCCCTTAATTTAAGCAGATAAACTAGTTGATTTTCCTATTTTTTCTCACAAATAATTATTGACTTTCCTATTATTACCTAAATTTCCTTCTATCTACCAAAATTCAGGGGGACAAATATTCTATTTAATGAAATTACAATTACAAATTTTCGGTTTACCGAAAACTAGGGAGGACAACTGTCCTCCCTAGTCCCAGCGTGGCTCCGCCCCTGATTATCATCCTCGTATGAATGTGATCATCTAGACGATGTTGATAACACTGTTTGGTTCAATCTTTTCAGGTTGTTCAATCTTTTCATCAACTTTGATTTACTTGTTGTGTTCTGGTCATGGTTTGGTTTGCTTAAACTTGATCCTACCGAAGGCAACATCAAACTTTAAAATGTTTTCTGAATCAAAAATTAAACCATTACAGTGTACAGTGACTTGAATTTGATTTTGTATGCCTCGATGGAGGTGGCATACTGACTTGCCTGAACGAGTGGTTGCCTAAACACTACACATTGTGCCAAATCTGTTAGCGGCTTTAAACAAAGAGGTTTAGTCTCCTGATGACTATTCATCAACCTAATCAACTTCCATATCTGAAACGGCTTCATTCATATTTTTGTAAAGTCCCTATACTATACCCTTCTCAAGTCCAACACAACCCTGCAGTTGATTCTTGTAAAAGCTTCAAATGCTGGGAAACTACTTAAGCAATGGAAATAAAACTTAATACTGAAATCCCAAGTGATGTCATTCTTGGAAAAGCTTCAAATGCTGGGAAACTACTTAAGCAATGCAAATAAGTTTTGGTACTTATCATATTCTACATTTCATTACTCACTATAACTATTTAACCATCAACCCAAAATTGGATGGCTGTATTTGATACTCCCTCCGTTCCATTTTACTTGCTTTTTTAGGGTTTCTTTTGTTTTCCAAATTAGATGATAGTTTTAGTTTTTTCCCCCAATTTTCACTAATCTACCCTTGCTTTGGAATCACACCAGAGAATTAATTCTCATGGTAATCAACACAAAAACAATTACTCTAACTTTTAAATATATCCCATGGAGGATATATACTCAATCTTGTACATCCCAAGTACATTACTATGGGATTGATAACTTTCCCTATATTCTAGAAACACAAAACTAGGTTATTTAACTTTATAGTAGGAATTAATATGGGTATTAGTGGAAAGATTTTACTCTCTCTGATATTTCTTAATATCCGTGAAAAACTCTACAACGTCAAGTAAATCGGAACGGAGGGAGTAAAACTTAATACTGAAATGCCAAGTGATAAACTTTAGAGAGAAAAACAAGCCTGAACGGAGAGATATATAAGCCTATTAGAAGAATCCAATACCAACGTCACAATAGTTTCCATGATGGATTCTTCCTCCGTGCCTGCAATTAAGTCTTTGTGCAATTAAGTTTGTGCTTTAGACAAATGAAATCGATGCAGAACTGGGACACATTTCACTTATAATGAAAAAGAAAGAAATCCCTTAGCATATATATCAGGACAGTGAACATATAATAATACTTCACATAGTCACCAAACGTGGAACTTGGTTGCGCTGAAACTTTTTAAAAGTCAGAAATGTTGTGGTGTTATCAACCCTTTCCTATCCAGTGGAACAACAATTGATGAAAAGGATAACTTGATCCAGTTGTTGGCGTTTGCACACGATTTTGGGTGCTCTTATTTTTCTCTATAACAGATCGACGGTTACTATTTAACCTTAAAATGAGCGGGCTAGATCGATCCCTAAACCTTAGTAGACCTTATAAGTAGAAAAGTTTGCCCTTATTTCTTCTCAGCCTCCATCTATCTAGCTGCGCACAGAAAAAAAAGAATAATCCAAAATCTAACCTTAAAAAATCATAACAGCTCATGTTCTTCTTGTTTATGATCCATAAATGGAAGCAGAAACATGAAATACACAAGGTCATCCACAACAACTTTCCCACACAATGATTTCTCCTCTCAAATAGCTAAGATACTATCCAATTTAGCCTGCACGAGATTTTTAGATTTGTTTCTAATATGTACTATTCCAGGTAAACAAATTACTGGCTTTTCCTTTAGGAGTACTTGTTTTGGTTTGGATTTCTTACGAATATGGATGACAGGATCTCCTTTTTCATTAAAAAGATCCAAACAGCTGAATGGATAGGCTGCAATTAAGCGAGGAAGAAGGCCTTTTTTTTCCGAAAAATGCTACTGCATATCTGGATTTTGAAGATTTAGTTTTTGTATTGCTAATCTATTTTAGCTAGCTAGTTTTTGCTAAAGATCCTTATGCGTGGATCAATTTATTGAGGAATTATAATTTAAGTTTGTTATTTGCATGTGTATTTTTTTTTTTCTTTTTAAATCAGATGATCTAATTCATAACATTTGGTTAAATTATTTGTGATGCAATATTAATCAATACATGCATGTTCAGTACTGTGTAGTGTTGTTACAAGCACCACAGAGAAATCCAATTCGGGAACGATAACTTTCTCACTGCTGCAACCAGAGAAGGGTTATCTTAGTGGCACAAGTTCTGTATTGGGTAAATCCAATAGAGATATTTCCATTCAAAACAGTATACTTTATTAGATTGCGAGTGTGATTTCAACTGTTATGAGTTCATATGAAAACCATGGCAACTTCTATCATCTCCCCCGAAAAATTAGAATTTGGAATTTTGGTATTTATGACTTCTTCCGATCCAACACAATTACATTGTCATCACCACATATCTGACACTTCAGTCTATAACATGTTTATACATTTATCTCCATTTAGGTGAGGGCTCAAACATTTACTTGCAGTGCTTTTGAATCATTAATTGTGGAATGAGTTGCAGGGAAGAGGTTCCGGACTCATTCCTCATCACCGTATGTGTATCATACCGACTCCTAGTAGGGACAGTTACAAAATCATTCCATACCAGGGACAATTATCTTAAAACTGAAAGCCTTTACGTGTGCTCTTCAATTGGCACACCAAGGGGGTAAAATGGCAGAATGAAAGACAACAATAATGACCCATGTTGTATGGACCATGTTGTGCTCTGCAATTCACTTTACTTTCTCTAGCTCTGATTATCTTAGAACCTTAACACCCATTCAAAAAAAAAAGAGCAGGTGTTCACATGATTAGGATGGGATTGAAGCACTGGGATTAGTATTGACTTGCACTTGCAGAGCATTTCTCGAGGCTACCCAACATATGAACGAATTATAAATTCAGATGTCTGTAATATATCGTGCAATATTTTGAGACCACCGTAATCTCTCACAGTAAGGTTTTATAGAATCTAACTCTAAGTGGAACTAGATGAATGAGACACCAAGCAGTATGCAATGGTGAGATAAGTTTTGACTGTTTGCATTGCCACAAAGCGTCAGAAAAAGGAAAGATCAACATCGACCACTAGACATGCCGGTGGTATGTAAATGTAGGATTACAAAATTTTCAACAACACTATAGTTGTGTGAATAAGGGTATAATAATTTTCAACAACACTATACACATGGACCTCGAAGACCTTGCTGCGAAATTCCTGAGTTATACTATAAATTGTGCGTCTTGAACCTTGGAGCAAGGTAGATTTTGGTTCCAGTGACAAATTTAGGGGTAATTGTCCGGTTTTTATGTCATGAGACATATGATGGTTCATCAAGTATATCTTAGCTTGAGATGGTGATTTTGGATCACAATGTAGATATCGAGTTTCAGTGGAGTGTTTTGGTCATGAGATAGAACTTGGGTCATATGCATATTTTTGGTCACACGTTAAAAAAAAAAAAAAAAAATACCGACGAAATAGGTATTAAGTTACAAGACACAGTAATAAGACACTAGGTAATTATGTGTTCGGATTTTCTTTCTTTTTTTTGGCTCAGTTTTAAAACTTAACTACGGGTTCTAGACTAGTCATGCCAATGACCGAAAATATTACTAGGGCCTGCTCTTGGCATGAAAACATCCTACACAATTTTCCTGAACGACTGGCGGTCGTTTAGCCCTCGTTAGTGCGAAGAACATTAAGTTGGACATTTATGAGGAAGACTAGGCCCTCATGAGTGTATCAAATAATAAAGATTCGGTCATGAAACAACATTAAATGAGCATTCCTGTGAAAAAAACAAATCAAGGTCAAAGACAGGATTTCTTACCTAGTGAATGGCCAAAATGGAGCAGGTAATAGTGGTGATGGCACACGAGAGTGAGATTGTAAACTTTGTTAGAAAGTACTTTCATACCTTTCGCGTGTGTACGTCAAAACGTATCACAGCCGTCTATCATCAAATACGAAAATTCATGAGAGCAGCTCAATCTAGTACTATTGAAAATAGATGAACGGACTACAATTAAACCCTAATCTCTAAACGTTATAAGCAGAATAGTTGCCCTCATATCTTGTCCGCTTACATCTAGCCGCTGTGCAGAGAAGAGAAGAAGAACCCAAACCTAACCCTAAAAATCAACAGCAGCATACTCTCTTGTTCATGATCCATCAATGGAAGCAGAAACTCAAATACATGACCATCAAAAACAACTTCCCCACACAATGATTTTTCCTCTCAGAAAATTATGATGCTTTGATTGGTCTCTGAAAGGAATAGTTTGTTTCTGCATTTAATTGATAGTGTCAACGTCGGTTTTGGATGATTGAGTTTCTGCTGCGTAAATAAATGAATCGTTAGATTTCAATTGAGGGAGGAATTGTGACAGCCTCTTTTTTTTTAACGAAGTGCTACTACAGATCTAGGTTTTGAAGATTTAATATTTGTATTTGTTAATCCATTTTAGATAGTAATTATAATGTAAGATTAATTGAAGTTGGTTATTTTGCCTCGTTCGATGTGTTTTATTCTTGTTTATGAATAGTTTGATTGGTTATATGTATTGTGCCGGTGTGCCCTTTAGCTACGCAGACCCTAGAAATCTCGTTTCATTGAGTTGTTTCTAGAGCAGATGGGTGAAAAAGTGGATTGTGTTTGCAAGTCCCAACTGAAAACCTTGTTTCTGATTCATTCACATACAATTTAATGGTTTATTTATTTTATTTCTTTACTTTGTTAATTAGCCAAATAACACTTAGGGAAGCAATGTAAAATATAAGAACAAACTTTACATAATTTTAAAGCGGAAACAACTGCAAGCCTCTTTTTAACAACGGAAAATGGGTCATTTATCCAAATATTTTTAAAACATGGTTCTAATGGACGATTAAAAATTAGTATGGGTGAAATGGACAAAAAAAAAAATAACAAAGATGAAACTGGATTCATCTAGGCTTAAACTTAAAAAATAGCGAGGATGAAACTGGATGCACAACCTGATGTAAATTAAAAATAAGAAAAAGTATTTGAAAAAGGGTAGGATGAAACTTGTTACATCCTGGCTATTTTTACATTTTTGTCCGTTTAAACAGTATCAAAATTTGGATATCTTTTTCACCCAGGAATTATTGATTTTGGTCTTTTTAACCAATTTTGTGTTTTAACAATCATGATTCTTCTCTTGGTGATTATTCTTCACAAATGGCCAGATGTCAGCCAAGGTTAGGTGATATATATCCACTTCTCAAGGTATAGGTATAGGATTTGGGGGAAATGTAGTGACGGATTGGTATTTATTGGCAATTCATGGAATGAGAAGCGGATAAGACAACAAGCAGTTCGTAATGGTGAGATAAGTTTGACATTTCCCATTTCCATGAAACTGATGAAAAAGGCAAGATCAACATCTGTTGGAAATTCAAATGAATCCAGTTTCATCTGTTGGTATCCTTATTTAAAAATGAATTTCCTAGGCAAAACCGCAGCCTAAATTAACAGTTTACGTTACTTTTTTAGTTTTTAATGTGATGGAGATCAAAATTTACTTTTTTAGTTTTTACAATGAGGTATTGATGACTATTCATCAACTTAATCAACTTCCATATCTAAAAGGGCTTTGTTCAGAATTTGGTAAAGTCCCTTAACTCTACCGGTCAAATCCGAAACAACCCTACAGTTCATTATTCAATAAGCTTCATTATAAAGGTCAAAATACTAAGTTGGAAACTATTTAAGAAATGGAAATAAACGTTACAACCTCTACATGAGCTGAATGGTTAAACAAAGTATTGTCATTAACGTCACAAATTTGACCTACGATAAGACCACCAATGAGGGCGTTAGAACCCTATAAACCATCTAGCATATGTTGGTTTGTTTTTGGGATCCATCATTTCGCCAAAATTATACTACTTATATCATATCTAACGATTCCATCAAAAAAAAAAAAAAAATCTAAGGAAATTATACCTATTGAACCATCAACCCAAAATATTGGATGATTTTATTTGGTATTAATGCATGCATCGAGTAACTGAAACTTAATACTAAAATGCCATCAAGTGATAAACTTTCCTCTAATTTTCGGTGGGTACATGAGAGTAAGTGTAATGAATTTGTTGTAATGAAACATAATTTATAATGACTTGGACAATGTATAAAAGTATTTGCAAAATTGTATAATTGTTGTGTGTAACATTAGGAGGATGACTAGGCAGGCCCCTCCCACGAGTCAAACAATTTAAATACAAATCACAAATCTACCTATAACAAATCTTTGGTCGACAATTTCCGGTAAGTCATAAAATTCGGGAGCCGCGTGATCTAATACGGAGGAAAGAATGGATCCACGACTACAATTTAACCCTAATCTGAAAAGGTTAGCTCTAAACCATATAAGTAGAATAGCTGCCTACATTTCTTCTCCTCTAACTTCATCTATCTAGCTGCGAAGAGAAAAGAAAAAGATCCAAAATTTGAACCTAAAAATGAACATCAGACTCTGTCTAATTTTCTTCTTGTTCATGATCCATCAGTGGAAGCAGAAACATCAACAGCAACTTCCCCACACGATGATTTTTCCTCTCTAAATACTATCATCCGAATCTAAACCTTCTTTTTATCCTTTCTGCGGCTTGGATTTTGTATCATGATTGAATTTGATACAGATTGAAGCATAACTACTTCATTGAAGGAGGCCACCAACTGAAGAAGGATGACGAACAAGGTTCTTTGATGAAGATGTAGCCCTTGAATCAATCATTGAAAGTTTTCTTGATGTCCGTTAAATTGATTATATTGTATTGTATCTTTTTGTATACGGAATTTTGTAGTTTCGCTTTGTTTTAATTTGGTTTGTTGTTTTTTATTTCCTTTCTTCAGTGATTTTCAATTTTTTTTTTTTTTTTTTGCAAGACAATAATATCAAGCAGAAGTTTACTTACTGGATTAATATTATGATTGTATCATTAGGCCGACCGAGCGAAGCGAGGGAGGACTCTATATAGGTGACTTTGTGTCAATGTGAAGCGTGACATTTTTTTCAATTACACAAAAAAGATTGAATTTTGGTCCGGACACCTGGAAAGACTAAGATGTCCATCTAAATCAAATTTTACCTTTTTACCTTTAGACATTTTCGTAAATAAACCAAAGAGGAAGGGGAATAAGGTATTAGACATTTTTGTAAATAAACCAAAAAGAAAGGGCACAACAGTAAATACATTTTTTATATATTTAAAAACCTCGTATATTCCAAACTACAAGTCTTATTTTTATAAATTTTATATATTTGGAAAGCCCTTTAAATTAGCTACGCAATGAGCACAAACAATGTATCAAATTTTTGTTTTTCAATTTTTTTTATTATTCTCCTTAAAAATTAGGCATAACTTAAAATTAGACATATCTTAAAAAAAATTGAAAAAAACTACAAGAAAAATAAAATGATTGACTAAGTATAAAAAAGAACTAATTTTAAAATGAAAAGCACAACATATGGTGTTGAATCACCACCAAATTATTTGCAAAGTAAAAATATACCATGGCTTATCTGTCTGGAAAAATGATACTTTTGCGTCGTGTTTGGAAAAATTATACCTTCGTGCTTGTCTCGGAAAAATAATATTTTCACCCTACGAGCGGAACTAAATTGTGAACACAAAATTTAGTTTTTACGTCAATTTTTTCGGTCGGCCATCCCACCGTGGTAGCGGTCATCTAGTAATTAATGGGATCTACTTGGTATTAAAAAATGCTCGTTTACATGGAGGGTTAACTATGTAGATTATACTTTTCCAAAGGATTTTGTGTTTGGAAGTGCAACTTCAGCTTATTAGGTTGAAGGAATATGGCAAAGCAAGATGGTAGAGGAACATCTCTTGGTAGTGTTCCCGGTAACATTGCAAGCAATGCCACAACAGATGTCGTATTGTAATGTGTTGCTGGTATACACACTGCCATTTCAATTCCGTTTCGTAGTCTAGGCACTGATCAAGCATCTCTACTAGGAATTCACTTCCACCATGCATGCTGATCATCTCCCTTAAGAACCTTCACTACCACGCTTGAATCCACCTTTACCGAGTATTCTCGATCATTAAAAGTTATTAGATGCTTTCTGGATTGCGCCTGAAATGTAATAATCTCTCACAATAAACACTTACTATTGTGTTACCGAATATTTCTCCAAGTTGAACTAGATCAATGAGAAAGATAATTTCTTCTAGCTGTTGGCCATCAGAGTTTGCCCCCATGATACGAATAAACTTGACTTGGCTAGTTTAGTTATGAAACCAATTCTGGATAAGTCACGAGATTGTACACCAAGCTGTTGAATAACTCGTCAGTAGTGCCATTCTTACACATTTTATTCCCTCATACGAAAAATTGGGAATACGACTTTTCCCATAAATCATGTATTCATGTTGTGAAATGGCAACATTACTAGCAGAACTCTTTGGGATTCAGAAATGCTTGTTGGCCATATAATCATGATAATCTTGGGTGCTCTTACACGTATGCCCTTTGACATGAGACCATAAATTGGAGTTAAAGATGTGCCCTGAAAATTTCCCATGAGTCAAATAATTTAGCGATTACTGTCAATCATAAAAGTCGCGTAAGCCGTTAGATTTATGAAACATATCAACGATTACAATTTAACCCTAATTTGAAGGGCTAGATCCATCTCTAAACCTTATAAGTATAACTTGCCCAAAGAAAAAAATTTCCAAAACCTAACCTAAAAATCAACAACAGCAAACCCTCAATGTTCTTCTTGTTGAGGATCCATCAATGGAAACAGAAACATCAAATACATTATCATCGACAACAACTTCCCGACACAATGATTTTTCCTCTTTACAAACTATGATCTTTGACAAGTCAATTTTACCCTTTTTTTTAGATTCTCTTCTATCTGGGTCTCTGGGCCTCTGGAAAAACTAATTGTTGGTTTCTCCTTCGGGTATTTTACCACTATCGGTTGGTACAATTCTTTTTAATACTGTGGATTTCAATTGAGCGAGCGAGTTTTTAATTGACAGCCTCTTTTACCATAAAATGCTACTACGGATCCGGGTTTTGAAGATTTAATTTTGTATTTTTAAATTTTTTTTTGTTCGGTAAATAATTTTATATACTTATATAAAATTGGAATTGTACACCCCATCTTACATGTAAAGTACCCATACATCATTTTAAGAAACTTAAAAATTGTAAAAATCTCGACCAAAATGGCAGGCCCAAGAAATTCTAATCACAATAACTCGTGAGAAGACCTGTATAGAAAGCCCAAACCCGGAAGCCTCAAGAAACCAAGAATTTTGAAACCCTAACAGAATCTCATTTCAAAAATGAGTAGAACCCTAAAACATCACATATGGCCGCCGCCTCTTTCACCACCGCAATACTTTAAAACCTTGAGAGCTTGGTTGATGGCTCCTTGGAGATTTAGCTTACTTGTTAACCAATCATCTTTCACAATCAAACATCATGAAATCCAGCAGCTCGATTTCACAATCAAACTAATTTTGTATTTTTAATACATATTAGTTTGCTAGTGTTCTCCTCATTATTGAATATCCCTAACTAATTTATTTGCATCCATGGTTTGTTTTCTAATATGGGTTGTATTATGTGGTCTCCGAATATAGTTTGATTGGTTATATGTTGTGCTCTACGAGTATGGTTAGACTCGGCTAATATTATAACCTCTCATGACATGAATTGTTCCAGGAGCATGGTTGTAAAAAGTGGACTCCATTTGCAATTCCAAATTGAAACTGAGAATAACAACTAAACCATTTGCAATTCTATTTGCTTCTCAAAAGACACCTATCTTCATTTAAACCCTATTTTCATTTAAACTTAATGCCGCTCTTTAGAAATAATCTATTTTCCTTCGATCTTCATATATTTTAATCTATCTTGGATGTTGTTGTATTATGCTTTTGGCTGTGGTTGGTTTCATATGTTTAGTTGTTTTAATGAGTGCATATACTTCACATTCTACGCATATTATGACTAACAATGGCCGAAATGATGAGGCTACGTCTTTACTTGATTGTCTATGTTGCCTTCATCATCATCTGGGTGATCTTGTCGACTTACACATATAAACTTAAGTTTATCCAAGGAGTGTAGAATATGGTACTAGTATTACAGCACTTAATTCGCATATAGGTTATCAAAACCTCAAACGCATCTAGACAAATAACTCTTAGACGGTGATTGATGAGAAACATTTGAGAGGAAAAATCATAATGCTTGTGGTTTTTCTTTTGATTGTGTATATAGATTCTAAGATCATCCCAGTAATCTGAAACCAGAGAGACGAAGACGGCTGCCTTTAGTGTAAAATAGTTAAGAGAGTCTGTGTAGTTGGTTTATTTATAGGTAGTATAGGTACATCCTAAACCTAATGGGTGCCCTTATCAAGGGTAAGAACCCCCCATGTGGCACAAGAGGCCCAAAGAATGAACCCAATGGATATAATCCAAAGTGACGGCCCATGTAATTGAAGAGAAAGTAATGGCAAGTTTCTTCTCTGGCTAACTCGTACTTAGCATTAACCTAATCGGTCTCCGAATCTCTTAAATTTGGATAGAACTCGATAACAAAAGTCGGGGTCTTGGTTAGTATTCTGATATCAAATGTCCAAAAATAAGTTACAAATGATAAGAAGGAAAAAGAGTTCAATGAAATTTGATGAGAACTTCTTCTAGAAACAACTCTCGGGATTGACTTGTCTTAGTGATGTAGTGATATTCTGGCGGCGCAGTAACAAAAGTACTTGGAAGGTTGCTTTGAATTAGTGAGTCTAACATTGGAAAAATTGAATCTTTCACGGATTGGTGGCACTGCAATGAATTACAAATGGGTGTACTATAACCGATGTTCCTAGTTATTGTTGATACCAAGTAACCCTAGAGTGGAGGAGTCTCCTAACCGATCGCCATCGTACTTGGGTTGGGTTTGTCTTGTTGTCTTTGTTATTTCTTCTCGGCTATTGCTCGCTTTTAGTTGTAATTGCCTTCACACAAAATTGTGCTTACAATTAAATTTACTTTTGCCGAGGATAAAAAAAAGCAACCGTGGAGGGTTTAGGTCATGAGATATATTTTGGATCATATGCGGATTTATCACACTTCAATTCTCTAATATTTACATTTGAATTCGGGGGATTTTTTGTTTCCCCTCAAAAAGATACCTATTTTGCATTACCCCTTTTTAAATCACTAATTGGTCAAACCCATCTAGGTTATAACTTGATTTACCATCAATTAATTGTACACGTGCAGCGTACGTGTATGCAAATAGTAGTAGTTGTTATGATCAAAAAAGTACTTTATCTTCTTCCCATCGATAGAAACGGACCGGCCATTAATAATAAACCGGTGTTGATGGTGGTTCTTAGACAAGGGGTAAAATCTTTAAACCCCATGACCTAGTGTTACCCGCAACACATTAACTAAGAGCATTTAACTCGAGTGTAAACAATTAATAGGTATTTTTCAAAATACAGTTAGGGTTTTCAACACGAACCCTAATTCCAAAACCAAGCCGCATCTGCACACCCAGAAACAATGCCAAACCAAGCCGCACCTGCGCACCATGGCAACAATGCCAAACCAAGCCGCATCATGCGCACCATGGCAACAATGCCAAACCAAGCCGCACCCCGGCGGCACCATGGCAACAATGCCAAACCAAGCGCATCTTGCGCACCATGGCAACAATGCCAAACCAAGCCGCACCCGCGCACCATGGCAACAATGCCAAACCAAACCAGCATACTGCGCACCATGGCAACAATGCCAAACCAAGCCGCACCCCTGCGCACCATGGCAACAATGCCAAACCAAGCGCACCACCGCGCACCATGACAACAATGCCAAACCAAGCCGCACCTGCGCACCATGGCAACAATGCCAAACCAAGCCGCACCACGCACCATGGCAACAATGCCAATCCAAGCCGCACCCTGCGCACCATGGCAACAATGCCAAACCAAGCCGCACCACCGCGCACCATGGCAACAAGGCCATATTTCAAGCCGCTATGCCTTTGGCCCACGTTAAATATAGCGCCCTAGGCTTGCAAGACTTGCAACTAGGTCAACATGGCGTCGTGCCATTGGCACATCCGACACGTATCGCAGCCATATTTCCAAGCCGCTATGCCTTTGGCCCACGCCAAAATATAGCGCCCTATGCTTGCAAAACTTGCACCTAGGTCAACATGGCCGTCGTGCCATTGGCACATGCCAACACGTATCGCGAGGCCATATTTCAGCCAGCTTATGCCTTTGGCCCACGCCAAATATAGCGCCTAGGCTTGCAAGACTTGCAACTAGGTCAACATGGCCGTACGTGCCATTGGCACATGCCAACACGTATCGCAGGCCATATTTCCAAGCCGCTATGCCTGGGTCACGCCAAATATAGCGCCCTAGGCTTGCAAGACTTGCAACAGGTCAACATGGCCGTACGTGCCATTGGCACATGCCAACACGTATCGCGAGCCATATTTCCAAGCACGCTATGCCTCGGCCCACGCCAAATATAGCGCCCTAGGCTTGCAAAGACTTGCAACTGGTCAACATGGCCGTGCGTGCCATTGGCACATGCCAACACGTATCGGAGGCCATATTTCCAAGCCGCTATGCCTTTGGCCCACGCCAAATATAGCGCCCTAGGCTTGCAAACCGTGCAACCTACCACCAAGACATTCCGCACATGCCATTGGCACATGCCAAACACACACGCTGGTAGCCTAACTTGCAAACCGTGCAACCTACCACCAAGGCATTCCGCACATGCCATTGGCACATGCCAAACACACACGCTGGTAGCCTAACTTCCAAACCGTGCAACCTACCACCAAGGCATTCCGCACATGCCATTCGCACATGCCATTGGCACATGCCAAACACACACGCTGGTAGCCTAACTTGCAAACCGTGCAACTTACCACCCAAGGCATTCCGCACATGCCATTGGCACATGCCAAACACACACGCTGGGAGCCTAACTTGCAAACCGTGCATCCTACCACCAAGGCATTCCGCACATGCCATTGGCACATGCCAAACACACACGCTGTAGCCTAACTTGCAAACCGTGCAACCTACCGCAAGGCATTCCGCACATGCCATTGGCACATGCCACGCACGCCACTAGCAACTCGCATTGCCACTTACACTCAACATTCAACCTACCACCAAGGCATTCCGCACATGCCATTGGCACATGCCACGCACGCCACTAGCATCTCCGGCATTGTCACTTGCGCTCAAGTACAACCCGCAACAAGGGCATTCCGCACATGCCAATGGCACATGCCACACGCGCCACTAGCGGCGCCACTTGCACTCAAGGTGCAACCAACGAGATATCAACACAAAACTGGGGATGCTTTCCGGGGTTTTGGTTTGGTGGTCACAGCTTGCAGCGTACACAACGCTCACATTAAGAAAGCGTGAAAAGGAATAAAGCGGTCAAATAAATGAGGAAATAATGGTGAAAACGTTTTCACCCATTAACACCATGCTTGATTACCACCTCCTCCCATTATTTCACCCTTTACTCTCTTTCTTCATGAGGCCAGGGTACGTTTCAATCTCGACTTGTATATATAGGTCTTACCTATTTCCACCAGACACTTGTCTCGGTCAGGAGAAAAATACTACACTCTCAGAAAGGCAACTTTGCAAGCTCTCCCAAAAGCTTCCACCTTTTGCAAGCTCCCAAGCTTTCACTTTCCGATACAAGTCGAGATACTACTCTCCTGCACTATTCTCGGCCTCAACACCTTTCTTTGCTTCCTCCGCAAATCAACCCTTCTCCTCCACTTTGTGACCGGCAAATCCTGGGCGGCCATTTCTTGGTTTAGGCCGGACTTTGCAGATTGATCTCTCGAATCTATAAAGTGCTCTCACGTGCAGCACATTTGTTTAGGGTTTGAAACCCGTTTCTCACTCACCAACCGAATTTACCAAATCGTGAAACGATTTTTACACATAAACAATTGGCGACCACAAATGGAGGATTGATCTATCGGCTATAATGTCGTCGATCACGATCTCGTTCTTCGACCCGAGATATCAAGATGGTAGGGAAGCGACTCAATCCGACGCAACTACCAGACAACCCTTGATTACTGGTTGAAAACTACACTTGAAAACCGGGACTCGTTAAAGATGCTACCAAGAATTGGGGACTTGTGACTCGGTCCGACTCAACCGCCCAGATAACCCGGTTATCAGTTGATTAAAACTACACCGAGAAAATGTGGAGACTTCATTGAATACGCTACCAAGAATTGGGAGTAACTCGCGATGCTACCGAAAGAAGGCCGCCTTTACACGAGAGGGGCGTGTTCACAATACCTATGAAGTGAGTAAATTTAGATCGCACAAGATATACGATCTATTTCTAGGTCCTTAGTAAAACCGTCTATACTACTCGAGTCTTGTGCCTATTGCTAGCACACACTTTCATAAAAGCAATATTACTTTCCCAAAACATAATCGAGTCATATTATCAAAACCATTCATCCCTTTTAAATAATCCAATATCCTAAAAGCTACCAGCTGTCTATCAAAGGTCAAGTTTTGAACCCAGGACATCCAATATGTCTTTCAAAAAAACCTAAATGAAAGTTTAACGGAGAAACGTTCAAGGAAAATCATCCAATGAAAACCTCTTTTTGGAGAAAGTCTTCGCATCTTCAAGAGCCGCTCTCTTTATAGTCACATCTTGGAAATCTTTTCGAGTTCCATCTCTCCGTCAGCAATCTCCTCGGCGGAAAGGCTTTGATTGTCGCATCTTTCAACTTTTGGATCTCGACAAGGCCTTTGACAAACCACGGTGTTGAACTCCTTTTCTACGCACACGTCACGATGGTGCTCCCGGTCAGAATAACGTCTTCGAAACGGTGTGACCCAATCACCTCACGCATGTCCTCAATGGAAGATAAAGCCTCTTCCACACGCTTAACCAAATAATAAATCGACTAGTGACTTTCTTGGTTGTAGCCATATGTCCGTGCTTCTCCAAGATTCTGGTGTACAACGCCTCATGCTTAGTTTCGAACACTTATTTGAAGCCGCCAACCAACACATGACTGGATAAGGAACCAAGTACGGGATCAAAATGGCGCTGCACCGGCCTCACTACTGGCAGAGGGTCTTCCTCCATGTCTACGATGGCAACCATCATAGAATCATCCACCGTTTGAACCACATCCGTGCCCGGAAATTGGCTAACGCTCATCTCCAAGTCACCAGCGGTGGTCACCAAAGGCAAGTTTTCATGCGGCTCTACCACAAAATCATCCTCCGAACCGGATTCCTCCTGCAAACTTGAGTCAGATATTTCCTAAAAGAGGAAACAAAATAAGAAAGAAAAGAAGTGCGAAACTCACTTGTTGAACCTTCTTCTCTCTCTGACTCATCATCGCTGTGAGAAGGCTCAATGCTGCTGGAGTTCTTTAAAGAAATTGCCGTCTCCTGGCAACGTGCAAGAGCAAATAAAGCATTAACACTACAAGCCCCGAAGGAAACAAGACACATATTCTCGGCCGAAATTCACGTGTTTTGAGACAAACCAATGAAGAGGCGACACATACTTGGTTATTGGAAGAACCAAAGACACAAGGGCCGTGGGAGGATCTTGTGAAACCGTCCGAACCCGCCAAAGACGATTCTTCGTTCTCCGTTCCTTGGCCTGGGGCTTTCCAATTGCTAGGCAACTTTCGCTTGGATCTCTCAACATTGGATACTCCTTCAGAATGGCGGGGAAGGTTTACAACGAACGTTTTCCACCACGTTATTCAAAATCTCGGATCATAGTAAACTCGTCGCACCAAAACTCATTATGGCCGAAGGTCGTCGGGTTACTCTTCCCATTTGAAAGAAGGAAATACGGATACCGGCTTAAGAACACTTGGCGTCAAGGGCGACACGCAATGAATCCTTAGGGATCACCGGCCCCGGTAAACAAGAGGCACCCCTTGATCGAAACCCATGTGACGAAAGCCGCGGTCAATATTGTAGCGGCTATCTCGGAAAGACCCACGAAGAAAGACGGCATATAACCTGGACAGCGGCTTTGAATGAGCAGTTTTCACCAACGCTCATATCGTCATCAGAAGACAAAGACATGAGCGGAGCAGAAGCAAAAGTGTCAATTTGAGTCACTGACTTATGGACCGGCCCCCATGGACGATAATTGATTTCATGCAACTTATCAAGAAAACTAACCAAGCTCACGCCAACTCTTGGGCGCTTTGTTCACCCATCAAGAATTCGGGAGCCACCCCAACTCACGGGAAGCGAAGGCAGCGGTTTCGGAGCATACTTCTCAAAGTGCTCCCATAGCCAGACTTCACTAGTACAAAAATGGGCTTAGGTGACAGTTTAAAACTGTCACCGAAATACTTATGTGACAGTTTTAGGAAAATAAATGCACTGTCACCAAAGCCTCTGTTCGAAAAGGTCTTTTAAAAAGCATTCTGAGTCGACTATAAGGTAACAGTTTTTCGAAACCTGCTACTGTTGACAACTTATGATAACATTTTCTAAATAAAACTGTCATCAGAAATTCAATTTCTTGTAGTAACATAACAGTTTCTTCATAAACTTGTCATTGTTGACAAGTTACGGTAACATCTTTTACATAGAACTGTCACTGGAAACTCAAATTCTTCCACTAAGGTAACAGTTCCTCGATGAAACTATCATGGTATGTAAATTTTTTAGATAAACTGTCATCATAAGCCCTAATATGTGACATATTATTAGTAAAACCGTCATCATATACCAAGCTCCAAGGTTAAAGATTTTCCACACTACTACCATCTTACAAAACTTGTTGCGTTTAATGTTAAGTGATACTTTAAATTGAAGAGCGGAGCTAAAAAAAGCATATGTATTTATTAAATACTTCGTTGTCATTGAAATTCAAGGTTTAACAAAACGATACAACAAAGGATAAGAATAAATAAAATACATGAGATGGAAAATCATGAACTTTAATGTTTTCAATTTAGTAGCTTCCACTGCCCCTCTTGTTTGGAGGGTATTGTTCACGCTTTCTTCAGAAGAATTTGCATAGTCGCAGCCATCCCAGCGAACTTCTGGAGCACTTTTGCAATGCCTGCAAAGTACCAAAAAAGGAAATCGAACATCCATCATTCTAGCCCACATCAATTTTTTTAACTCGCAGTTATTGAAATGAGGGAAAAGATTTGATGATGAACAATGCATTCCATGGACTGAACTATTCAAAATGCAACAAAAACGAATAAAGTATCACACACTGCAAGAAGAATTTTTTTTTTGGTAAAATCATCTTTGATTAGTCCAGACCTATAAAAGTATTTGGCAAAAATGGAACAAATGAAAATGAATAAGAGATGAACAAATATCGTTCTTACTTCAAAACATCGTTATAATTGCATTTTGGAGAATATCAAAGGTGGGGTTATCAAACCTGATGTACATTGGAATATGGGTATACCTTAATTAGAAAACATTGTCATAACATGGAAGCATACACATTTTCAGCAAATAAATAAACAAATTAGAATGCGAACAAACCTGCCCCCCAAGATGTGATACATTCTTACTCATTTCTACTGTTTTTTTCCGTAGAACCTTCAACTAATATGTCTAGCCTAATTCACATGAGCGCTTGAGTAATAGCATTGGTCTTCGGGGCTTGTTCGGCTCTCTTAAATCCTTATTCCTAATAACTCTGGCTCAAAAGGGGTCGAATTACAGGACGACTTAAGATTTCCTGCATGAAAATAATAAAGATGCAATATTAGAAAGGTTTCCAAGTTCATTCTCTATTGGACAAAGCTCTTAAGGAATTTAACAGATCCTTCAACTGCACTTGAATCTGCGAAGATTAACAAGCATCCATTCTCCAATCGATTCCTATATCATGGAGTGAAATAGCTGAAAACAACAAAAAGGATGTGAGTGACTACCTTAATACTAATGAAATGGCCTTTTGTTAGAATTTTCCTGATTCTGAATTTTACCAGCAAAATCCCTGTGCATCTCTATTGCACCTCCATCTGAATCACGTAGAACAGAGAAACAATAATGAAGTCCCTGTCTATTTTTTGTAGACCAAGTGCAACCCAGATTATGCATCAAACTTTATTGTTCACAAACAAAATCTGAACTAAGGAGTATGCAAATCGGAAGACACGGTAAGCAAACACATTTGTTGTATGCAGATTAGAAACGAGTAATACAAGCTAAATAGACAATCAATTCCTTATTTGAATTAAACGCACCCAGCCCAGATGCCAGCAAAAACATTATATAGAAGCAAAGATCTAAATGCTAAGCTAGAAACAAGAACAGAAGCAAGAGAAAACAGTAAGGATGTAACTATTCAAGGGTGAAATATATGACTAGGATTGCCCTGCAGCAAGTTTAAATCCTGAGATAATTTGCTAGTAACTACAAAAAGTAGTTTTTGAGGGGTTTCAGGGTAACAAGGATTCAAGGACCTAGATATCGGACATAAACTAGACATGAATCAATTACAATAATGGTCTGGGTGTAGATGACAACGTTCACTTCATCTAGGTGTTGATCCACTAATAAGACAATAATTCACAAAATAATCAATTACATGTGACAAAAAAATAATAAGCACACCAGAAGAATCAATTAACTGGCATCCGTTCCACCAACTTAAAGCATGAGTCTAACTGAATGACATAAGAGTGGCACCAACACTAGACATTATCTCCTGATTAAGTTAAGGTCATCCACAAATTCATCACTAAATCCTGAAATGTTAACCAAACCAACATAGAGCATCTCGATCCCAAATAAAACAGAAGAAATTAAATGACAATCATCAGTGCGTAACATACTCATTTTTAACCCAATCATCGGCTAAAAATTGGGCATCATTCTTAGCCCAAATAACCCAAACAAATCCCTGCATGATCAAAAGGACAACTAACATATGATACACACAGTCGCACAACACAATTTGATTGAAATCACACTTGATTAAAGCACTAGTAAAATGAAATACAATTATTCATGGGATAATTTTCTAAAATTTAAAATTAGGAAGTAGATGAAAGACTTGCCCCAATCACTGATTAGAAGAAGGTTAACTAGATGACTGCTGCAGCAGTAGGGGGGCAGCAAAACCATCGATATTCTTTATTCCGGAATCTTCTTTCATTCCAGATAATCTACTAATCGGCGCGCACAAGATGGGGCACGTACCTACACTGTTATTCACCACCCAACGTTCAGCAGATAACCAAGCCATTGCGAAAAAGTTCTTTCGACACAATGTTAGAAAATTTGAGTTTTAAGTGGGCAAAATTAAGTTCACAAGATTTCAGCCAAACAGGGGATAGTCTATCACAAGGCTCGATGATAAGGTAAAGAAGAAAACAAAGAAGATGAGGAATCTTGACAAGAATACAAAAGTTCAGTATTCTAAGTTAAAGAAAACCAACTTAGAAGTGTTCATGCCAGCATGGTAAGTTGGTTAAGAAGCAATCAGAAATATACATAAACATGAAGCAATCAGAAATGTTGATACTTACAGATTTTAATTTCATCCATTCTTTCCTTTCCGATTTTCGATTTGCGACAATAACCCAAGGATCGGACCAAAAAGAGGGTCTGAAAAACTACTACACATGATCCAATTTTGGTTCATCTCCAAATTTTAATTCTAGTTGGCCAATGTACAAGGTCCTCCTGTGGTGGCTAAAGAGCAATTCCTGTCAGTCATTAACTAAGCGAGCAACAAGTAACAACAATTTCTTCCAATTTACTGCATTGCCAGGTTAAATCTTATGTTGATGCTGCCGATGGCAGCAGTTACTAGTAATTAGGGAAACTAGTGATACATCCTAATACTATACCAATACCAGTATAAACACTAAATTAATCCAACATTATCAAACACTCAACGTGAAGAACATTAGTAATTAGAACCTTCTCTACAACAAATCATCAAACACTTGAAAACACAAAATTGAATCTTAAAATCATATATATTCAAATTAGCACAGCAAATCACTATTACAAAAAACCCATCTCTATACACAATAAAAACCATATACAGAAACACCAAACCAAGTAATAGAAATGAAAGGAGAGAAAGTTATAAGTATAGAGATGTGAAGAACATTACCTAACGAAACTTCTCTGTTTTTGATCTACTTTGCATGAAAAGGACAGTGATTTGATCGATTCAATGGCGTTTTCGAAGAAGTTTAAACTGGTGATTTATTAGTATGATTGTGGTGGAAGGAAATCTGTGAGCAATTTGATTGATCATCTTAAAATTCAAAATGAGAAAAACTAACTTTGCTCTTTTTAAATGATTGTGCAACCCTAGATTTGAGAGGGTTTGATGAAAAGATCTCTACAACTAGTAGTTGGAATTATTCAATCTCTGGAGAGATTCCTAGATCTAAAGACATGAGAAAAGGAAATCTTTTTTCTCTTTCCCTCTTTACCCTGACGTAAGTTCCTAACCAAGGGAGAGCAGTATACGTGTCCACAATGTTTCCTTCTTTCTTTTTTATAACATGTGTCAAGCTACATCTACGAACTAAAAAACTCAACCCACTAACACAAAACAGACCCACTACTCGTACGTGCATAATGGCCAAAGACTTAAACTACTTGTACATCCTTCGGTAGATTATAGGGATGACAGCAGTTTTGGTTCAAAACAGTTGCTATAAATGGAAGTGGCCGTAATTAAAAGAACTGTTATATATATGTTACAGTTTGATGACAGTTTCTATATAGAACAGTTACCATAGCTTAAAAACCGTAACAGTTTAAAACTGTTATTGTACATCAATGTAAGACAACATTTCTCAACAAGAACTGTCATTGTATATATATTCCGTAACAGTTTCAAAACTGTCATGGTTTTTCACCAATATTTGTAAGAGTTCCTTTATAAAACTGTAACCTATATCGCATATATTGTTCTTTTGTGACAGTTCATCCGTGAACTGTCATGGTTTTCAATTTTGAACTGTCACCAAAGCCAATATTTGTATTAGTGCTTGCAGAAAAGCAACGTGCACATATGAATCCACTTTCATGAAACCATTCGAAACTTGTATGTTCGCAACTAGGTGATCCAGATGCACATACAGGGAACCAAGGAACAGCTTGCCAATGGGAAGAACTTCACCCTTTGCCAACTTCACGAAGAATCGCTAACAAATCCGGTCTTATTCCTTTCTTGCCAGGAACTGTCATCAAAAATGTCTCTGGACAACCAGAGAGCCAAAATTGCGGCGACATGAAGATCACTGCTTTTACGTTCGTGCTCCAACTCGTCCTAAAACCATTGAGATATCCACCAACCGTAAAGGGCACCTTTCATCCTCTTTCCTGAGCGGGAATCCTTCGACTTCTCAATGGAGTCTTTCCGGGCAAAATCCCCAACTTAGCGGCCGAGGTCATCCCGCATCTTCACCTCACTTTCGAGATAATTGGATTTTAAGATTCCCGATTACTAAGATTCAGCAAGAGAGCCACACTCTCCAAGGAGAAAGTTATCTCGCCCATCTACATATGATTGTATGGGTGTCCGAACACCATCTGGAGATGAAAGCAACCAAGCCCGGGATATCCTTCCTAATCGGAGATTTACCGAAGTCTTGACAAGATCAATGACCTCGCGCTCGAGTCAAGTTGGTATTTATATGCTCCTTGCTCACCATGAACTCAACCCATCTATCAAAAGAACGCAATGGGCTTTGACACATCCACAAGTCAATGTTGGAAGAAGAATACACCCCTTTATGAAGACAAACCGAATGGTGCTCTCGGGCAAACCGAACGTGTCTTCCTTTCATCTTCACCACCGGTTAGCAAAATTGGCATCGAAACCCGGGTGATTCTTCCGAGCGGGGGCGAGGCTCTAGTGAAGAATTCATCATCTGTGTTCGGTTTGGAATTATGAACATCCTTCACGAAGTGAAATTTGATTCGTGTAACATCTTATCAAATTCCTTCATAACAATTTGGTAATAAGATATCTCGCACAAAACAAACGGAGAAAGACGAAGTTATCTCCCTGACACATAATCGTACCCAACAAAAAAAAAAAAAAAAAAAAGGAAAGGAGGACGTATTTTATTCGGGTTCAAGACTATATACACAGTATTTTATTCGGGTTCAAGACTATATACAGTATTTTATTCGGGTTCAAGACTATATACACAGTATTTTTGGGTTCAAGACTATACACGCAGATTTTCTTCGGGTTCGAGACTATATACGCAGATTCTATACGGGTACAAGTGTGTCTACATATCTTTCTTCGGGTTCGGAATTATATACGGAGCATCCTCTACGGGTTCAAAATACACACGCAAGTATTTTCTTCGGGGTTCAAATATTTCTTTCGGGACCGAAAATTCATATATGCAATATTTCCTACGGGTTCAAACAATATATGTCGGATTTCCCTTGGTTGCATACATACAATATTTTCTACAAGAGGCACGCCAAGAAATCATATGCAAGGATTGTGGAAGCGCCTACTCTTAAGGTTTACACCTACGTGAAAAGAAAAAAAAAAAAAAAAAAAAAAAGAGAGAAAAGTACTCGAAGACATACACGAAGCGGTTTCTCTTTGCCGCTAGTATGAAAAGAGGAAAGAATAAAGCGCAGGATGGGGAGAAAGCGGCTTTATATATATATATATATAGGCGTGAAGACTTTGAAATAGGAAGGATTTCCCTTTTACCAAAATCACGCGCACAAGAACGGCCCACAAAGGGTGCGACTTTGAATGTCGCCCAAGTCACGCCTACAAGCACGGTTTCCAAGATGCACCGCCCCACCAATTGCGCCGACCTGCAAGCACGCACGGCTTCTACACTTTGCGCCCCGGTCCCACCATTAGCACACTCGGTTCCCAACTCACGCCAACTTCCCAACGTCGCCCAGTCGCACCGGGCCCACCAATTGTGTCGGCCTCCCCGAGGTTGTGCAAAACTACCTGGAGGCAAGGATTCCAAATCCTATTTATAAAAGGTCGAGACAAGCCTCCTTCAATTTTCTTTACGGTTTCTTTGTTAATAGTTTGTCACCATCTTATGCTTACCTCGCAACAAAGCCCCCTGCCCGAGCTAAGCGGGGGACTTAATTTTGATGGTGGTTCTTAGACAAGGGGTAAAATCGTAAAACCCCATGACACCCTAATTCCAAAACCAAGCCGCATCTCGCCTGATGGCAACAATGCCAAACCAAGCCGCACCACGCACATCATGGTAACAATGCCAAACCAAGCCGCATCATCGCGCACCATGGCAACAATGCCAAACCAAGCGCCGCACCCTGCGCCACCATGGCAACAATGCCAAACCAAGACGCATCTGCACCATGGCAACAATGCCAAACCAAGTCACACTGCAACACCATGGCAACAATGCCAAACCAAGCCGATCATCTCTGCGACCATGGCAACAATGCCAAACCAAGCCGTGATATCGCATTCCATGGCAACAATGCCAAACCAAGCCAGCACTGCTAGCACCATGGCAACAATGCCAAACCAAGCCCCACCCCAGCACCATGGGAACAATGCCAAACCAATCCGCACCTGCGCACCATGGCAACAATGCCAAACCAAGCCGCACCTCGCGCGTACCATGCGGCAATAATGCCAAACCAAGACGCACCGCTTCACCATGGCAACAATGCCAAACCAAGCGCGCCCTGCGCACCATGGCAACAATGCCAAACCAAGCCGCACTTCGCGCACCATGGCAACAATGCCAAACCAAGTCGCACCCTACACACCATGGCAACAAGGCCATATTTCCAAGCGCTATGCCTTTGGCCCACGCCAAATATAGCGCCCTAGGCTTGCAAGACTTGCAACTAGGTCAACATGGCCGCATACGTGCCATTGGCACATGCCGACACGATCGCATCAGGCCATATTTCCAAGCCGCTATGCCTTTGGCCCACGCCAAATATAGCGCCCTATGCTTACAAGACTTGCAACTAGGTCAACATGGCCGTACGTGCCATTGGCACATGCCAACACGTATCGCAGCCATATTTCCAAGCGTTATGCCTTTGGCCCACGCCAAATATACGCCGAGGCTTGCAAGACTTGCAACTAGGTCAACATGGCCGTACGTGCCATTGGCACATGCCAACACGTATCGCAGCCATATTTCCAAGCCGCTATGCCTCGGCCCCACGCCAAATATAACGCCATAGGCTTGCAAGACTTGCAACTAGGTCAACATGGCCGCACGTGCCATTGGCACATGCCAACACATATCGCATGCCATATTTCCAAGCCGCTATGCCTTTGGCCCACGCCAAATATAGCGCCTAGGCTTGCAAACCGTGCAACCTACCACCAAGGCATTCCGCACATGCCATTGGCACATGCCAAACACACACGCCGGTAGCCTAACTTGCAAACCGTGCAACCTACCACCAAGGCATTCAGCACATGCCATTGGCACATGCCAAACACACACGCCGGTAGCCTAACTTGCAAACCGTGCAACCTACCACCAAGGCATTCCGCACATGCCATTGGCACATGCCAAACACACACGCCGGTAGCCTAACTTGCAAACCGTGCAACCTACCACAAGGCATTCGCACATGCCATTGGCACATGCCACGCACGCCCCTAGCAGCCTCGGCATTGCCACTTGCACTCAACATTCAACCTACCACCAAGGCATTCCGCACATGCCATTGGCACATGCCACGCACGCCACTAGCAGCTCGGCATTGTCACTTGTGCTCAAGTACAACCCGACAAGGGCATTCGCACATGCCAATGGCACATGCCACACGCGCCACTAGCGCCACTTGCACTCAAGGTGCAACCAACGAGATATCAACACAAAATCGGGGATGCTTTCCCGGGGTTTTGGTTTGGCGGGTCATACCTGCGGGCGACACTACGCTTATATTAAGAAAGCGTGAAAAGGAATAAAGCGGTCAAATAAATGAGGAAATAATGGTGAAAACATTTTCACCCATTAACACCATGCGGTTACCACCTCTTCCCATTATTTCACCCTTTTACTCTCTTCCTTCATGAGGCCGGAGGTAATGCGTTTCAATCTCGACTTGTATAAATAGGTCTTACCTATTTCCACCAGACACAAGTCTCGGTCAGGAGAAAAATACTACACTCTCAGAAAGGCAACTTTGCAAGCTCTCCCAAAAGCTTCCACCTTTTGCAAGCTCCCAAGCTTTTACTTTTTGATACAAGTCGAGATACTACTCTCCCGCACTATTCGGCCTCAACACCTTTCTTTGCTTCCTCCCAAATCAACCCTTCTCCTCCACTTTGTGACCGAAGCAAGTCTGGAATGGCCATTTCTTGGTTTAGGCCGGACTTGTACAGATTGATCTCTCGAATCTATAAAACGGGATTATTTCCTTCTTCATCTTATTCTTACGTTGCATGTAGGCTAGCACACTCCAGACAGACCACAACACGTTCCATAAACGCCTGTAGAAGGATTAATAATCACTGCAATCACACGAAATCCCGTGAACTCTTCACCCGTTGTCGGTGCGCCATGTTTTCTTCCTCGCGAGAATTTCAAATGTTTGGATCGAGTAGAAGACCCATACCGATCTGTTAGGCCCAAAGGAAGATACCCATTGATTCTCACCATTGAGTCTCACCGAAAATCCCTCAAAAATCCGAGCAAAAATCACAAAGTAGAACCCTTATTTTCCCGCCATTTCTCAAAATTTGAAATGAGGAAGAAGGTCACCCTTATCCAGTGGTCGCCCCTTATCCGTTTCGAGTCCGAATAACAAATGTCCTCCGGGTGCTTCGCATAATTTTTCGAGCCGATTTTTTCCAAAAAATATTTATTTCCAAAACACCTAAAATACATAAAAACACAATATTAGTACAAAAATCGAGTTCCAACAATACCAAGATCGAGGACAATTCGGACACAAAAAAATGTGTCTATCAAATACCCCAAACTTATTATTTGCTAGTCCTCGAGCAAATTTATTCTAGAAAATAAAAATCATTTGAACCCCTAGGTGGCCCTAGTGGCGAGTGTTGTCTCTCGAGGGTTTACCGAGGTGTACCCACAAAACCTTTACTCCGCACCCTAGCTATCTACGAGTAACCTTGAAGGCACTAAAGAATCTCCTTGGTTGTCATACTTATCGACTACGGGAGGAAGTACCCCGATGCTAAATTCCAATTGTTTGTACACGAGTTTGCACTCAAGCATACTAAAATTCATATATAAGTCACAGAGCTCTACTCGGATAATTAGACTATGGACATCAATACCCGGAGTCAAAACTAATCACATGGATAGATCAAGAAGATGGATATAGAGAAAAACATAGATGGTTTTGATGTTTACTAAGTGATTGGTGTTTCCCATATCTCTTCAAGGCCTCCGCTAAAATGAACCTATCCTAATGGACCGAGATACTAGTCGACTAATATCAACACACTTGGCATATACAAGGGAACCAATGGTCGATAATCCTAACTCTAGGTCAACGCAATCGGCATATACAAGGGTTCCATGGTGGTCGACTTTATTGAATTTATTCCGGTTGGTCTCGATGGTCTGGTCTCAATTTCTTTTCTTCTCTTTTTTTTTTTTTTTTTTTTTTTTTTTTTTCACCTTTTTTTTTTTTTTTTTTTTTTTTGGCATCTCAATCACTCTAATTCACCCTAGCATTGGTAACAACTTGAATCGTGGGACCCACCTAATCACTTAGAGAAACATAGTTTAAAAACAAAATAAAATAAAAATGAGTGAAAAGGACTCAACGAGATTGGTGAAACTATCATGTTATTTCTAACACCCTCGAGCTCTGTGCTTTTATGAATAGACTCTTTAGATGTTGCCATCTAATCGGATTGGTTCCTCAACTCCTACAACCAAAATGCTTCCATCCACTTAGATTGGTTAGTGCCATCCTTAATAAGCATAAATTTCTAGGCTCGGAGTTTATTTATTGCAACTAACAAAAAGTTTCTCCCATACCCCCAAACTTAAATCTAACATTGTCCTCAATGTTCTAAAGATGAAATTAAAAACATGAACAAGGAGAAATCACATTACCATTTGAAGCAAAAGAGTTAAGGAAAAATATTACCATGTTGCAAGAGCATGGGTTACCTCCCAAGAAGTGCTAAGTTTAAAGTCTTGACCCGGACATTGGAAAGGATTAGTCACCTCGAAGAATCATATAGCAACGGTCGGAATAATCATGGGTCATCCGGATCAAAAAGTGCTAACCACAAGAAGAGAAATCGCAACGGACCGGGAAGATATCCAACACACCCTTATATATTGTTTTGTTTAAGACAACTACATCTAGTTGTGGTTCGGGTTCGGAGCTCTATAAAAGGATCTAGATAACATATTTTCACAAAGTTTGGATTTCCTCAAAAGTTGAATCCGAATGTTTAGGTTCTAGAGTCCGGAAAAACTCAAATAAAAGCTTAGAAGCACATAATAATAACCTAAATAATTGCGGATCCTCGAAGTCAATCGACTTGACTCATACGATTGACCACAGTAGTGGTCATTCTTAACAAATGTGTCGACCCTAATCTGCTAAAGTAATTAGGTTTAGTCTCAAAACTTAATAATTGACACATCTTATACGTTCCCACAATTGGAAGGAAGGTTTTGGTGGGAGAACAAAGTCAATCGTGGTATCATAGCACAGGTTAACCACATCAACCAGAGGATGGGTTTCTAACAACTGAACTTCTTTATGGACACAACTAGGTTCAGGAAAAAGTGTATGAAGATATTCTTTAAAAATGGTTGAGGCACATATTTCAAGTCCCAAGTGAGGGACCCTTCTAAGAGTTAAGGCACATGGAGAATGATAATCATCCCCAAACTTAGAGTTTTCAGTGTCTCTAGAAAGACTAGTCACAACTTCCCTAATTTCAAGGTCATCTGATTCCTGAAAATAGTCAATTGATTCTTCTAAGTCAGGTACATCCTCACTCATCTCTACGAGTTCATTTTGTTTTTCTAAGTCTATTGTTTCTAAATCGCTAGACTCAAAATATACTCGTTCCTCTAAACCATTATTGACTTCGTAAACAGGAAATACTACCTCGTCTAAAACGGGGTTATCTCTAGTCAAATCCTCATCCTTTTGAATAGGTGAATAATTGTTAAAATTATTTGGATTTGAACTAGAGATATTATCATCATTAAGCTCAATTGGAGTAACAAATTCCTGATCACTGTGCCTACTGATTTCAAATTCTTCATCAACACTATCCTCATCATAATCATAACATGAAAATGGTTGAACCTCATCTAAATTAGTGTTACCAAATCTAACCTCGTCATCTTGATTATAAATATCCTCATTTTCATGGGTATTATTGGAAACACTGTATTGGGAATTAAGATTATTTCGAGCAAGTTTTTCGACAATCCTATTTGTACTTTCAAAAATTGCTTAAGAGTCTCTTCTAAAGACATCCTAGTTGACTTGCTCTAGGGACTCATCTGGAATATTTAAGGTTTCCTTCACAAATAAGGAATGACTCTTGAAAGCCTCTTCTAGAGAAATAGATGAATTGTTTTGCTCATAAGACCGATGCACGTGTGGATAGTAATTGGGCTCACCATGGTGTGACCCATAACCTTCAAAAGGTTGGCGTTCCCAATCACTATTCACACTATGGTCATAGTAGTAATGTCCATATTGTTCAGTTGGATATCCGTTGTATTGGCTATACCAGTTTGACATCCTAACGCAAGGGAATTCTACACAAACACAAACAAGGCCGACTCGACCACAACAAACCTACGATTTCTAGCAAACAAAAAGCATGATGGCTCCACTTAGATTGTTTCTAGACCAGCTTCTAATCCTTCGAAAAGGGAATTCGTTACAATTTAAGCAAACCCCTCTGAATCAATCCGAGTTTAAGTAAGTTGAATAGAGGCGAGGAAGGCTGCGTGGAGCTTTGATACCCAAGGCCTCACCGCAATTACAAGGCGCGCGATCACGCATTCAACTTCACAGAAACCATCATGAACTTCGAAGTATGCTTAAAGAGTAACCAATATTTTTCGAATGACTTTCCTATTAAGCTCGTTACCCTATCGGTCTCGTTCTAGTCCAAATTTTAGGCTTAGGTTCGTGTTTGGTTTCGTTTTCCTAAGGCGGGCAAGAAGAGAACGGTGATGAAATCCGAACCCTTATCTTGTATGGCCTAGTCCTTGCCCTTTACTAGAAATTAAAACAGTGCCGGATTCGGTTCCTCGACATATATTCACACGAAATCATCCGGAAACCCGCCGACGGGGATTCGCGGGTGTTTAGAATTCTTACCTCCGTTCCAGGACGGGGGATGAACCGTTGAAGTCGACTCGGGCCACGACTCCTATGTCGTGTACGAACCCAAGGGTAGAGACGATATCGTAATCGTCGTCCTTCCCTGTGCAGTTTATATTTAAATAACCCTTCCTTAGGGTTTTAAAAAAAATGTCCAAAAGTCCAAAAATTAAAAAGTCCAAAAATAAAAATTACAAAAATAATTACCTAATTACAGTTTCTAAAAAAATAAAATAATTACACTATATACAAAGTTTTCTTCTTCACTTCGTTCGGATCTCTCTTTTCTTTCCTATTTTGGCTTTGCTTTTATTTTCAGCACTTTCTCTTTTTCTTTCGCTCCACTCCAAATCTGAAAGCAAACAGAAATACCAAAACGCGTAAAAAAGAACAAAAATAATAAATAAAAAAAAAAAAAAAAAAAAAAAACCAAAAAACAAATCTATACACAAGTCCGCGTCGGGGGCGCCAAAAATTTGGAAATATTTTATTCCCGAGTAATGAGAGAATTTGAGGAGTTATTGTCGTGATTTCCTGCCCCTGTCGAGTATAAAAGAAGCTGTTGGAGGTCATAGAAAGAGGATGGAGAGTTTGGGGATAGTTTGAGCGACCACAGAGCTTAGAAAATCGATTTGCAGAGAATGCATTGCTGCTGCTGAAGAACCTCAAGAACGTGAAGAACAGACTCTCAAGGACATGTCGTTCTTCAACAAGAATAAAGACTCAATGCGTGGGTCGTAGTTTATAGGGCAGACTTAAAAGAACAAGAAAGATTTCGTCTTTATCATTCTTTGTAACAGTGTTTGCAACATCTATAATCTGTTGCAAACCCGATTTTCATCTTATTCTCCTTTGTTCATCATTTGTAAACCATTTTTGAGCAATAAAATCACCATTTGAGCGTGTTTCCAACATGATGAGCTAGGCTCCATCACCGGGACGACGGAGGAAGTGTTTTGCACCCATGTGGTAATTCTATTTAATTCCTTTTATGACTATTTGCACTAATATAATTGATTTATGATTTTTATTGATTATTTGTGAATTCGTTAGATGTCGCATGCTTAGTCTTAGGTACTTTAGATGCGCCATGCTTGTGAGTTACATATAATTCTTTATAAAATCTACCTTGGCAAAGAATTAGAGTCGATATTTGTTACTTTATGAGCCTTAATTGTCCTAATTAATAGATGAACCGCATGAATGTAAGAATTTGCGGAATCCCGAGTCCCAGTAACTCTCCATCTTGTGACATAAATTGTATATATTCTTTATATTTATTATTTTTCTTTTATTAAAACTTAAAATCGATCTCGTCAAGTCCGAGTGAACGACAACCTTACTACCACTTTCTACAACATTATTGAGTCACATCACATCTTTTGCCATAAAATGTTACTACGCATTTAGTTTTGTATTTGTTAATTCATTTTAGCTAGCTAGTGTTCTCCTTTTTAGCTAGTGAAGATTCCTTCAGTTCATATGTGAAATAATGAGTAATTATAATGTATGACTAATTGGTTTTTTTGGTATGGATCTGCTTCTGCTGTGGAGATCAGACAATTGGGTTTCAAGATTTCGAAACTTGGTCTGAAGCGCATGAAAACCTCATCGTCCCTACCCACTCAACAGGAGTACGAAGTGTTTCAAAGGTGGGAAACGGGGGTCATAAAGACCGTTACTGGAGGGGGTTGGGAACGCAGGTGTCATATGATATCAGGGAAGCTTACGCGGAATTTATGGGACTACTGACCCTAGATATGGCATGTCTTGGTGGTTATTGGTTTCGGGGGCCATCAGCAAAGAGCATGGAAGATAGAAAGTTTGTTGGTCATGTCCTTTCACAGTTAGATCGATTGATGGAAGAGTTTGTTGCACTTCTCACCGCTGAAGATGTTTGATGATAGAGTCACGGAGTTATGGTTTGGTCTAGTACTTGAGCTATTTAGTTTGTTCGCTTACTTTTCAGTTCCTTTTCTTTTTTTTTATGGTTGTTGTGATCGACAGGAAGGAAAGATCAACTAGTACTGTGTTTGGTTTATAGTTCTTTTTTTGTAGTGATCAGAAGCGATAAGGGAAAAACATGAATTAGTTACAGGGGCGGAACCAGGATTGAAGACTAGGGGTGGCTTGGAAATTTTTTATGCATACTTGTAAGAATTTTTTTTTTTTGATGCAAAAATAAAAGAGGATTACCTAGTCGACGACGGTTGCGGGAATATCGAACCTATGTTGTGAAAGGCGCGCTTTTGGCGCCAAAGGCCCTCTAAGTGTAACTCCAGCGCCCGAGGAACCAGATTTTCCACTACTTTCCACACTAGCGCCTTAGGCGAGCGACTATGGCGCTTTAGGCGCCTCGCAGAAAGGTTAGGCGCTAGCCTAAGCGCCAAAGGAGCCTTTATTTTCTCTGTTTCCATTTTAATAAAGGGCGTTCCTCTATATACCCCCAAAAATACTAATGGTACCCTTTTATCTACGTACCCTTAAAATTTATCTACCTACCCCATCAGTCTACAAAATTATTATACCCCCAGAAAACACAAACTCGTCTGTATCTCTTTTCCTTCAATTTACACTTTTTGATAACATTATGGGGACATATGAGTACGTATTGTTAATGGATTTCAATCACAATTTTCAAACATTGATAATACTGTTATACAAGTGTTTATGGGTAAAAATCGTTTCGCGATTTAGGTAAATGCGGTGGGTGAGTGAGAAACTCGATTCAAGCCCTAAACAAATGTGCTTTGCACGTGAGCACTTTATTGATTCGAGAGATCAATCTGTCCAAGCCCTACCTAAACCAAGAAATGGCCGTTCCCGGACTTGCTTTGGTCCACAAAGTGGAGGAGAAGGGTTGATTTGGGGAGGGAAGCGAGAGAAAGGTGTTGAGGCCGGAATAGTGGGAGAGTAGTATCTCGACTTGTATCAAAGTGAAAGCTTAGAAGCTTGCAAGAGATGGAAGCTTTTGGGAGAGCTTGCAAAGTTGCCTTCTACGAGAGTGTGGTATTTTCTCTGACCGAGACTTGTTTTCCTCGTGGAAATAGGTAAGACCTATTTATACAAGTCGAGATTGAAACGTACCTTGGCCTCATGAAGGAAGAGAGTAAGGGTGAAATAATGGGAGGAGGTGGTAACCGCATGGTTTAATGGGCGAAAACGTTTTTCACCATTATTTCCTCTTTATTTGACCGCTTTATTCCTTTTCACGCTTTCTTAATGTGAGGGTAGTGTACGTCGTATCTTTGTGACCGCCAAACCAAAACCCTAAATAAGCATCCCAGTTTGTGTCGATGTCTCGAGTGTTGGTTGCATCTTGAGTGCAAGTGGCGCTTGCTAGTGGCGAGTGTGGCATGTGCCAATGGCATGTGCGGAATGCCTTGGTGGTAGGTTGCACGGTTTGCAAGTTAGGTTACCAGCGTGTGTGTTTGGCATGTGCCAATGGCATGTGCGGAATGCCTTGGTGGTAGGTTGCACGGTTTGCAAGTTAGGCTACCAGCGTGTGTGTTTGGCATGTGCCAATGGCATGTGTGGCCATGTTGACCTAGTTGCAATTCTTGCAAGCCTAGGGCGCTATGTTTGGCGTGGGCCAAAGGCATAGCGGCTTGGAAGTATGGCTTGCGACACGTGTTGGCATGTGCCAATGGCACGTGCGGCCATGTTGACCTAGTTGCAAGTCTTGCAAGCCTAGGGGCGCTATGTTTGGCGTGGGCCAAAGGCATAGCGGCTTAGAAATATGGCTTGCGGCACGTGTTGGCATGTGCCAATGGCACGTGCGGCCATGTTGACCTAGTTGCAAGTCTTGCAAACCTAGGCGCTATGTTGGGCGTGGACCAAAGGCATAGCGGCTTAGAAATATGGCTTGCGGCACGTGTTGGCATGTGCCAATGGCACGTGCGTCCATGTTGACCTAGTTGCAAGTCTTGCAAACCTAGGGCGCTATGTTGGGCGTGGGCCAAAGGCATAGCGGCTTAGAAATATGGCTTGCGGCACGTGTTGGCATGTGCCAATGGCACGCACGCCATGTTGACCTAGTTGCAAGTCTTGCAAATCTAGGGCGCTATGTTGGGCATGGACCAAAGGCATAGCGGCTTAGAAATATGGCTTGCGGCACGTGTTGGCATGTGCCAATGGCACGTGCGGCCATGTTGACCTGAGTTGCAAGTCTTGCAAACCTTGGCGCCCGTGTTGGGCGTGGGCCAAAGGCATAGCGGCTTGATATTTGGCATTGTTGCCATGGTGCGCGGGGTGCGGCTTGGTTTGGCATTGTTGCCGCGTGGTGCGCTTGATATGCGGCTTAGTTTGGCATTGTTTGCCATGGTGCCGTCGCGATATGCGGCTTGGTTTGGCATTCTTTGCCATGGTGCGCAGATGCGGCTTGGTTTGGCATTGTTGCCATGGTGCGCGATATGCGTCTTGGTTTGGCATTGCTGCCATGGTGCGCTGATATGCGGCTTGGTTTTAGCATTGCTGCCATGGTGCGCAGATATGCGGCTTGGTTTGGCATTGCTGCCATGGTGCGCAAAGATGTGGCTTGGTTTGGCATTGTTGCCATGGTGCGGAGTATGCGGCTTGGTTTGGCATTCTTTGCCATGGTGCGCGATATGCGGCTTGGTTTGGCATTGTTGTCATGGTGCGCGATATGCGGCAGTTTTGGCATTCTTTGTTGCGATTACCTGATGGCGGCTTGGTTTGGCATTGTTGCCATGGTGCGCGAGGTGCGGCTTGGTTTGGCATTGTTGCCATGGTGCGCGAAAGATGGCTTTGTTTTGGAATTAGGGTTCTGTGTCGAAAACCCTAATATGGTATTTTGAAAAAATACCCCTATTAATTGTTTACACCTGAGTTAAATGCTCTTAGTTAATGTGTTGAGGGTAACACTAGGTCATGGGTTTTTACGATTTTATCTTTTGTCTAAAAACCACCATCAACATTAAGTCCCCTGCTTAGCTCGGAACAGGGGCTTTGTTGCGAGGTAAGCATAAGATGGTGACAAACTATTAACAACAAACCGTAAAGAGAATTGAGGAGGCTTGCGACCTTCTATAAATAGGATTCTAATCCTTGCCTCTGGTAGTTTTGCACAAATCGGGAGGCTGGCACAATTGGTAGGCCGGCGCGGCTTGGGCGACGTTGGGAAGTTGGCGTGAGTTGGGAAACCGAGTGTGCTAGGCTGGTGGGACCGGCGCAAAGTGTAGAAGCCGTGCGTGCTTGCAGGCTCTGGCGCAATTGGTGGGGCCGGTGCGGCTTGGAAACCGTGTTTGTAGGCGTGACTTGGGCGACATTGGGAAATCGCACCCTTTCTGTGGGCCCATTACTTGCACGCGTGATTTTGGTAAAAGGGAAATCCTTCCCCATTTCAAAGTCTTCACGCCTATATATATATATATAAAGCCCCTTTCTCCCCATCCTGCGCTTTATTCCTTCCTCTTTTCATACTAGCGACAAAGAGAAACCGAAGCTTCCATATGTCTTCGAGTACTTTTCCCCCTTTTTTTTTCTTTTCACGAGGTGTAAACCTTAAGAGTAGGCGCTCCCACAATCCTTGCATATGATTTCTTGGCGTGCCTCTTGTAGAAAATATTGTATGTATGCGACCAAGGAAATACCGTGCATATATTGTTTGAACCCGTAGGAAATATTGCATATATGAATTTTCGGTCCTGAAAGAAATATTTGAACCCTGAAGAAAATACTGCGTGTGTATTTCGAACCCGTAGAGGATGCTCCATATATAATTCTGGACCCGAAGAAAGATACTGTAGACGCACTTGTACCCGTATAGAATGCCGCGTATATAGTCTCGAATCCGAAGAAAATACTGCGTGTATAGTCTTGAACCCGAATAAAATACTGTGTATATAGTCTTGAACGCGAATAAAATACGTCCTCCTTCCCCTTTCTTCTCTTTTTTTTTTTTTGTGTTGTTGGGTACGATTATGTGTCAGGGAGATAAATTCGTCTTTCTCCGTTTGTTTTGTGCAGATATCTTATTACCAAATTGTTGTGAAGGAATTCGATAAGATGTTACCTAAATCAAATTTCACTTCGTCGAAGGATGCTCATAATTCCAAACCGAACACAGATGATGAATTCTTCACTAGAGCCCTTGCCCCCGCTCGGAAGAATCACCCAGGTTTCGTGCCAATTTTGCTAACCGGTGGTGAGGATGAAAGGAAGACACGTTCGGTTTGCCCGAGAGAGCACCATTCGGTTTGCTGTCTCCATAAAGGGGTGTATTCTTCTTCTAACATTGACTTCGGGATGTGTCAAATCCCATTGCGTTCTTTTGATAGATGGGTTGAGTTCATGGTGAGCAAGGAGCATATAAATACCAACTTGACTCGAGCGCAGGTCATTGATGTTTGTCAAGGACTTCAGAAATCTCAGTTAGGAAGGATATCCCGGGCTTGGTTGCTTTCATCTCCGGATGGTGTTCGGACACCCATACAATTATATGTAGATGGGGCGAGATAACTTTCTCCTTGGAGAGTGTGGCTCTCTTGTTGAATCTTCCGCTAACCGGAATCTTAGAATCCAATTATCCGAAAGTGAGGTGAAGATGCGGGATGACTGGCCGCTAAATTGGGGATTTTGCTCGGAAGACTCCATTGCTGAAGTCGAAGGATTCTGGAAAGAGGATGAAAGGTGTCCTTACGGTTTGTGGATATCTCATTGGTTTCCCGGACGAGTTGGAGCCCAATGGGTGCGATGATCTTCATGTCGCCGCTTTTTGGCTCTCAGTTGTCCGAGAGACATTTTTGATGACGGTTACGGCAAGAAAGGAATAAGACTGGAGTTGTTAGCGATTCTTTGTGAAGTTGGCAAAGGGTGAAGTTCTTCCTTTGGCAAAAGTTGTTCCTTGGTTCCTCGTATGTGCATCCGGATCACCTAGTTGCGAACATGCAAGTTTCAATGGTTTCATGAAAGTGGATTCGTATGTGCACGTTGCTTTTCCGCAAGTCGGCTATGGGAGCACTTTGAGAAGTATGCTCGAAACCGCTGCCTTCGCTTCCCGTGAGTTGGGGTGGCTCCCGAATTCTTCGATGGGTGAACAAAGGTCCGAGAGTTGGCGTGAGCTTGGTTAGTTTTCTCGATAAGTTGCATGAAATCAATTTTTCGTCCATGGGGGCCGATCCATAAGTCGGTGACTCAAATTGACACTTTTGCTTCTCGCTCCGCTCATGTCTTTGTCTTCGATGACGATTTGAGCGTTGGTGGCAAACTGTTCATTCAAAGCCGCTTGCCTTTATATGCCGTCTTTTCTTCGTGGGTCTTTCCAGATAGCTTCTTACAATATTGACCGTCTGCTCGTCACATGGGTTTCGATCAAGGGGTGCCTCTTGTTTAATGCAATGCCGGTGATCCCTAAGGATTCATTGCGTGTCGCCCTTGACGCGAGTACCCTTAAAGCCGGTATCTGTCTTTCCTTCTTTCAAATGGGAAGAGTAACTTCGACGACCTTCGGCTATAATGAGTTTTGGTGCGATTTAGTTTACTATGATCCGAGATTTTGTGAATAACGTGGTGGAAAACGTTCGTTGCAAACCTTCACCAGCAGTTACGAAAGAGTATCTAATGTTGAGAGATCCCAAGCGAAAGTTGCCTAACAATTTGAAAGCCCCGGTGCCAAGCAACGGAGAACAAAGAATCGTCTTTGGCGGGTTCCGGACGGTTTCACAAGATCCTCCCACGGCTCTTGTGTCTTTCAGATTCTTCCAATAACCAGGTATGTGTCGCCTCTTCATTGGTTTGTCTCAAAACACGTTAATTTAAATTGAGAATATGCGTCTTGTTTCCTTCGGGGCTTCGGTAGTGTTAATGCTTTCGCTTGCTCTTGCACGTTGCCAGGAGAGACGGCAATTTCTTCAAAGAACTCAGCGGCATTGAGCCTTCTCATAGCGACGATGAGTCAGAGAGAGAAGATGGTTCAACAAGTGAGAGTGATTCCTCCGGCAGCACTGGTTCTGTTTCGGGAAGTGGTTCGGTGAGTTTCGCACTTCTTTTCTTTGTCCTTTTATTCCCTCTTTTGGGAAATATATGACTCGAGTTCGCAGGAGGAATCTAGGTTCGGAGGATGATTCTCGGGGTAGAGCCACATGAAAACTTGCCTTTGGTGACCACCGCCGGTGACTTGGAGATGAGCGTTAAGCCAATTGCAGGCACGAGATATGGCTCAAACGGCGGATGATTCTCTCGATGGTTGTTGCCGTAGACATGGAGGAAAACCCTATGCGAGTCGTGAGGCCGTTGTGCAGCGCCATTTTTGATCCTCCGTGACGGTTCCATATCCGGGTCATGTCTTTGGTTGGCGGCTTCGCCATCTTGGCCCAGCACGGCGTTGTACACCGGAACTGGGAGAAATACGGACATATGGCTACAACTAAGAAAGTCACTAGTCGATTTGCGGCTGGTTAAGCGTGTGGAAGAGGCTTTATCTTCTATCGAGGACATGCGTGAGGTGACTTGGTCACACTGCTTCTCAAGACTTTATTGCTAGGATCGGGGAGCACCATCGCGATGTGTGCATAGAAAAGGAGTTCAACACTTCGTGGTTTGTCGAAGGCCTTGCGAGAGATCCAAAAGTTGAAAGATGCAAAGAATCAAAGCCTTTCCGAGGAGATTGCTCGACAGGAGGTAGAACTCAAAAACTTTCCAAGATGTTGACTATGAAGAGAGCGGCTCTTGAAGATGCAAAGTTGACCTTCTCCAAGAAGAAACAGACCTCTGTTGGATGATTTTCCTTGAATGTTTCTCGTTAAACTTTCATTTAGGTTCTTTTTTTTTTTGAAAGACATATTGGATGTCCGGTTCAAAACTTGACCTTTGATAGGCAATGGTAGCTTTTAGGGTATTGGATTTTTTCTCGATGAATGGTTTTGATAATATGACTACGATTATGTTTTGGGAAAGGAATATTGCTTGTATGAAAGTGTGTGCTAGCAATTGGCACAAGACTCAAAGATATGACGGTTTTAATAGGAACCTAAAAATAGATCGTATATCTTGTGCGATCTAAATTTACTCACTTCAGGTTTTGTGAACACGCCCCTCTCCGTGTAAAAGGCGGCTTTGCTTTGGTAGCATCGCCGATTAGTCCCCGATTCTTCGGTAGCGTCTTGACGAGTCTCCGGTTTTCGGGGTGTAGTTTTAACAACCGATAACCGGGTTGTCGGCGGTTGAGTGGACCGAGTGCAAGTCCCCAATCGCTGGTAGCATCTTCAACGAGTCCCAGGTTTTTGGTGTAGTTTTACAACCGGTAATCGGGGCGTCTAGCAGTTGAGTCGGATCAAGCGGTAGCATCTTCGGCAAGTCCCCAGTTTTCTCGTGTAGTTTTACAACTAGTAACAGGGTTATCTGGTAGTCGCGTCGGATTGAGTCACCTTCCCCCACCATCTTGACATCCGGGTCGAAGAACGAGATCGACAGTCGACATTGTAGCCGATAGATCAATCCTCCACTTGTGGTCGCCAATTGTTTATGGGTAAAAATCATTTACTCGCCGATTTCGGTAAATGCGATAGGTGAGTGAGAAACGATTCAAACCCTAAACAAATGTGCTGCCACGTGAGCACTTTATAGATTCGAGAGATCAATCTGTACAAGTCCCGCCTAAACCAAGAAATTGTCGTTCCAGGACTTGCTTCGGTCACAAAGTGGAGGAGAAGGGTTGATTTGGGGAGGGATGCGAGAGAAGGTGTTGAGGCAGGAATTCTAGAGAGTAGTATCTCGACTTGTATCGAAAAGTGAAAGCTTAGGAAGCTTGCAAGAGATGGAAGCTTTTGGGAGAGCTTGCAAAGTTGCCTTTACGAGAGTGTGGTATTTTTCTCCGACCGAGACTTGTTGTCCGGTGGAAATAGGTAAGACCTATTTATACAAGTCGAGATTGAAACGTACCTGGCCTCATGAAGGAAGAGAGTAAAGGGTGAAATAATGGGAGGAGGTGTTAACCGCATGGTTTAATGGGCGAAAACGTTTTTCACCATTATTTCCTCTTTTATTTGACCGCTTTATTCCTTTTCACGCTTTCTTAATGTGAGCGTAGTGTACGCTGCATGATGTAACCGCCAAACCAAAACCCTAAAGAAGAATCCCCCAGTTTGTGTCGATGTCTCGAGTGTTGGTTGAATCTTGATTGCAAGTGGCGCTGCTAGTGGCGTGTGTGGCATGTGCCAATGGCATGTGCGGAATGCCTTGGTGGTAGGTTGTACGGTTTGCAAGTTAGGTTACCAGCGTGTGTGTTTGGCATGTGCGGAATGCCTTGGTGGTAGGTTGCACGGTTTGCAAGTTAGGCTACCCGGCGTGTGTGTTTGGCATGTGCCAATGGCATGTGTGGCCATGTTGACCTAGTTGCAAGTCTTGCAAGCCTAGGGCGCTATGTTTGGCGTGGGCCAAAGGCATAGCGGCTTGGAAGTATGGCTTGCGACACGTGTTGGCATGTGTCAATGGGTACGTGCGGCCATGTTGACCTAGTTGCAACTCTTGCAGCCTAGGGCGCTATGTTTGGCGTGGGCCAAAGGCATAGCGGCTTGGAAATATGGCTTGCGGCACGTGTTGGCATGTGCCAATGGCACGTGCGGCCATGTTGACCTAGTTGCAAGTCTTGCAAACCTAGGGCGCTATGTTGGCGTGGGCCAAAGGCATAGCGGCTTAGAAATATGGCTTGCGGCACGTGTTGGCATGTGCCAATGGCACGCGCGGCCATGTTGACCTAGTTGCAAGTCTTGCAAACCTAGGGCGCTATGTTGGGCGTGGACCAAAGGCATAGCAGCTTAGAAATATGGCTTGCGGCACGTGTTGGCATGTGCCAATGGCACGTGCGGCCATGTTCACCTAGTTGCAAGTCTTGCAAACCTAGGGCGCTATGTTGGGCGTGGACCAAAGGCATAGCGTCTTAGAAATATGGCTTGCGGTACGTGTTGGCATGTGCCAATGGCACGTGCGGCCATGTTGACCTAGTTGCAAGTCTTGCAAACCTAGGGCGCTATGTTGGGCGTGGGCCAAAGGCATAGCGCTTAGAAATATGGCTTTCGGCACGTGTTGGCATGTGCCAATGGCACGTGCGGCTATGTTGACCTAGTTGCAAGTCTTGCAAACCTAGGGGCGCTATGTTGGGCGTGGACCAAAGGCATAGCGGCTTAGAAATATGGCTTGCGGCACGTGTTGGCATGTGCCAATGGCACGCGCGTGCGGCCATGTTGACCTAGTTGAAAGTCTTGCAAACCTAGGGCGCTATGTTGGGCGTGGGCCAAAGGCATAGCGGCTTGGAGATTTGGCATTGTTGCCATGGTGCGGCTTGGTTTGGCATTGGTGCCGCGGTCGCAGATGCTGCGGCTTGGTTTGGCATTCTTTGCCATGGTGCGCAGATATGCGGCTTGGTTTGGCATTGCTGCCATGGTGCGCAGATATGCGGCTTGTTTGGCATTGCTTCCATGGTGCGCAGATATGCGGCTTGGTTTGGCATTCTTTGCCATGGTCGCAGATGCGGCTTGGTTTGGCATTATTCTTTGCCATGGTGCTAAAGATGCGGCTTGGTTTGGCATTCTTGCCATGGTCTGCGCATATGCGGCTTGGTTTGGCATTGTTGCCATGGTGCGCGATATGCGGCTTGGTTTGGCATTCTTTGCCATGGTGCGCGGATGCGGCTTGGTTTGGCATTGTTGCCATGGTGCGCAATATGCGGCTTGGTTTGGCATTCTTTGCTACGGTGCGCAGTATGCGGCTTGGTTTGGCATTGTTGCCATGGTGCGCAGGGTGCGGCTTGGTTTGACATTGTTGCCATGGTGCGAAGTATGCGGCTTTGTTTCGGAATTAGGGTTCTGTGTCGAAAACCCTAATCTGGTATTTTGAAAAAATACCCCTCTTAATTGTTTACACCTGAGTTAAATTCTCTTAGTTAATGTGTTTCTAAAATAACACTAGGTCATGGGTTTTTACGATTTTATCCTTTGTCTAAAAACCACCATCAACAACAAGCAATTCTAAACTACCAAAACAAATTCTTTTTCTTCCGCCATTAAAACCATGTAAACGAACTCTGAAGCTCTATTTAATTTCTATGACAGTAAAAAATACTGCATTATAAATAGATGATGGTGGTAGTGAGAAAGAAGATCTTCACAAGGGTGTAGAAATATGAGATACACATGCAATTCAAATTAGGGTGTAGATTAACTTTAGGTTTCTTTGTTTATTGGAAAGTTAAGGTGTCGATATTGTACTAATGGTGACTGAAGAAATCAAATGACTGACTGATATGTTGTTTCGTTGTATTTAATTGATTTCAAAAGCTTAGATGATCATGGGGTTTCTTTATGTTGTTAAATTGAAAAGTTAGGGTGTTGAGCTCGGTGGGTGAGAATTTAATTAGAAAACTATTTGTCTTTTGAAAATATTTCCGATTCAGCTTCTTCAGGTATAGGCTGGTAAAACGCTCACAGATTAAACTTGTTTTGAAAAAAAACAATCACAATCAGGACTCATGCCATCAACATTCAATTCCCATGAATCCTGACAACTAAGTCACCTAATTTGATAATCACAGATTCACATTCACTTATAACATCAAAGATTTTTTTTTGAAAAAAACATCAAAGATTGAACCTAAAATTTCATTCAAATTTTCAATTACATAAACCCAAGTGAAATTAACCTAAAATTAAGAAAATACCATGCCCTTTTCATGAAAGAAAGCAATTAAGTTTGATAAATTTCATTCTTACCCCATTAGATCACGTCAAATCAGCAAAATCACCAAAGTTTCAATTACACAAACCCAAGAAAATTAACCTAAAATTCAGATAACCCATGTCATTTTCATGAAAATAATCAAGTAAGTTGATAAATGTTTCATCTGTATCCCCTTAGATCACATCAAGTATAAGTTGATAAAAGAAGTATTGTGCACTCCTTTGTTGAAGAATTGCTATCTATGGATGACATAACTGTTCATACACCCCGGTCTTGGTACTATATCCCCAAACGTCTTGGTCGGAACCAAGTATAACCACATTTTTGTCAATCGGATCGATACCTACAACCTCATTTTTTGTAATCGTATTAACCCCATGTCGTCCTCTAACCCATCATCGAGTCGAATATCCTTGTGCAACATATACCGAGTTTAAGTCACACCCCAACACTCAAACTCCTCTCCGTTTTCTTGAACCTAGCAAAACGGATCAATCCTTTTGTAAACTGCTATTGTGTATGAGACATGATGAATGGTGAAGTGCTAGCCGCTAGAAGCACTGTTGTCCTTGGTTGCATATTTCTGTGGATGTCCATGGATTTGCAATGACCAAGCTTATTTGCATGCCATTAGGTTCCCAAACTGTGAAAGAGCGATTCTCTGGTGTGCTTGGCTATATCTTCCAATGACTCCTCTTAAACGCCGAAATTCAACTGATCTCCTTTGAAAAGCGGCAAAACTTAACTTCGACTGTAAAATTTTCCAAGCTTACTCTCTAAATTTTACGCCAAAAAAAAAAAAAAAAAAAATTAAAGCTTAAGTAAGAATAGAAGGAAAATTGAGGGCTGCAAGGCTGCAAGTAATATGCACTATCTTCTTAGGAAATAAGCAAAAGAAGGGAAATAGCCTGTGACTGTGAGAGTGAGACCAGCATGTCAAACAGCGGCTTATCATGGTCCATATCACCGTCTCCACTAATACGACCAAGAAAATAAAACAATGTAATTTTAACGCGGAAGCAGAGGCTGTATTCAACCAGCCACACACTTAATGCTTTAATTCCTTTCCTAAATTTTCATCTAATTCCCAAGTGCCTAACTACCCAAGGAAATACATACACCATTGCTTCCCGATTTAAAGAAGCAAATCCTAGCCTTTTCATTTCCACTCCACTTACGGCATGTTAGGATACCAAAAGCGGAAGCCAATTCCAAAGTAGAAATAAAAAGACAAATCATTTTGTTGTATATTATAGATTATTGCATCACATAACATTGCACTACTTTTTTTACTTCAATATATTAAGTCCCTGTTAATGTGTCTCATAGGTCTATTAAATTTAAATCCCACTCAGATGTGTCTGGTCTATAGAAACTGATAGCTCTATCAATTAACAGGTTCATCTTTAATACCATGTACCCTTTTAAGGGAAGCAACGACATTTGTTATAGCATAGCTATGGACGATCCCAAAAATCTGGTTGAGACTCGAGCACAAAAAATGATGGCGTAGATTTTGTTTCTAAAGAATTTTAATACATCTAATATGAACTTTCTAAATCCGAAGCATCAATAGCATGTTTTTAACAACATTAAGCAACATCCCTTGCATTTCAGATCTACGTAACACCAAAGTTTCATTTTCCATGTCATATTCGGTTCAACAGAGCACCAAGCCGGTATTTGATATCGGGCCAAATGGGCTCAAGTTTCAATTCTGACCTAGCTAGGGTTTAGTAGAACTGACTACAAGTCCCATATAAATCTCCTTAACTGAGAGAGTGTTTGTTTCATCTACCGCTTTTGGTTTGCAGTCTCTCCTCACACTTAGATCTACCATCATCTGGCACTAAGATCTACTATCATTCTGATCTTCCTTCATCGTAATCCAGAGCTTATCTTCTGTTAAATTCTATTCCTCCTTGTCTTCAAAATGATCCTGGAAACTAGGGATACGAATGAGTTATTGGTGTTGTACGCGAATCATCCTCACATACACAACACAAGATCAATCTTGTTTGTTTAATTTAATGTCATAATGATTTATCCTCTCATAGCTACCGCCAATTCTTCAACTACCTTATTTTCTGTGGGATCCTTCATGCGCTTCAATAGGGGGCATCTGAAAGAGATGAACAGAAATTACATAGTAGAAAGTAAATTTCAAGATCGCAGCGGGAATAAGGGAAACAATATTTTGAAACTGTCAGCTTGGTGATCCAAGTCATGATATATCTAGCTAATTAATGCAATCTAGGAAAGACTTAGTAATATTAGAACGATTCATTCTTGTTAATATGTTTTGGTCTACAGAGATAATCAATTTGTTGTTGTATTAACTTTTTATGCTGAAATTTATCAAAGAAAATCATCAGATTCTATTTCAAAATATCGCTGCCTTGCATAACATTCTCGATAGATGGCCTATTTTAAGTTTCAAACTCGTTAAAAAGTTTTTAGATTTAATTACAGCATTCTCGACAAATCAAAGGAAAATCAAGTACTAGTATTAGTATTACAGCATTTAATTCCTATATCGGCCATCAAAACCTCACTGCTATGCAGATAATTTAAACTTAACTTTTTTGCTTTCCTGGTAAGAATTGTAAATACCTTAATTCAGAAGCAAATAAAACAACGAACCCAAGATCAATCAACAATAGAAACAGAAGTCTTATATTTTCTTGGAATAATTAAATCAAACATACAAAATCGGCATCCACAAATTAGGTTTCTGATACAAGTTAAATTAACCAATTTCATATTTGGATAAAAGTTTCTGAATAACCAACTTAAACTTGCCTCGGTGCATCTCTTGACTTAATTCGTTGAAGCAAAATGATCATGAATTAACAAAATACTCCGGGAAGATCTAATAAAGGAATTCCAGGAAACTGACTGGAAATAACTTCAAGACGCTCATTGATGAGAAATATTGGAGAGGAAAAATCATAATGCTGGCTGTTTTCTTTGATCGTGTACATAAATTCCTCAGGATCATCCAGTAATCCATTCTTTAAACCAGAGAAAATCAAATTGAAAGAGTTTTGGAGGATTAAAGATGGAAAACGAGAGACGAAGGCGGCTGCGTTTAGTGTAGTGGTTGGAAAGCAGTGGTTTTCAGTGTAGCTAGCTTATTTATAGCTACATCCTAAACCCTAACATAGCTACATCCTAAACCCTAACGTTTGTCGTTCTCAAGGGTAAGAACCCCAGTGTAGCACATGAGGCCCAAACAATTAACCCAATGGATGTAATCCAGAGTGACAACCCATCTCATTCAAGAAAAAGTAATGATAAGTAAATTTTTTTTTTTTTGTTTTTGGCTAACTCATAAGTAGCATTAACCTAACAGGTCTCTTAATCTCTTAAACTGGATAACAAAGTCCGGTCCTGGTTAGAACTCCAATACCAAATGTCCAAAAAAAGTGAGTCACTGTGTCACAAATGATATGTTTCTTTAAGATTCGGTCTTATGGAGTTTCCCAAGCTCTTCCCAGCTGAAAAAACCGTGGTCTAAAGCACATTTTCGCTCTCTCCTTCCCTGCTTTGAGAGAATTGCAGCGAGAAGACTCCCAAGACGGACAATCGTTACCCGTTCTCAAAAAAGTGAAAACGGCTAGCCATCATCCGTTTTTTAAGAAAAAACCTGTTAACCATTAAACGTTCAAGAGGAACGGATACAAACCTTTCTTGTATTTCATAGAACGGCTACCCGTTGTCCGTTCCTTACCTTTTTTCATTTACACCCCGTCGACACTCTTTTCAGTTTTAGTGTTGTATTTCATCAACCAACAAATAGTTGGCACTGTTTTTACACCAGCCCGTGGTATACATTTCCGAAATTTCTTGTTATACGAATTTTTTCATTGTTTTGAACTGCTTGTTTAGCGCGTGCTCACCATTTTTAATAAGTCATATTAAGATCGGTGATAGTAAATATAAGCCAGAAATATGCGTAATAAGTTCATTTTATTCAGACCTACGATATTAAGTTACACAGGTGCTACACGGAATCAGATTTACAACATTAAGTTGCGTCTTGCTACACCGAATCAGATGTATGATATTAAGTTGCGTCGTGCTACACCGAATCAGATGTATGATATTAAGTTGCACCGTGCTACACTGAATCAGATATATGATATTAAGTTGCGTCGTGCTACACCGAATCATATGTATGATATTAAGTTGCAGAGCGTTACAAATCAAATGGGTAATGGACTGGTCGGTGGCCGTCGCGGTCTGCTCAGGCATTGGCGCCACGAGAAGAAGATGACAGGGCCGGTGATGATGACGTCATGCTATCGCTGCCAAAGGAATATTCCGACGCCGTTATGAATATGCTGACGCCGTTAGGAATATGCCGACGCCTTTAGGAATATGCCGACGCCGTTTAGTTGCTGACTGTATCTGCTGACAGGATTTACGATGCGACGTTGCGTTAACAGGTTGGCCGACACTGCTGACGTGAAAGACGCTGACTGGACACCTTGATGCCGGGGTAGTCGTCGGTAGGTCAGGCTGCTGACATGGCCTGCGGACTCGACCATTTGCTGACGTGGCAGCCGCTAACAGGACGAGGTAAATGACACGGCAGTTGCTGACTAGGTCGAGTTGCTGACGTGGTATTGCTGAGGTGACAATTATGCTGACGTGGAAGTTATGCAGGGGTGATTCGCTTACGTGGCACTGCTGACTGGATCGTGTCGATAACGTGGCAGGTGCTGAATTTTGATGTACCGCAGAGCATCGAAGTTTGATGTAACATGAAGCATCGAAATTTCCAGAGCATTTCAGTTTGATGTACCGCAGGACATTAAAGTTTGATATACCACAGCGCATCAACGGTTGATAGATGCAGAACATCGAAGTTTGATGTAATAAGAAGCATCGAAAATTTTCCATTGAATTGACGGAATTGAGAACTTCCACCGGCTTGGCCGCCGTGGTAGGTCTTAATTTGCTTTTTCAAGCTCATTTACCAAAAAACTGTTACATTTTCAATCTCCATTTGAAATTTTATTTCATAAATCTCCTGACTTTACTTTTCTTAAAGTCTTTGGTTCAGCCTGCTATCCATATTTGGGTGCTTATAGAAAAGATAAGCTATCTCCTAAATCCTCATTGTGTACCTTTATTGGTTATAGTTCTCTTCATAGAGGCTACAAATGTTATGAAATGTCCTCAGGCAAAATTTATATCTCTAGGCATGTCATTTTTGATGAGTGTGTGTTTCCTTTTTCTACCTCTACTGTTTCATTACCTCTCATTGATACTCAACTTTCTTTAGAAACTCTCTCATCTCAATCACAGCCTTCCACTTCAGGTGAACAATTCAGTTCTCCTGCACCAAATATACTTTCTACATCTGCTCATGTTACCAGATCTCAATCTGGTATTAGAAAACCAAAGTTATTACCTGATTTTCTAACTAACAATGTTGTTAAGCATCCTGTCCCTATAGCTTTTAGTTCTTTACTTCAACTTACAGAACCCAAAACCTTTAAACAAGCTATGAAGATTCCTCAATGGGTATGCTCAATGAAAGAAGAACATCAAGCTTTAGAAGATGCTGACACTTGGGATTTAGTGAAATATCATAAAGGCATGAATATTTTGGGCTGTAAGTGGGTATATAAGCTACAGTTAAAAGCTGATGGAACTGTTGAGAGATGTAAGAGTAGACTGGTTGCCAAAGGCTATAATCAATTGGATGGGATTGATTATACATATACTTATATTCTAGTTGTCAAAGCACCTACTATTGGAACTATTTAGACAATTGCAGCATCTAAGGGTTGGCAAATTCAATAATTGGATGTGTCAAATGCATTCTTACATGGTCAGTTAAATTAGTGTGTTTTTATGGAACAACCACCAGGTTTTCAAGTTGCGGAAAAGAGGATTATGTCCGTCATTTGAAAAAGTCCTTGTATGGACCGAAACAAGCACCCGAGCTTGGTTTCAAAGATTCAAAGGCTTTCTTATTCAAGATGGATTTATTCAAATCAAAATGTGATCATTCATTATTTCTCTACAAGACCGACAAGGGTGTAATGTATTTACTTCTATATGTTGATGATATCATCGTGATCGGCATCTCAGGTACTTTGCTTACTTCTCTCATTACTGCTTTGAGTAAAGAATTCAAAATGAAAGATTTAGGACCACTACATTACTTCTTAGGAATTGAGGTTGACAGAAATCACACAATTAAATCTATGTTACTCACTCAAAAGAAGTATTGAATGGAATTATTGGTGAAAGTTGATATGGTTGGTTGCAAACCATGTAGCGCTCCAGTTGCTAAGGGTACAAGATGTTCTGTGTTTGATGGTGAACCATTACAAGATCCTATTTACAGAAGTTTAGTTGAGGGGTTGCAGTATCTTACTATGACCAGACCAGATATAACTTTTGCGGTGAGCTATGTTTCTCAATTCATGCATCAACCAACCACTACTCATTTGCAGTTAGTCAAAAGAATATTGAGATTTCTTAAAGGCAGCTTAGGGTATGGTATTGTTCTGGGTTCTTCAAATATTTTTATAGTCATTTGCATATTCTCGATTTTGGACAGTTTGTGTGCCCTAATTCAAGGAGGAGTACTTACAGGTATGCTATTTTCTTGGGTTCTTCTCTTATCTCTTGGACATCTAAGAAGCAACCCACAGTTTCCAGATCTTCAGCTGAGGCTGTGTATAAATCATTGGCTAATACTTCTTTTGAGATGCTTTGGTTGTCTTATTTACTCAAAGAGTTAGGTACTTCTTCTTCTATGCCTTATACTCTTTATTGTGATAATCTTAGTGTCAGTATCCTAGCATGTAATCCTGTTTTTCATGCTTGAACTAAACACATTGAGATAAATTATCACTTTATTAGGGACTTAGCACTACACCAAATAAAGGATTTCCTTATGGAAGAAAAGCATTACAAAAAAATACAAGCTAATTTCCCTAACTAAGAAAAATGGTTATCAATATGCAGTTATATAATGTGTTAGGATTTTCTATAACTCTTTTAATCCATTAGGGAAATTAAATAGGCTAACACTTCAGTTTCATTACTATATTTATCCTAACTATTGATATTTTACACTTTGTATTTACTTTGTAATGTAGGGATTATGTTATAACCATTACTAACTATTTCTATAACTATGAAAATGACCACTAAACAAGTGACATGTGTCTTTTAGTTTCAGTTTCAGGTGACCTGAGATTCAAATTTTCTGGTCACCAGAAAGTTTCAGGATACCGGGAAATTTCAATTTCCGGTCACCTGTAACTGAAATTTCCCGGTCACCAGAAAGTTTCAGGTGACCGTTCCATTCACCTGAATTTTTTTTCTTAAACCATAAACATTACTCTTTAACCTGCTACTATCCATCCATTAATAACTGAAGTCATCAAGAGAAAAAAATTGAAATGCAAGAAAATTTATATTAATATATATAATAAATTAATAATCAAGGGGGACAGAACACTCTGCTTAGATTTACATCGAAGAAGCGATGAAAAATGTGAAATGTCACAAATTGCACATTACAATATTGAACAAAGAAGTGGTTGCTCCTCAAAATAATAGCAGCATGTGTTCGGACAACATCTGGAGACTGGATTGATGTTGCAGGATGTTGGTTTTGTTGCCACATCCCCAAAACTTGTAGCACAACCTGTAAAAAAATCAAAATAATTGGTTAGCTTACACATGAGACGTTTAAGCAAAACCTTGAATCTATGCGGAATGCAGCTTAAGCCAAATAAACTTTGGAAAATAATCTATGTGGGCATTATAATTCGATTTGCTCAGTCCAAAACACAAGAGATATTGATGTTAGAATGACTAGCTTGTTCAACTGAAGCAAGCATACAAGAGATATTGATGTTAGAAAGAACTCAAATCTTGGCACGTAAATGGAACTGTGAGTTTTCATACTTGAGTTAAGACTAGAGTTGCACAAAAGTCGGATAATATGCGCAAGGAGATATTGGATGGGTATGGTTGTATGCACATATTAGCAAGGGATCCTAATTTCTTGTCGCCGATTATTCTAGACAACTGACCAAGGAAATAAAATAATTGAAGATATTACAAACCTGGAAGTTGAGCTTTCAGGTGGAGAATCATCAAAACGAAGACTGCTCTCTCCTTCATATCTTTGCCCAGTAATTGTGGCCAACATTGAATTATCACTTGCACTAACAAGGTTACCATCTGATGTGGATCTTTGAAAAGATAGCCTGTAAGAGGGAAAAAGTATAACAGATTCAGGATTGCACAATTTTTAATGAGCAAGAGATCCACCACAATGGGGAGAAAGTATGTCACCCATCATCTCATAAATCCCCATCAAATCAACACCCAAAGGGTCATTGTGACCAATCTTTCATCTATTGATCAACCCCAAGGCGTTGAGTTGATATCCAAAAGCAGCCAAGCCGCATGAACTGTGAGTTCTCCATACTTAGATTATAAGATAACTTGAGGTCTACCCATCCGGCAGATTCTGGATATTATACTTTAGATCTTATTTGACTCGGCTACTTTAATCTGTATTTTCAGAAGATGGACAATTGCATATCAATTCGAGCCATACAAATCTCCTTGCTTTCGTTATTGCAAAATAGCTTTCCCACTTGGTTGCACTCATTATCAAATAAGCATGTATACAGAACCAACTAGATGTTATATGCTGAGAGTTGACCTATAAGAATCTAGACATGCTCATGCAAGGATGAATATGAATCGTTATATATAAAAGGTTTGCTATATGTAAGTTGGGTTACGCTGTCCCCAATACTCATGAAAAGTAACATATACACCTAACAACACAATTAGTAGCATCAAATGAAATGGCTATGCTACCAGCAGGGATATCACAGAAGAGATTATTGTAAGATATATATTGCCGCATTCCAGAGAAAAAATGAAGTTTCTATTAGTATCTCCAAAGGGCTTGGTCGGCCAATATTTGTAAACCACATTGAATTTGTAGGGAGAGTAAGCTTACGCACATTAAGATCTTGAACGGCACATCATCTTCTCTTAAATTGTTGTGTTCTACTTTCCTGAAATTTTTTACACCAAAAAAAAAATTAAGTCACAAAATGAACTTCTTACCAGTTAAACTTCATAGAATGTCAGGGAAATAGAGAGGAAACTCACAATGTATACAAATTCCAAACACATTTAAGCAAGAATGAAAAGCCCATAAAACCTAAATAAGAAAATTCAGAGACCATATCATCTTATCATAGTATGTTTTAAAATTTCAACCAGTAAGTAAGTGAATAAGTTGGTACCTTCAGAGTATTTGTCCTTAGGCAAATGGGTCAAGGATTTTCATATGCTTCAATAAGCTCCAGAAGTTCAACTACAGGGAATATCTGCAGGCAAATAAACAGACCTCATGATGTAAAAAAGTTTTGTTAAAAATGAAAGCTGAAAAGCGTAGATAAAGGAAAACAAAATAAGATTGCTTGAATACTTACTCTCTTTTATTTTTCTTTGAAGATTGGTAAGGTCATGCCCAAGTCTGTCCCCTTCAAGTTCCTGAATTTGACCAATTACAATAATTTTAAGCTCAATCAGTAAAGTGCATATTAGTAAGGCAAAAACTGTAATTAAATCATAACTAAAACAGACCTCTTTAGTTGGAAAAATTCTGCAGATTCCATCTCCTCATTCATTTGAATATTGGTCGTAATTTCCTTTTTAGCATCATATTGTTGTTTCTTTCCTGACCTACAAAAACCCAAAATCCAACAGCCCAAGAAATCAAATTACAAAATCGAAGACGAAAAATTGAAATTGAAACTAAAAATTGAATCGTTTTTGTTACCAGATACCTAAAGCACCAGTAGCAAAGAGTACAATCCAAACCCCTGTTGATCTTCACTGTCACAATTCGAATAGCTGAAGGAAACTGCACAACACAGTCATTCATCATAAACTTCATTAATCAATCTCCATCCACAATTCAAAGCTACTATAAGAGTGCTCAAAGTAAAATCCAAGAGCAACTTATCTTGTTGTTGCCACAACCCAGAAAATCAGTAGCCTAACTGCATTACAGAGAGGAATTGCCAAAATCCACCTGTATCCGCAAGATATCATTAGCCTTAACAATAATTTACTTTCATTTTTATAAAGTTATAAACAAAATAAAAACATGTCAAAAGGTACTAGTATGAGTTTTGATCTCTGAGTACCTTCTCAACACCAAATCTTCTCCAGGAAATTGCAATGAACCAAATCCCTAAAGCCAATAACAACCAATCTAAAGGAAATCAGTAGCAAGCCTAAAACAGAAAGAAACAAAACAAAAGTGCAATAAGTATGTAAATAGACCTGAACCAAGCAAGAACGACAATATTCCTACAAGTCCACACTATGCACTGCGCTATTAGTCTTCTCTGACCTACAAAAACCCCAAATCCAAAAACCGAAGAAATTAAATTACAAAAATGAAAAAAAAAAAAAACTGAAATTGAAATCAGAAGTAAAACTTGAATTGGTTTTGTTACCAGATACCAAAAGCACCAATATCAAAGTGTACACTCCAAATCCCCCGTTGTTATATGATGAAACTAAAGGGATATTCAATTTAATTGAGCTTTAAATCCGAAATTGCAAATGAACAGAAAAATGTCCTAAAAAACATCAAAAATTATACCAACATAAACACGAACTAAAACCCACAAAAAAGGTTCAAAAACCAAAGATTAGATAAAACGTCATCACCATGAACAACACGAGATCTCCATAGTCATCAATCTTACCAAAACCCCTGAAAAATAAAGTTTCAGAACTCTTAAACTATTGAGAAAAAAAAGATAGAAAGAATACAGGAACCCTATGCAAAAGAAACGACTGTAAAAATGGAAATACATGAGAAGAAAGAGCAAGGAAAATCAGCCTTCAACTCAAGAATCACTATCACAGTTGAAGGCTTCAATGAAACATAAGACCCAATTGAACAGATCGAGCTCCCACTGATTAGACCCAATTGAACAGATCTAGCTCCAACTGATTAGATGTTCTTCTTCTTGTTCGGAAGAATTTGCATCTTAGGGTTTTGATGGAGGCGGGGCTGGAGAGAAGAACCGACCGAGAAAAAGGAAGAGAAAAGGGAAAGTGAGGGGAGAAAACATCTTTAGGTTTTTGTATAAAAAAAATTGAACGGTAAAGATTTAGTTAGGGGATGTCATACGGATTAGGGATATCTTTGGACGGTAGAGATTTTAGTAGGGATTGTCATACGGATCAAGGAAGTGTGTTTTCTTTGTGTTTTCTTTGTGCTTTTGTGCTTTCGTTTTGTGCTTCCGGTTTGAATTTCGACTAGTCACATAAGTCATGAAGTAATTTTAACTAGTCATACAGGTCATGAAGTAATTTTAACTAGTCATACAGGTCATGAAGTAGCCTTAGTTCACACTGGTAGACTCAAGAAGCATAAAAACTATGAACCAAGAAGCTCTGGCAGGGTTCCGACTTCAAACTTAGCATGATACATCATCAAAATCGATAAATATGAAGCTAAATGTCGATTCGAACTTCAAATGTGGTATAACGTCATACAAAATATGAACCAAGAAGCTCATGGAGGGTTCTGACTTCAAACTTAGCATGATACATCATCGAAATCGATAAATATGAAGCTCAGGGTTGATTCGAAATTCAAATATGGTATTATGGCATACAAACAATTAACCACAAAGCTCCGGGAGGGTTCTGACTTCAAACTTTGCATAATACATCATCAAAATCCATAAATATGAAGATCAGTGTCGATTCGAACTTCAAACGTGGTATAACGGCATACAAACTATGAACCAAGAAGCTTCGGGAGGGTTATGAATTCAAACTTAGCATGATGCATCATCGAATTCGATAAACATGAAGCTCAGTGTTGATTTGAAATTCAAATATGGTATACCGTCATACAAACTATGAACCACAAAGCTTCGTGAGGGATTTGACTTCAAACTTTGCATGATACATCATCGAAATCGATAAATATGAAGTTTGGTGTCGATTCAAACTTCAATATGCGAGAACGAACTATTAAGCTACTATAAGTCGACATATTGTATGCATAACCTGGCTCTGAGATGGAAACCTGATCGTGAGTGGACCATATAAATTAGAATAAATTCGGATATTGTTATCGATCTTCGATTATATATAAATCCGAAGAATATATAAGATTGAATTAGAAAATGATAAATGAATTCACAAATTTCAAATCCCAATTATGATAGATTAAGGGTTCCGGTAAACATTCCAACTTAGTGAAAGAGATCATTAAGGAAAATATTGCAAACATTAGTAGGTCTATGACTCTGATATGGATTATGATTTTGTGGGAGAGCATATTAATGAAAGGCCGAGTTCCCGAGAATTAATTGATAACTAACGAGGTTTCAATATTACAAATTAGCGCACTCGTCTGAAGATGTATTTTTGACTTACAACGAAATAAATATTGCTCTGGAAAATAATAAATACCAGATTTTGAAAATCAAACTGAAGATTATCCTGGTGAATAGTAAAGATAAGTTTCCATAACCGAACTTACAACAAACAAGATTTCGACATAAGTTGCACACATATAAATTGATAAGTAAATTGCGGATCGACGATGCCGACTTTTTTTTATTCTATCAGGAAGTTTAAATTGAACGAGACTAATGAAATAAATGTAAGTGCACGATTGACGAGAAGTTTGAAGATATTGTTAGATATAGTCATATATCCATTATTGAGGTATGAGATCAACTAAATTCTTGCAAACAATTACGACATACATACAAATAATTTGAAGAAAATTGGTAAATTACTAAATTTTAAACGATATTGACAAAATAGATGTCAATTCACTATACAAAATTACGAAATTCTTACAAATTAGTTAAAAACCAAAATCTTTTATCTAAATAGCAGATTGCCATGCTATCGGATGACATAGTTGTCTTAAATTAGGCAAGTGCATACTAAACAAGAAAATGCGCATCTAATCGGCAATAAATCATTTGGTATAGTTATAGATAATTTGCATTACTGAAGCACGTTACCGTTCCATATAAACTGCACACACAATTTCATACATTTATATAATTTGCACAACAAAGAAAACATTGATGAAAGATACAAATGAGTGAACTTGGCGTGAATCGAACACGCATTTTCTGCATCGAAGTCAGACGTGCTACCATTGCACCACAGATTCATTAGTATTCAAAAACGTATATAGTTTAAAGAATTATATGACTATCTTCCGAATTTGTCAACTGCAAACACATTTAATCACTTGGACAGACAACCAAGAACAAAAAAGTCAATTGAACACGCAGTTCCAAGAAACCCCTACAAAAAAGTGATTTGCAGTTTAGTCACTCATGGCACATAGTGAGTCAGAAAAGAAATTGGAAAATTGTGAGAGAAAAAACTGAAACATTACATTCAGCAGCAAGTTTTAGAATTTTTATTCTTTGGACAGTATTTTCTAGATCAAATGCATCTTTAAGTCGGCTTACAAATTCTCACCTATCACATTATATAAACAAGGAAATTATGAAGAGAACTCATGCTGACCTCAAGCAAGCTCGCCACATTTTTGGTCGGAACAGTGAAATTAATTCTTGAAGAATCTATGTACCTAGAAAAATAGCAGCACTATTGCCCAAAAAATGTCGTCCAAAATTAATTCTTGAAGATTTTCTCAAAAATGTCAATTCAAAAATCAGATTTCAGCTTCAAAAATTCGGAGAAGAAATTCAAAATAGGTTCAAACAAACAAAACGATCTTCAATCAGTTTTATAATTAAATCAAACTTTGTCCTCCAGTTAAATCTTCAATCGAAGATCCAGATTCAACAAATTGAAAATACATAAAGATTGAACAAAACTCTAACATAAAATTCAAAATTGAGCTAAACCCTTTTAATAGGTTTCGGATAACAAGGTCGGTCTAATTTATATTTGTGAATCCATTCGCAAAACGAACATCAAATCAAGCTGCCAGAAAAAAAAGAAAAACAGAGTTGCAAGTCCAGAATCAGTAAAGAAGACAATCTGCAACTTGACATGTTTCAGATTGCCACATTTTCCAATGCAACAAGTAAAAATGCAGAACCCACACTAACCTCAAGAAAGCTTACCATCACACATGGATTAAAGCAACAAATATTTCAGGAGAACACTAGACTCACATGGATTACCTCCATCTAACGATCACAAATGTGTTCCAAGGAGTAATTTCATTGATGCAGGAACTTGAATTGCCGAGAACTACAGTTGACAGTTTGATTTTGTATGTAAATATAGCAAACATGCTTGATGTTGCAAAAGTGATGAAAGAGATTAGGACTAATTGATAAACAAGATAAAGTGAACCAGGCGTGATTCGAACGCGCATCTTCTGACGTGGGGTCAGACATGCTACCATTCCACCACAAGTTCGGCTTATGTGTATGTGGGTTTCAACATTTCAAAGGATTTTAATAAAGTTACACAGATAGAGGTTGCGGAAAGTAAATAAAAGGAGCAATACTTGTACACATACACTGCTATTTCAAACTGAAATGAAGACCAATAATTCTAAATTCAATAGACTACTCTCTTAGGCTAAAATATTTGTTGTGGTGACCAAGAAAACGAATACTTACATAGCTACTTGAAAGCAACTTCATCAGGATCAGCCACTGCATGTTCATAGTGATAGAATATGATGACCTGAAAGTAGCATGACGAATTGACAATATCCTACCAAGTACAATTGACTACTAAACATCAGTAATTGAATGGCAACAACTCTTCCTGTATTACCAACCTTTTCCCCAATACAACTCAACCACCGAGATTTGCTACGTAGAGGGTGTGTTCCATTTCAAGAAAAGGTCAACAAGAGAAGTACACCCTTGTTCCATTTCAAGAAAAGGTCTCCCAATTGTCTCAGATGTCACACCATGAGATTTCTCTAAAATCTATGTGAATATATCATAATGCCAATGCACCGAAGTAATTCAAAAACTTAACAAGCTAGAAGTTGAAATCCAGGATTATATCAGTCAATTGCACCAAAAGCATGAACAATCACACTAAAATTGTTTCCTAAAATCATTTTATTAGCAAATCTTACCTCCCCAGGACCAGTTACAAAAGTACTTGCCCCTTCCAATAGAGGTAAAAGAATGCTTTGCACATCTGATGGTGCTTTATCAAAGTCCTCGACACCACCAGGAGTCCATTCAGAAGAGCCTGAAAGTAAATGTACGTACGATAAAGGATACAAATCAACCATTCACACAACAAACTACTACCTAGACTACACAAACCTGAGTAAGAGAACCGGCTGACATCGGAATTCACCAGGCTGCTCAGTGCACATATAACTCCTGATCAGAGTTTTGCCATCCATTTGTTCAGAACTAAGAGAGAGAGAGAGAGAAGAAAAAGTGTTGATGTACAATTTTGAAAATCTCAACTAATTGCTAAAAGCTTGGAAACTAGGATGATTCTGTGATAGCAGACAATATATACAAGAAATTTTTATGAAAGACATACCTTGATTTCTACTCTGTTGGGCCAACTCGTTGATCAATGCTGCCTTTCCAACACTAACAGGACCATACAGAAGTATGGGCCACTTCTGACTGACTGCTAAGAGGACCATCTCATAGCTCTTCCTAACAGTAGAGGTAAAATAAAAGTGGCTATCTACCGATTTCATAACCCTAAGAAATTGAAGTAAGGAATGCCAATCATTCAAACAATCATGTTAGAAAAAAATGGAACTCTACATAGAGTTTATAATGGACATGCCCTGCCTACCTTCTGTTCTTTCTAGCTGAAGCCTCCACTCGACCAGAGCTTGGTGAGCACTTGGTCAGAGCCCTATGCCCAAAAGACTGCAAACAGCGCTCCATATTGCAATTGTTGCTCTTTCACCCAAGCTTTTCTAGTGATACATCACGACAGAATTCTTCCCAAATGAATATGTAAAACCATGAAGAAAATAACATGACAAAAAATTGTTGCCAATTATAGTTTTTTGAACTAGCTAGATTTGCAAAAAAAAGAATAATATTAGATCGAACCGTAATAAGCATCCAAGAGCGTTTTCTTCAACCAGACCAAACTTTTCGATTGATCTGTCATTCAATTTCAAAATAATAGATAATATTTTTACTGTAGACCATCTTGTATCCAGTCTTGGTATGGTCAGGATCATTTTTATTGCTTGAATCAACAATAATAAATTGATGTACAAGGTCTAAGAAAGAAGACCAGTCCCAACTTTTAGAAAAAATTCGAGGTTCTATGTAAATGAAACACAATGCACGGATGGCTTCCAACAGATGAGTCCATCCTGAACAACAAAGACGGATGTTTAGACCAATTCCAAAATTACTAAACCGTACACTTTCAGGCAAGAAATTAGGCTTTTCTTTAACGTTGATTTCAAGTATACTACAGATGCAGACATAGTGACTTTTTCATCAGAAAATATCTCAATAGGATAGGATACCGCCTACATAGAGTTTAACATGGGTTCATGCAATTGTTCTTAATTGGGAGAATTTCAAATGTCAATCTTGGACACAGTTTGGCATTCCACAGTAAGTTCGGATGACAGATAGATGACCACAAAATAACATCGACAAGAACATGACAGATACATGACCACAAGATAACATCGCCAAGAACAAGAACCAAGTTTTTGAATTCTTGTACAGACCTATTAAACCTAACTCTCTCCGAAAAACCTAGCCACAAGAAAAGGGTTGTTGGTAGCCACTACGGGACTACTCTAATTTCTATAGAAATTCATCAAATTAGCAAACAAATACACACCAAAATTTTGCTAATTTATCAAACTACGTTTTCTTCATCGAAATAAATAGATACCCAAGAACTATTTACAGTAAAATTTAATGAATACCCAATAATTCAAATACAAAATTAAAGACGAACCGTGAAAATGGCGATAGAGATGATCACAAAAAATCACAATCAGAAACTCTCAATTGAACCCAATTTTAAAAATCCCTAAACCGAAGGTTAACAATCGAAGAACTGTAATAAGTAATCGAATAAGCAGAAGAAGAAAAGAAATCATACCAGTAACATTAAGGAACAAATTTCAATCACCTTCATCGTTACTATTTCTCTTCAGATTATTGAGTTGAAGAAAATAAAGAGAAATCATAAAAATGACTACGGGTTTTCTATTGACTGGAGTTTAACTCGAAATTGATTTTCCTCTTTTGAATATGAGGAAGAAGCCGGCTAAAGAAGATTCGTGAAGTCTCTTGATTGGGTTTTTCCTTGATTGGGGCTGGTTGTGTTTCGTTCTTTTGTTTAATGAAATCCGTTTATAATGAGATTCGATTTTAGTTTGGTTGGGATATATGGAACTCAAATTTTGGTTTCCACAGGAAACCGTGTGGATTAGTTCTGGGTTTAGCTTATCCTAAGATTTTAGAACTCTTTGTTGGTTCCAAACAAAAGATTTATAAAATCTTAAAGTTCTATTTTTACATTTTCTAAATTCTAAAATAATTCATTGTGTTAGCTTTGCACAAGTGTGTTATAAATGAAAATGAGAAAGAGTTATAAAGATGGGGTTGATCTTGGTGTACATCCAATTTTGGGTATGAATAGTTGTAATAGTGATTAAGTAGAAAATGTGTTAGGGATGTATAACTAATGATCTCACACTTTGAATAGTTATTTAGTTTCTATGATTTAATTCCTAATTATCGTAACTATTCAGGGATTTGCTAACCCTTTATAAAGGTTACTAGAATCATAATGGATCATTTGAGTTACGAAAATGAAATTAGTTAGGAATCCTATTGTTAGGAAAACCTAGATTTGGTGTAGTGTAGTTCAGTGCACGTTTCTTATTATCAGATTGTTCCTTCTCTTCTTCAACTTGCCTATGTTTTCACAAAAGGTTTGGCTCCAGATTTATTTGAAACTCTTGTTTCCAAGCTTCTGTACTTCACTCATACTAAGCTTGAGTGGGAGTATAAGAGTAACAGCTAGAGTGTGCCCCTATCAATTTATAGAGTGTAATTAATATCCCTCAACATCACTCTGTACTGTTATCTGAATTCATTCAATACAATTCACTTTACTTTCTCTAGATCTGATTATCTTAGAACCTTAACACCCTTTCAAAAAAATAAATAAAGTAGGTGTTCACATGATTAGGACGGGATTGAAGCACTGGGATTAGTATTGACTTGCACTTGCAAAGCATTTCTCGAGGCTACCCAACATATGAACGAATTACAAATTCAGATGTCTGTAATATATCGTGCAATATTTTGAGACCACCGTAATCTCTCACAATAAGGTGTTATGGAATCTAACTCTAAGTGGAACTAGATGAATGAGACACCAAGCAGTATGCAATTGTGAGATAAGTTTTGACTGTTTGCATTGCCACGAAGCGTCAGAAAAAGGAATGATCAACATCGACCACTAGACATGCCGGTGGTATGTAAATGTAGGATTACAAAATTTTCAACAACACTATAGTTGTGTGAATAAGGGTATAATAATTTTCAACAACACTATACACGTGGACCTCGAAGACCTTGCTGCGAAATTCCTAAGTTATGCTATAAAATAAATTGTGCGTCTTGAACCTTGGAGCAAGGTAGATTTTGGTTCCAGTGACAAATTTAGGGGTAATTGTCCGGTTTTTATGTCATGAGACATATTATGGTTCATCAAGTATATCTTAGCTTGAGACGGTGATTTTGGATCACAATGTAGATATCGAGTTTTAGTGGAGTGTTTAGGTCATGAAATAGAACTTGGGTCATATGCATATTTTTGGTCACACGTCAAAAAAAAAAAAAAATACCGACGAAATAGGTATTAAGTTACAAGACACCATAATAAGACTCTAGGTAATTATGTGTTAGGATTTTCTTTCTTTTTTTTTGGCTCAGTTTTAAAACTTAACTACGGGTTCTAGACTAGTCATGCCAATGACCGAAAATATTACTAGGGCCTGCTCTTGGCATGAAAACATCCTACACAATTTGCCTGAACGACTGGCGGTCGTTTAGCCCTCGTTAGTGCGAAGAACATTAAGTTGGACATTTAGGAGGAAGACAATGTTGGAAAAAACTGGGTTGCAATAGAAGATGAAATAGCACAGGAAGAGATTGTTGTACTCCAAACTTTCAAGGCTCATAAGATTTCTTTTAGACAATTATTTCTACCCTCCCAATAAATTGGCGATTACAACAGGTATGTGAAATAATGCCTTCAGGATACAATGAAAGCCCTACAACAGAAATTTAATTCAAGGTTTGTACCCCTTGATCCAATCAAGAACACATGTAAACAGAATTTCTGAAGATGCTTTAGAAAGAGAGAAAACGAGAAAGGTTTTCCGATATGTATGTTAAACGAGTTTTGGGAGATGCTATTTATAGAGGTTTTCGCATCTGTTGGGAATAAACATCTTTTCACCAACATGTTTCTCTTCACGAAACGATGAGTCTCTTCATCATCAGACATCAATGGCGTCTGTTGGATTTGAAAATTCTGGATATGTTTGAAACTGTCGAAACAGTTACGTACCACCAAAAAATTCTTCCGGGGGCGTTGCCCCCTAGAGACCCCCACCAGGGGCAGTCTCCCACTTTGATAGCGCAGTTGAAAATATTCCAACATTCTCCCCCTATTTTCAAAAAACCATAAAAAAAAAGTTAAAAAACTTTTAAATCAGAGTGACTGCATCACCGAAGTGACTGCCTACGTACCCGAGTGGGATCAAGCCAACGTAGTTCAAGCACAATTGAGACTAAGCATCATCGTTGAAATTAACACATAAATGATAGGTATCTTTTGGATTTGAACCTTCACTTAGTGTAAGAAACTCAAAGCCTTATCGAGATTCTATGGTGAAACCAGTCTTGAACCAAGTATCCCTTATGATAAAACCAGAGTCTCCACATATATTGATTTCATAAATCATGTGTTCTGTAGCCAAGCACATTAATGGCCATGTGCTTATATCCTTAATTCATGAGTCTTCTTTAGAGAACGGTCTTATTCTCTTAGGAAACGGCCTGATTTCCATACTCATATAGGTAAGTCTCGAAGGTGTTTCTGCGATACACCTTTTATTAATCACAGACTCATTAAGGATTTACATCCATCCTATTTTCTTGCGAGAACCCAAAGACTAATTAGAAATGGGAAGTTTTATATTAGTGCTCTATAATCTACATCCATAACTTGTTGGTACCACATTGAACCTTGTTTATCTTTTTCAAAACATAGGTTGGGTTTCTGCTATGGGAGATCAAACTTCTTTCACAGACCTTAGTCCCATTTCTTTACTTTTATTGAAACCACCGAACTTGGTAAACTCTTCGTAAATGGGTCTGCCAAATTTCTCTTTGATTCAATAAAGTTAACCGTAACCACTCCCCTCTTGAGTAGTTGCCTAACCATTTGATGTCTAAGACTTGCATGTCTTGACTTTCCATTATAAGTCTTATTTGAGACATTATAAATGGTAGCTTGATTATCACAATTAATCAAGACCGCCGGAGTTGGCTTCTTCCAAAATGGAATTTCCATAAGTAGGTTCCTAAGCCATTCTGCCTCCTTACATGCATCCGTTAAGGCTATTAATTCTGACAACATTGTTGAATCAGAAATACAAGTCTGCTTCTTGGAACTCCAAGACACAACATCACCACCTAATGTAAAGATCCATCCAGACGTTGATTTGGACTTTGCCTCTATATTGTTCCAGTTAGCATCATTGTACCCTTCCAAATCTCGTCAAATGGGGAGAGCCTTGCAATGCAAGCCAAAATTCACTTTGTACCTTTCAAGTGAGCCATAACTCTTGAAACTGCTTTCCATGTGTTCATATCCTGGATTACTTGATAAACGACATAACACTCCCACGGCTTGGCTATGTCCTGGTTTCAATCTTTGAGCTTTGGTATGCATCTTGTGCAATGCATAGCATACATAAGACTTCCAATGACACTGGAATACTCAAGTTGTTCATGAGTACGTCCGGTGTTCTTCTTTAACTTGATAGTATGGTCTAAAGGAGTAGCTAATATAGGTACGCCCATCAGGACCCCCCCTGGATAGCGCAGTTGAAAATATTCCAACAGACAAGGCCCTCATGAGTGTATCAAATAAAAAAAAGTCGGTCATGAAACAACATTAAATGAGCATTCCTGTGAAGAAAACAAATCAAGGTCAAAGACAGGATTTCTTACCTAGTGAATGGCCAAAATGGAGCAGGTAATAGTGGTGATGGCACACGAGAGTGAGATTGTAAACTTTGTTAGAAAGTACTTTCATACCCTTCGCGTGTACGTCGAAACGTATCACAGCCGTCTATCATCAAATACGAAAATTCATGAGAGCAGCTCAATCTAGTATTATTGAGAATAGATGAACGGACTACAATTAAACCCTAATCTCTAAACGTTATAAGCAGAACAGTTGCCCTCATATCTTGTCCTCTTACATCTAGCGGCTGTGCAGAGAAGAGAAAAAGAACCCAAAACCTAACCATAAAAATCAACAGCAGCAAACTCTATTGTTCATGATCCATCAATGGAAGCAGAAACTCAAATACATGTCCATCAAAAACAACTTCCCCACACAATGATTTTTCCTCTCAGAAAATTATGCTGCTTTGACATTCTATTTCAACCATTTTTTCAAAGATTCTTTTATTTCTGGTCTCTGAAAGGAATAGTTTGTTTCTGCATTTAATCGTCGGTTTTGGATGATTGAGTTTCCTGTTGCAGAAACAGCTGAATCGGTAGATTTCGATTGAGGGAGGAATTGTGACAACCTCTTTTTTTTTAACACAGTGCTACTACAGATCTGGGTGTTGAATATTTAATATTTGTATTTGTTTATCCATTTTAGATAGTAATTATAATGTAAGATTAATTTAAGTTTGTTATTTCCTATTTTAGATAACACTTAGGGAAGCAATGTAAAATAGAAGAACAAACTATACATAATTTTAAAGCGGAAACAACTGCAAGCCTCTTTTTAACAATCAGGATTCTTCTCTTGGTGATTATTCTTCACAAATGGCCAGATGTCAGCCAAGGTTAGGTGACATATATCCACTTCGCAAGGTATAGGTATAGGATTTGGGGGAAATGTAGTGACGGATTGGTATTTATTGGCAATTCATGGAATGAGAAGCGGATAAGACACCAAGCAGTTCGTAATGGTGAGATAAGTTTGACATTTCCCATTGCCATGAAACTGTAGAAAAAGGCAAGATCAACATCTGTTGGAAATTCAAATATTCTAAAGAACTTGGGACACTCGAGTAATGTTTGCGGAGATATACGAGCATAGCGGCGCTGCTCTTATAGAGCTCCTAGAATTCTAGTAGTGAGTGGTTGTGAAGCAAGACTGCGTAACTTTGAAATTTTTCAATTGAAGATTTAATTTTTGTGTTTCTTAATCCAAGCTCTAGTGTTCTCCTTTTTCAATTGTTCCCAATGAGTATGAACAGACTGAAAAAAATATTGTAACCACATATAAAACATGAGTTGTCGCAGGAGAATAGAGTCCTAAAACAATGGACTCCATTTGCAAGTCCAAATTGAAACCGAGAATGACAATTTAACTGTCATCAATGTCATCAATTTAAGAGTTAAATGAAGTTGTTACTTGTTTCATTTTTCAAACAACGAGATCTACTTTTACTGAATTTTACATTTAAATTTGAGGGGTGCAGTGAGTATGAACAATATGGGAGTGGCAAACGAAGTAAGACAACATACATTCAGAAAAACAAAAAAGATGAGCAGCATAGCGGATTCAATCCGGCTTACAACAGCCTAAATTAACAGTTTACATTACTTTTTTAGTTTTTAATGTGATGGAGATCAAAATTCATCCATCAGTTAATTAGCCAAATCGAAGAACAAACTTTACATAATTTTAGAGTCAAAATTGTAAGCTTCTTTTAACAATGAGGTATTGATGACTATTCATCAACTTAATCAACTTCCATATCTAAAAGGGCTTTGTTCAGAATTTGGTAAAGTTCCTTAACTCTACCGGTCAATCCGAAACAACCCTGCAGTTCATTATTCAATAAGCTTCATTATAAAGGTCAAAATACTTAGCTGGAAACTATTTAAGAAATGGAAATAAACGTTACAACCTCTACATGAGCTGAATGGTTAAACAAAGTATTGTCATTAACGTCACAGCCATACAGATAAAACCACCAATGAGGGCGTTAGAACCCTATAAACCATCTAGCATTTGTTGGTTTGTTTTTGGGATCCATCATTTCGCCAAAATTATACTACTTATATAACGAAATTATACTAAAATTGGATATTAAACCATCAACCCAAAAATTGGATGATTGTATTTGGTATTAATGCATTCATCGAGTAACTGAAACTATATACCAAAATGCCATCAAGTGATAAACTTTCCTCTAATTTTCGGTGGGTACATGAGAGTAAGTGTAAAGAATTTGTTGTAATGAAACATAATTTATAATGACTTGGACAATGTATAAAAGTATTTGCAAAATGGTATAATAGTTGTGTGTAACATTAGGAGGATGACTAGGCAGGCCCCTCCCACGAGTCAAACAATTTAAACACAAATAACAGCCGTCTATAACAAATCTTTGGTCGCCAATTTCAGTAAGTCATAAAATTCGGGAGCCGTGTGATCTAATACGGAGGAAAGAATGAATCCACGACTACAATTTAACCCTAATCTGAACAGGGTAGCTCTAAACCATATAAGTAGAATAGCTGCCCACATTTCTTCTCCTCGAACTTCATCTATCTTGCTGCGAAGAGAAAAGAAAAAGATCCAAAATTTGAACCTAAAAATGAACATCGACTGTCTAATTTTCTTCTTGTTCATGATCCATCAATGGAAGCAGAAACATCAACAACAAGTTCCCCACACGATGATTTTTCCTCTCTAAATACTATCATCCAGAATCTGAACCTTCTTTTTTAACCATTCTGTCGTTTGATTTTGTATCGCATCTCTTGATTGAATTTGATACAGATTGAAAGGCATAAGTACTTCAATGAAGGAGGCCACCAACTCAAGAGGGATGACGTACAAGGTTCTGTTGATGAAGATGTAGCCCTAGAATCAAACACTGAAAGTTTTCTTGATGTCCATTAAATTGATTATAGTGTATTGTATCTTTTTGTTTACTGAAATTTGTAGTTTCCCTTTGTTTTAATTTGGTTTGTTATTTTTTATTTTCTTTGTTCAGTGATTTTCAATAAGAATTTTCAAGACAATAATATCAACTTCTTTGCTTCAAGGAAACATAATTTTTCTGTATTATTTTGGTTTTCTCTTCCTCTGTAATGTAGCACAGACCAGGATTGATAGAGGTGAAAGCAAACTAGTTGCTTGGGATGAGAAGAGAGTTTAAGTTCCGTCATAAACTTAATAAAATTTGATTCTAGGATCAAGATTTTAGGGTTTGATAAAGATAATATTAATATTGATAATTGATTGATAATAGATTGTGTTCTCTAAACAAGAAGGCATAGCCTTTAAATAGGTTCTCAAGAGACTAAAAGAAAAGAAAAAAAAATCTAAGTAAACTAGGAAAGTAAAGACTTGCAAACCAAGTAAGCTAAAACAGACGCTAGGGATCTACAATAATAGAAGAAACTCGTCCTCGAGTTAGCTAGTAAAAGAACTTCAATATTGCTCTAGACTTCGAGTTGTCATCACAAAATACGAGTTATTTTCTTCCATGGAAATTGTAGATTCCACGTTCAACTGCTATGCCTTCTTGTTTAGACTTCAATAATTCTAAACGACGCCATTTCAGATTAGGTTGATGAATAGTCATCAAGACATGAATCTCCATCACATTAAAAACTAAAAAAGGAACGTAATAGTTAATTTAGGCCTGCTGTTTTTCCTAGGAAATTCATTTTACTACTTCAGTGAATTTGTTGTGTTCCATTTTTTGCCTGCTGTAATATGGTTTGAATTAACCCACGGAGCCGAATTAAATCCACTATGCTGCTTATGTTTTTTGTGAATGTATGTTGTCCTACTCCATTTGCGTCGCCAGTACTCGCCGCACCCCTCAAATTAAAATGAAAGATTCAGTAAAAGTAGATCTCGTTGTATGAAAATGAAACAAGTAACAACTTCATTTAACTCTTAAGAGAGGCATGAATTAAAAAAATTCCGCTTCTACCGACTCGGAAAACCCTGTCATTGATCTATAATCGAAGTGGACACAACAATATTAATCGAAGTTGACACAACAATATCAACTGAAATAAGTAACAAATCCAGACAGAAAAATCCTTAAGAAACAAGGAGAAGCCAATAATTTGTTTACCCAGATGGATATTAACTAGAAAAACACTTAAAGAAATGGTAAAGTGCAAAGCGAGATGACATCATTGTTTTTTGAGAGGAGAAATCATTGTGTTTAGGAGTTGTCTGTCGATGGCCATATACATATTTGATGTTTCTGCTTCCATTGATGGATCATGAAAAAGAAGAATATGAGAGGGTCTCAGAATCGTTGATATTTAGGGTTAGGTTTTTGTTCTCTCTGATGGAGGCCGAGAAGAGGGCAACTGTTCTACTTATAAAGTTTTGAGATGTAGCCCATTGAGATTTGGGTTAAATTGTAGCATTCATCTGTTCTCAACACTAGATTTAACGGCTCACACAACTTTTATGACTGACCGTAATTTCTCACCGAAGTTTGATACAACCTTGCAGTTCACAACCGTCTTATGGCTAAACACAGCCGAATGCCCTAAAATTTTCCCACGAGTCAAACAATTTAATCTCCGTACCTATCGCGTGCATGTATAAAACAAATCACAGCCGTCTAAAATCAAATTTCGGTCGGTGATTACTGTCGGTTATAAAATTCCGCCCGAGCCGTTAAATCTAAAGCATATCAACGACTACAATTTAATCCTAATCTAGAGCTACGTCTCTTGACCTTATAAGTAGAACATTTCTTTCTCTCCGCCTCTATCTAGCTGCGCCGAGAAGAAAAAAAAGAATCCAAAACCAAACCCTCTCAACAAAGAGCAAACTCTCTTGTTCATGATCCATCAATGGAAGCCAATAAATACATGGCCATCAACAAAAACTTCCACACAATGATTTCTCCTCTCAAAAAACTATGATAATTTCACCGGGCATGACTACCATTTTCTTTAGAATCCTTTCTAGTTGATGTCTTGTTCTCGCTAAACAAATTGGTGACAACGTCGGCCGAGTCTGTGTTTCATAAAAGAATTTCAAACAAATGAATCGGCTATCTTCAATTTAGCGAGGAGAACTTTTCTATCATCAGTCTCTTTTTTACATGCTACGTTCCTTGGGTTTTGAGGATTTATATTTGTATTATAATTAAGTTGGTCCATTTTAGCAAGTCAGTGTTCTCATCTTTATTAAAGATACTTTCAGGTTGTATGTGAAGATCAAGTTATTGAGTAATTCTAGTTTAATATTAATTTGAAGTTTTATTTTCTATCTATGGTTTGTATTGTGGTCGCTAAATAGTTTGCCTATGTGTATGAAAATAGCCTCAAAATCTCATTTATATTACATGAGTTGTTTCAGTAGCATAGGGTTGCAAACATTGCAAATCCAAATTGAAACTGAGAATGACAGATTAACTGTACATCATATAATGCTATGTTGTAAAAGGCGCTAGGCAAGGCGAGGCGCCAAGCCCAGCGCCTAGCGCCTTTGGCGCCCTAGGCGAGCGCCTTTTTTTTAGAAAAAATCAAATTTAAGCTTAATTTGGCGCCTGGGCGCCTTTTTTTCCCAGGCGCCAGCCTTTTACAACATAGATATAATGATTTTTTTTACTTTGCTGCATATGAGTTGAAGTGAGTATTAACAAAGCAATGTTCTGAAAACCGGCCCGGGCATTGAATTCTTCTCCGCATCACCGATTAATTTCAATCTTTTCAAAGTTGTTTACTGATTTATAAATGTTAACCTTTTGGGTATTTTGTCGATTTAGGTCATTGAAATGGAGATTGAAAATGTTTTGATGTTGTTAATCCTTACATGCATATATATTCGTTAAATCAAATTGAAATATGGTGTAAGAGATACAAATACATTCTGTTCTTGGTTGTCTGATCTGATTATACAGGAAAAAAAAATGTATTTAATTTGATATTAGTCAATTGGTTTGATTTTGAAAGGGGGATTCCATGTGAGGAGCAGTTTATTATCATTATGCCCTCAAATAATTTTTTTGTGGAAAATATATATGATATTATAACAGGGGCAAATTTGGAATACCAAATTTTATTGCTTGAAATGCACTGTTCATGAACAAATGGCTAAGGGAGTTCCCTTTATAGATAGGTATAAATAGATAAATAGAATAGATACTAGAGCAATAGCCAATAGTGGAGTTGCAATCAATACCGGGTCTAGTATAGATCCTGAATAAGATATAATTAATAGTATATCACTCACAAATCCCATCATCGAAAAGATTCAAACCTGAATGTATATACCTCGCGTACATATAATTCTGTTTTGCCCATTATAAGACAACCCAATAAATATACGAGGATTTGAAGAAAAAAAAATGTGAATGAATTAAAAAAAAAAAAACTCTTCGTAGCCGATTATCGGTTTGATTACAAGACAATCAAATCAACAAACGTAAAAGATTCTTTCTTTTATGGAAGATTCAAAAGTAAAAGTAAAAGTAAAACTAGTATATATATATATATGCATATGTAAATTAGGGTTTCGTAAATTCCGCTAACTGATTAGAGCAACGTGCGTGATAACGTCTTATATGAAATAGAGAAAGGTAAGAAGACGACACAAAGTAAAGAGAAGAAAAAGAGAGAAATTGTATTATTCATTAGTGTATATTTACAAATGTTTGGGACTCTATTTATAGTTTACATACTTGGTGCCCAAGTAATGGGGTCCTACTAAAGTGGACATCTACCAAATAAACTTCCGTTTATAACATTAATTAACTTATTTATTTAAAAAAATATTATTTATTAGATTTACTAAAGATAAATTAAATAAAGCTTTTGGATGGAATCTTAGCGACAAGCTGGGCTCCAACTCCTCTTTGAATAGCAACACCTAGTCTATGAAAGATAAAACTACCAAAACCACTACTAGCATCATTATGGGCTAGACAGTTTTTCAGACGCTTGAAAAAACACAAAGTATCTTCACCAAGGTCCCCTAGAGTAGAGAATGCTAGAACACCCAAACCATAACCCAAAGAAGTACACTTGTCCAAATATTTAGCGCGTTCATGAACAGTTTTTACTAAATGAACATTTATCATGAAAAATTAATTAATCATTCATCATGAGTAATTAATAGGACACTAATTAATAAATTAATTATAATGGTTAGTTGAAAAACCACAGCCATAGATTTATCTCTCCTAGACAAATCTCGGCCGCTCTTTGGCTTAGTTTGGTATTGTTGCAGCTTTTGTAAAAGCACTTTTCTGCTTTGCGTTGCTGTGCTGTGACAACCCCTAACAGTCAATCACAGCCGCTGGATAACCATAATCAATGACCGTAATTGTTCCATAGATAGATACCCTACATACAGAAAATTTTGTATACTACGTTCGTTATTTAGGCAAAGACACGTGTCTCTCGCCTTTGGATGTTTGTTTTAGAAGATTGGATTGTCACCATATATAAACAGAGCTTGGGTGTAAAGATTTGCTCCAATTAGGTTATTTTCGATTTGCGGCGATCCCCAATCTCTGTACCTACGTCTTCTTTTTCTTCCATCAGGAAACGTTGGAGAACGAAGCAACGATGGAAGCCGACTACCATCGGTGGATAACGAAAGCAAACACTGATCATTCGTTTTTTCGATTTCGCGCGATATATCTCTGGCAAGATTGGGATCGTTTCACATATGAAGAGGTGGAAGAGTTGTTGGTTGATTATTTGCATGATCTGTATATGAATTGCCTGCATATGTATGAAGACCAAACGGAAGTAAAGGATGACTTGGAAATTCTAACGGTACATAGGTTATTGCTTTCTAATATTGGATGCTTTTCATTTTCTAATATTGGATGTTAAGGTGTAATCATGTTGTGTACTTTCAGGGTCTTCTAACTAAATTGAAATCCAAAATTGCCGAGGCCGAAATACGTTATATTGAATCTGAAATTGCATTCTTTTACGCTACTAAAAAAGTAGGCATGGTATGGTTAGTTATAACTCAAGACTCCAGTCTTTAATTTAATTGCTCCCTATTATATAAACTCTTGTGTTGCTGTTAGTAACTTGTTTTTTCTTTTACGATGAGCTTACAACAGATGCTCCAAAAGCTTCAGAGTATCATAAAGGAAGGTAAGACTTCAGATGGTGTATTTCCAGAACGGATTCGAGGGATGCTACATAAGGTGGAGTGGGAAAAAGACCTTAATTTTGTTAACACAAATTGGAAAGAAAAAGCACTTGCCGCAGGGGCTCAGTTTGCAGAGCAAATAAAAGCCTTTGAAGAATTCAATGTTGAAGATATTGATGTGGAAAAGCCCGATGACATTGTTAAGCGGCTTGAGGTAGTGACTAACATAGTTTCCTAGATCCATCATCATATTATAGAGTATACCTGATTCTCATTTTTTTTTTGTACGGTACTAATTTTCACAGGAGTATCTTCTAGAACAAAAGAATGCCGATCCGTATCCACTAGAGGCAACATCTTATATTAGTAGTGGTCCGGATATGTGTGCACTTATTGAGCAAGTTATGTGCAAACTGACAGATATATGTCCACCTGATGACGGCATCAAGGTAATTGCTCTGCTCACTTTTCTCGGCAAGTTTATTATAACATATAATAGCAACTGATTGAGTGAATATAAATTTTTCCTATCATATGGGTACTATAGGAGGAAACATCAGAGTTCCCGATCCAAGCAGTTGATAGTGCCGAGGTAAATCCTGTTCTCCGTATGTTTGTAACGTGTTCTTTGTTACCTTGATGAAGACATCAAGGTAACTGTGCTGCTCACTGTTCTCGGCATGTTTATAACATATATTATCTTGAAATAGCATATAAGTCTTTCCCATCATATGTATGCTTTAGGAGGAAAGACCAGATGGTGTCCAGGTCCCGATCCAAGAAGTCGATATTGCCGAGGTAAGTTCTGTTCTCGGTATGTCTGTAACGTGTTAAATAGGAGCGCTTATTGTTTGAAATTTATGTGGTACTCGTTGGGTATTGAAAAACTATCAAATATTTTCTTAAATGTCTTCTTTTGTTGCTTGAATTCATTTTTTTATTTTGTACCGGTTTATAATTATTTCTTTGTTAATATTCTAAATAAAGATTAAATATAAGAGAAATATCGAAAATTGAAAAATCAAAGCCAAAACTAGACACAACTTTTCAATTTTGCCTAAAGAATTGCTAAAAGGTCCGGTGTGGTTTGGTTCCGAGTAATTGGGTACCCATTGACAGGGTACAGATAGGTTATTTTTCGATTTGTGAATCTTTACTTTACCTAGCTCTTCTTTTTCTTCCACCAGGAAATGATGGAGAATGCAGAAACTATGGATGAACACTACCAAAAGATGAAGGACTCCCTTGATCTTCATAGGTATTCCATTAAAAAACACTAAATCCTTAATCTATGTTTGGGTTTTGGGTTTCTGAGATGTCTTTTTCTTCTAATTAGGGTTTACTTGATTTCTTTCTTTTGTGGTATAAATAAATTGAGTTTGGATGTTGAGGGTTGAGCACAGGGTTTATTTGTTATTTTGTTCATAATCACAATCTTATAAGATACACCAATTGATTTCTAATTTTCCTTCTTTTAAACCTTAGGGAGCGTGCACTACCTCTCTTGAAAGATTGGGATCATTTAACATATGAAGAGGTGGAATTGTTGTTGGTTGATTATTTGCATGACCTGTATATGAATTGTCTGCATATGCATGAAGACCAAAGGGAAGCAAAGGATGACTTGGAAAATCTGACGGTACATACGTTATTGCTTTTTAATATTGGATGCTTTTCATTTTCGGAACTGCTACATACAGTCATGTGATGTTGAGGTGTAATCATGTTGTGTACTTTCAGGGTCTTCTAACTAAATTGAAATCCAAAATTGCTGAGGCCGAAATATGTTATATTGAATCTGAAATTGCATTCTTTTATGCTACTAAAAAAGTAGGCATGGTATGGTTAGTTATAACTCAAGACTCCAGTCTTTAATTGCTCCCTATTATATAAACTCTTGTGTTGCTGTTAGTAACTTGTTTTTTCTTTTACGATGCAGATGCTCCAAAAGCTTCAGAGTATCATAAAGGAAGGTAAGACTTCAGATGGTGTATTTCCTGAACGGATTCGAGGGATGCTACATAAGGTGGAGTGGGAAAAAGACCTTAATTTTGTTAACACAAATTGGAAAGAAAAAGCACTTGCCGCAGGGGCTCAGTTTGCAGTGCAAATAAAAGCCTTTGAAGAATTCAATGTTGAAGATATTGATGTGGAAAAGCCCGATGACATTGTTAAGCGGCTTGAGGTAGTGACTAACATAGTTTCCTAGATCCATCATCATATTATAGAGTATACCTAATTCTCATTTATTTTTTTTGTACGGTACTAATTTTCACAGGAGTATCTTCTAGAACAAAAGAATGCCGATCCGTATCCACTAGAGGCAACATCTTATATTAGTAGTGGTCCGGATATGTGTGCACTTATTGAGCAAGTTATGTGCAAACTGACAGATATATGTCCACCTGATGACGGCATCAAGGTAACTGTTCTGCTCACTTTTCTCGGCATGTTTATAACATATAATAGCAACTGATTGAACAAATATAAATTTTTCCTATCATATGGGTACTATAGGAGGAGGAAACATCAGAGGAGGAGGAAAAATCAGATGGTGTCCAGTTCCCGATCCAAGCAGTCGATAGTGCCGAGGTAAATTCTGCTCTCAGTCTCAGTATGTCTGTAACGTGTTAAATAGGAGCGCTTATTGTTTGAAATTTGTGTGGTACCCATTGGGTATTGAAAAACTTTTCTTAAAAACTTAAATGTCTTCTTCTTTTTTTGCTTGAATTCATTTTTTTTTTTATTAGAGAAAAATGTGGAAAAATCAAAGCCAAAACTAGACACAACCTTTTCAATTTTGCCTGAAGAATTGCTAAAAGAGTTAATAAAAGGATGAAATAAACGGGTACCCTATACCTGTCGGGTATCTAAATGGTTAACTGGTCCAATTCCAGTGTGGTTCGGTTCCGGGTAATTGCGTACCCATTGATAGGGTACAGATTGCTCCAATATACAACTAGGTTATTTTTCGATTTGCGTCTATCCCCAATCTTTACTTAACCTAGGTCTTCTTTTTCTTCCACCAGGAAATGATGGAGAACGAAGAAACTATGGATGAAATGATGCATGTCCACCACCAAGAGATGAGGGACTCCCTTTATCGTCATAGGTATTTCACTAAAAAACACTAAATCCCTCGTCTAAGTTTGGGTTTCTTAGATGTCTTTTTTTCCCTTTCTGTTTCCCTTTTTTTTCTTCTTCTAATTAGGGTTTAGATGATTTCTTTCTTTTGTGGTATAAGTTGAGTTTGGATGTTGAGGGTTGAGCACAGGGTTCATTCGTTGTTTTGTTTACAATCACAAGATTATAAGATACAACAAGTGAATCTGAATTTCCTTCTTTAAAACTTCAGGGATCTCGCGAGACAATACTTGGTAGATTCGTGTACTATCTCGGAAGCGATGCTGGTTCAATATTATGGTGGTCTGTATAAGAATAGTCTGCATATGTATGGAGACCGAAGGGAGGCTCAGGTTGACTTGGAAGTTCTGACGGTACATACATTATTTGCTTGCTTTCTGATATTGGATGCTTCTCATTTTCGAAACTGCTACATACAGTCATATGATGTTGAGGTGTAATTATGTTGTGTACTTTCAGGGTCTTCTAAATAAATTGAAATCCAGAATGGCTGAGAGTGCAATACGTTATATTCATTCTCAGATTAAATTCTTTTACGCTTGTAAGAAAACAGGCATGGTATGATTAGTTATAACTCAAGACTCCAATCTTTAATTGCTCCCCTATTATATAAACTTTTGTGTTGTTGTTCTTGACTTGTTTTTTCTTTTACGACGAGCTTACAACAGATGGTACAAAAGCTTGTGACTATCGCGAAGGAAGGTAAAATTTCAAATGCCGTTTTTCTTGAGTGGATTCAAATGATGCAACATAGTGTGAACAACTCGAAAAGATACCTTGAGGTGGACTGGGAAAAATACCTTAATTTTGTTAAGAAGTCACTTCGATGGAAAGACATATCACCCGCAATGGGTCAGTTTGCGGTGCAAATAAAAGCCTTCGAAGAATTCAATGTTGAAGATATCCGTGTCATTGTTGATCTGCTCAAGGTAGTTACTAACATTTGTTTCCTAGATCCATCATCATATTAGAGTATACCTGATTCTTACTAACATTTGTTTCCTAGATCCATCATCATATTATAGAGTATACCTGATTCTCATTTTTTTTTGTACGGTACTAATTTTCACAGATGTCTTTTGAGGAAGAAAGGGCTGCCGATGATATTTTACGGAAGGAAGTAAATTATATCGGTTGTGGTCTGGCTGCTTGTGCATTTATTGAGCTAACTATGTGCAAACTGACTGATATATGTCCACCTGATGACGGCATCTAGGTTACTGCTCTGCTCACTTTTCTCGGCATGTTTATAACATATATTATCTTGACATAACAACTTATTGAACGAATATAAATTGTTCTCATCATATGTGTACTGTAGGAGGAAACATCAGATGGTGTCCAGACCCCATCCAAGCAGTCGATAGTGCCGAGGTAAATTCTGTTCTCTGTTTGTTGTAACGTGTTATTCGTTACCTTGATGATGATATTCTTGAATCTTATCTAGTTTATTCATTTATATGCTTTGGATACTGTTTATTCATTTTATCTAGTGACTTGACATTTTCCCATCTCTGATAAGTTCACTTTTAGCTTTATCTGGCTATGAATGGTTGTTTTGGTTGTGTTTTGTCTTGGATCTTTAGTAATTATTCTTGATTTTGCTCAGGAGCTGGGAGCTGGAGCAAGCGTCAGATCCGTGTAATTCTTATTCTAGATAGCTGAAGGACTGCCGGATCTTTAGTAATTATCTGCCAGATCCGTGTAATTCTTGTTCTGCTCTCTTGAATAATTTGATTTAGTATTTACAGATCCTGAGTATGTTAACTGCGAAAAATGTGATCATAGGCTCAAACTCAGAATGTTAACTTAAATCTAAAATCTTTAAGCTCACATTCGCATGTATGCAAAAACAAAAAATGTAACGATAACGTCAGTCAACAATTACGGTCATACATAAAACTTGTTTGAGCCGTTAAATCTAATACTGAAAATATATCAACCACTACCGTTTAACCCTAATCTGAACGGTCTAGATCGATCTATAAATCATATAATTAGCATAGTTGCCTCATTTTTCTACCGACTCCGCCTACATTTAGCTGCCGCGCTGAGAAAAGGGATATGAAACCTAACCCTAAAAATCAACAACAGCAAACTATCATGTTCCCGATCCATAAATGGAAGCAGTAACATCAAATACATCACCTTTGACAACAACTTACCCACACAATGATTTTTCCTCTCAAAAAACAAAGATATTCCTGAGTTCAAATGCTACCATTTCTGGCGGTTCTCGGATCTAGGTAAAAAAAATGTTGGTATCTTCTTCTTTAGTACCTTTAATGTAACACAATGTTGGTTTCTACTTCTATCAGCTGTTAGTGTCAACTTCAATTGTGGATGGATGACAGGGTCTCAATTTCAAACAGCTGGACGGGTAGATTTCAATTAAGCAAGGAACTTTTTTAATGGATAGCCTCTTTTGCCATAAAATGTTACTACTTATATATCTGGGTTTTGAAGATTTAGTTTTTGTATTTGTTAATTCATTTTAGCTAGCTAGTATTCTCCTTTTTAGCTAGTGAAGTAATTGGTTTTTTCGGTATGGATCTGCTTCAGCTGTGGAGATCAGACAATTGGGTTTTAAGATCCACAGATCTTAAGGGATTTGACACCAGCTGGTTAGCTATTAATCCCATTTTTTTTTTTTTGTATTTATGATATATATATATATTTTTTTTTTTAGTTTTCTTTGGTTTCAATGAATCTTAACATATTAAATCTTCAGTCATTGATCGAATTGGAGTTAAAATGCCTCAATCTCTTTCAGACTCATTATTAATTTATGGTTTGTAATTAAATGGTAGTTTTCTCTGAATCTCCAATTAAGAAAGTCAAACTGAATCTTCTTTGAAACATAAAAGAAAAGACTACCATTAACTAATTTTCAATTATTGTCATTTGTTTGACAACTTAGTATCGATTAGGCTTCCTGTAGGAATGCTCTAAAGACTTCTACAAGACGTTTTGTGGGGAATTTCCTCTTCGACGCTGAGGTCGACAAGGAGAATGATAACTATCCGGACCAGCTTCCATCATGGCCAAAAGAGTTCGAAACTTGGTCTGAAGCGCATGAAAACCTCAAGCGCATGAAAACCTCAAGCGCATGAAAACCTCAAGCGCATGGACCAGTGTGATCAATCGACCCTACCCACTCAACAGGAGTACGAAGTGATTCAAAGGTGCGCGAGGGGCGTCATGAATGTTGTTGGCTGGAGGGGTTGGGGACTGCAGGTGTCATTTGATATCAGGGAAGCTTACGCGGTATTTATGGGACTACTGACCCTAGATATGGCACGTATTGGTGGTTATTGGTTTCGGGGGCATCGGCAAAGAGCAGAAAGATAGAAAGTGAGTTGGTCACGTCCTTTCACAGTTGGATCGATTGATGGCGAGTTTGTTGCACTTCTCACCGCTGAAGATGTTTGATAATAGAGTCACTGAGTTATGGTTTGGTCTAGTACTTGAGCTATTTAGTTTGTTTGCTTGCTTTTCAGTTCCTTTTCTTTTTTATGGTTGTTGTGCTCTCACACAGAAGGAAAGATCAACTAGTCTTTGCGTTTGGTTTATAGTTCTATTTTTGTTGTGATCACAAGACATATGGGAATCGTGTGTTTGGTTTTTAGTTCTTTTTTTGTTGTGATCAGAATCGATAAGGAAAAACTTGAATTAGTTAGTAGTACAGTATGTTCAGTTTCAATCTTCTCTGGTTAACATGTTGTGCCCACATTCTTTTTTTTTTTTTTTTTTTTTTTTTTTTTTTTTACTCGGCAAAAGAAATATATAGAAAAAGCTTACGAAGAGTAAGCAAGAAACAAACAAGGCAAGCAACCCAAAGGGAGAGGAAAAACAAGCTCAACCTCCCTAGAACCCAGAGAACCTAAAACATCTTAGAAAGAGACCTAAAAACAGAAAAACAAAAGATTACGTTATAAAAAGAAAAAGATCCCAGTTAGCAATGACTTGATCAAGACAAACCCCTTTCAAAGCATCTAGGTTTTTGCACCAGAAGAAAGCTTGAATTTTTACATCTTGTACGAGAGTCGTGAAGGTTGATGTCCCGTTGTTGAAAACGATGTCATTTCGACAATTCCAAATACACCAACAAATAGCTGCCGCAAAGCGACATGCCAAAGACATTTTCCAAAAAGTGGATAGATTATTCACTCTCCAACCTTTGATGAGAAGGTCAATGCAATTAGGCATCACCCAGTCCATTTTAGCACTCGACATAAAATGTTGCCAAAATGCAATTAGACATTTTCTCTCTAACCATAACAAACAACCATTAACCAAAAGTTTACCTTTCTTGTAAAGGATATCCATGGTAGCTAGTTTTTTATGATAAATCTGCCACAAAAAGAAACCCACTTTGTGCGGCCATGCCCTTGACCAAATGCTCAAGTTTTTAGTCTCCAACAAATGCTCCTTCGCAAACCAAGAGTAAGCTGACTTTACCGCAAAAACTCCTTTTTTGTCAATAGACCAGGATAAAGAATCTTGACCAGGGCATGTCATTAAGTTTTCTATCATCCCGAGCAAAGTAGAGACTTCATCAATTTGCACTTGTGAGAGTCTTCTGTCCAGGCCTAGGTTCCAGGCACCACCATTCAATAACGTCACTGCACAATCTTTCACTGTCCATTTCTTAGTAGAAGTAATGGAGTAAATGTGAGGGAATGCTGCATTAAGTGGTTCTTCCCCTACCCAAGTATCCTCCCAAAATCTGATCGTCTGGCCGTCTCCTAACTTGAGATTGGTGCATTGCTTGAAAGTTTTAAGATGACTATAAATAAGTTTCCACACTCCACATCCGTTTCCTGATTTAGGTTTCTTAGTCTCTCTATCCATCATTGTTGTCCCGTGTTTTGAAACCATCGCCTTTCTCCATAACGCTGTTTTTTCTTTGTTAAAACGCCACCACCATTTTGAAAGAAGCGCTTTATTCATACTTTTAACAGATTTGATGCCCAAGCCCCCACATTTCAGAGGAATACGACACTTACCCGACTTCACATAATGATAACCTTTTTTAGTCTCCGAAGCATCCCATAAGAAATTCCTTATAACTTGTTCAATAATTTTGATGACTTTGGGAGGAGCTATAAACAGCGAGAGCATGTATATAGGAATACTAGATAACACACTATTGATAAGAGACAACTTACCCGCTTTAGTTAGGCTGGAGCGTTTCCATGAAGGAAGTCGACCTTTGATTCTTTCAATAATTGAGTCCCATTTCTGCAATCCCCTAGAAGTATCACCGAGCGGAAGGCCCAAATAAGAAGATGGTAAAGTGTCAGAGTTACAACCTAACATTGATGCCATTCTGTCCAAATTTGTTGCTCCTGCGACGCCAAAGATGCTTGCATTTTGCAAAGTTGATTCGAAGGCCGACAACATTTCGAATCCCGGGAGATAGTATCTTAGATGATCCATTTGCTCAATGGAATCGTCAAGGAAAACTAGTGTATCGTCTCAGAATGGAGGTGAGTGATGTTGACTCCATTGCGGCTCATTGCGAACCCTCCTATATGTCCAAGATCCTTTCCTGTTTGCAACATCAGACTCAAAGCTTCAGAGACAATGAGGAAAAGGAAGGGAGAGAGTGAATCTCCTTGCGTCAAACCGTTGCACCGTAGTAAACTTTGTATGGGCGAGATCCATTTATATGGACCGACAAAGGAGTATTTGTGATGCATCCTTGAATCCATTTCCTCCAAAGATCTCCAAAGCCCATTTTTGCTAGCACTTCATCCACGAAATCCCAAGAAACGTGATCAAACGCCTTCTCGAAATCTATCTTACATATAACTCCCGGGACGCCAATTTTCATTCTCGAATCAAGGCACTCGTTGGCTAGAAGTGCGCAGTCCAGAATTTGTCTACCTTTAATAAAGGCCGACTGTTGATGAGAAATAACAAACGGTAACACCGTTTTCAATCTGTCTGCGAGCACTTTCGAGATCATCTTGTACACGGTTCCCATCAACCCAATAGGCCTAAAGTCTTTAATTTCTTCGACTACTTCTTTCTTAGGAATCAACGATAAGAATGTAGTCTTTAGTCTCCAATTTAACGTTCCCCACCTGTTAAAGTCCTTTACCACCTTCATAATATCGTCTTTCATGAATGACCAACATTTGCGAATTACCATAACCTGAAAACCATCCGGGCCTGGCGCCTTGTTCTGCCCCAATCTTTTAAGAGCGTCAACACACTCCGATTCGGAAATAGGAGTTTCTAATTGAAGAGCCATATCCTTGGTTATCTGTTTAAACTTCATGTTCCCAACTGAAGGTCTTGGGGACTTTTTGTTTTCAAACAAATTGGAGAATAACTCAGTGATCGAAGATTTGATGACTTGTTTATCCTCCGTCAACTGACCTTTAATCTTTAGGGACCTTATCGTGTTTCTTCTCTTTTGTAACTTAGCTTTTCTATGGAAGTATCTTTGTATTTCTATCCCCATCTTTATCCCAAGACATTCCTCTTTTTTGAATCATCATGATGTGCTTTCTATCGACCATAGTCTCAAAATCCTGTTTTAGCTTATCCCTTTTCAGGGATTGAGAAGGAGAGATAGTTCTGTCATCCACGAGATTGTCAAGGACAGAAAGTTCACTAATAATGCTTTCTATCTGCCTATCTACTTTCCCGAACACGTTCTTATTCCAATCCTTGATGTCGCCCTTCAACGCTTGAAGTTTCTTAGCGAGGATGAAGCCTGCTGAGCCATAAAAGACATAAGACTCCCACCAACCTTTCATAAGCTCCAAAAGATTAGTGTTATGTAACCACATTGCCTGGAATCTATAAGGAGGAGGACCCCAGTCTTGTACATCACAACTGAATTTTGTAGGAGCATGGTCGGACATTGGTCTTCCTAGAATTTCCGCCGCCAAGGTGGGGAAGTGATGATCAAAGTCTGAGGTGACCAGAATCTATCGAGTTTGCTTTTATTTTTCCACGTAAATTGACCACCCGTCATGTAGAGATTTGAAAGCTCATTATCATTCATAAAACGGGTGAAGTCTTTCATTCCCCTAGTTATCTTGTTGCATTCCCTTCTTTCGCACATAAGTAACACCTCGTTGAAGTCACCACCAATGCAACTAGGAAGTTGCCAAAGATCATGAACTTGTGAGAGCTCTGCCCACAAAGTTCGACGAAGCACTTCATCACAGGGAGCGTAAACCCCTGACATGATGCACTGGAAACCATCTAAGAGAAACTTGCATTTCAAACTGAGAGAAAATTGATTTATAATATGGTCCTCTACCTCAATTGTGTTTTTATTCCAAATGAGAAGCAAACCCTCTGAAAAACCCACAGAATTGATGGCTTTCCAATCACAAATACCACTACCCCAAATCTGGCTAACAATGTGATCATTGCAGAATTCTAATCTGGTTTCTTGAAGAATTAGGAGATCAGGTTTCCACAATTTAACACACTGATGAATTCTAGCCCTTCTTTTCCTTTTCCTGAGACTATTAACATTCCATGAGATACAACTAAACATTAAAAACAACACCCAAAAACCCAACAAAGAAAACCAACGATTAACTGTTGATCTCCTCCTCCACCTGTATTTGATCTTTAAAAGCATCTACATGAAATTGAATCCCTTCCACAACCATTGCCATGTATTCTTCCTTTGTGTCTGGAAATAACATTCCAGTAGGACTTAACACACCCTTTGCCATATCAAATAAAGTGCCAAATTTCTTCTCAAGATAGCGTTGAGCTTGCGCAATTTTTAAAGGGTCTCTTTGATTACCCTTAAAGCAAGAACTATTAGGAGCTGAAGTAGAGATTACCTTAGGAGTTGATTTAGAAGATGGGGATATTCAAGAGGCTGAACTATTGTGCCCACATTCTTTGTTTAATATTCAAGAGGCTGTTAGTTGTAGTTGAGAATTCAGAATGTTCTTCTTTTGAAATTTCATTGCAAATGAAGGAGACCTCAACCTTAATCGATAAACTCATATCCCCACAAGTATTTGAAAAGAGAAACTTGTTTTTCCTCTTCATTTTTAAGGTTGATCGTTTTAAACTCAACAGCAAATATAGCATAATGAAAATACCGTTTTAAGGTTCATTTTTGTTCACAATTTAGCATAAAAATTCCATTTTCCTTTTTTGAGGACCTCATTTACTGTCTAGATGCACAAACCCGGCGTGGACTTCAAAAACACCATTTATTCAGTATTGGCTATGAGCTCAGATCTATAAACTAAACTGCGTAGCCACATGGGCTATCTTCATGAAGTCGGCCGTCAGGTTTCCTACTCCATCCCTCTTCCATTTTACTCAATAAGCCTCATTTTCTACATCGACTGCATAAGTAAAAGCTTCAAGAAATGAAAAATAGAGAAGTGAAGCCTAGTTGAGAGGAGAAATCATTGTACCGAGCGTTTAATTGTTGTTGTTGTTGGTCATCCAGATCTGAAGCCATTAGCTGCTGTGGCTGTTTTTGTGGCGGCGTGAAGAAGAGAAGCAAAACAGATCGAGAGAGAGAGAGGAGGCAGTAAGTAAGAAGGAGAACCCTAGCACGGACGTTTAAATAGCAGCAGGTAGGGTAAACGGACAGATAAATAACTTTTTTTATAACACCCTGCTTGCATCACTAGTTGATCTATCATATAAACGAGCTGGACCGCCTATGCTGATCACGTTCATTTCATTATGTGAATGACATTCTAGATAAGTGGAGTAAGGATCCACATCGCAGAGGCCCCAAACGTTTTTCCAAATAATTTTAGCATTCTATGCCAACAGTTTGGGATTCACTAAGTAAGGCAGAAAACGGTAGATGCAATTAGAAAAAAAAATATTGGGCTCAGTTCTCAATCTTAACAACTATGGTTTCTAGTCATGTTTCCTTGAAAAAAAAAAAAAAACAGGGGTTCTAGTCATGCTAATGATAGTAAGTTTCTTTATGTGGGTTGCAGTCAAGAACAAGATTCTCACTCAAGATCAATTAGGAAAGAAGAAATGGAGGATTTGGGTCAACCATTGCTATATGTGTATAATGATTTTTGAAAACGAGGGTGTGTTTAATTACGGTCCAGCTCGTTTATATGATAAGTAGTAAAATTCTGGGGGAAATGATACATCCCAAAAAGAAATCACCAAATGAAACACGGTACTAGATGGTTCAAGGAGTTCTAAAACCCTAATCTGTATGACTTGACCCACATGATCAAACTCTGTTTAGCCATTCAGTTCACGTAGAAGTTATAACATTTCATAAATAGTTTCCATCTAGGTAATTATTCATAATGAATCTTATTGAACAATGAACTGCAGGTTGTATTGGACTTTCCAAAGGATAGCGTGAAAGAACTTTACCAAATCCTAAACGGAGCCATTTCATATTAGGTTGATGAATAGTCATCAAGATTTTTTATTTTTATTTTGATCGGCATAGTCTTCAAGATCTCATTGTTAAAAGCAGCTTACAGATTATGTAAAGTTCTCCATCACATTGAAAACTAAAAAAGGAATGTAATAGTTAATTTAGGCTATGTTTTTTTTTTTTTTTTAAATGAAACAAGTAACAAAAATTCATTTAACTCTTAAGAAGTTTTTGATGTAGGTTTTATACTGACAACAGTTGAATTGTCATTCTCGGTTCCACTTTTTGCAGCCATATGACCCTGACATAACTCAATTAATGTTTTATGAATGAGATTTCTAAGGTCTGTTCATGCATACTCATAGATCAGAATACAAACCATATAGGAAACAAGTAGCAAATTAAATTACAATTACACTAGCTTGGATTAACAAATACCAAAATTAACTATTGAAAACCAGATATGTAGTTGCATTTTATGGTAAAAGAGGCTGTCCATGAAAAAATTCCACGCTCAATTGAAATCTGCCGGTTTGTAATTGTTCTCTGCAACAGGAGACCATGTCATCCATCTAAAATCGACGTTGGAACCACCAACTGATAGTTATACAAAATATAAAAGCAGGAGGGTTAAAAGAGAAGGAGAAATCAACAATTTTTCAACCGAGAACGCCACAAAGTAGAAGAGAATCTAAGAAAATGGTAACAATCGATTTAAAAAAGTTGATAGTTTTTTGAGAGGAAAAATCATTGTGTGCAAAGTTGCTGTTGATGTTTCTGCTTCAATTGTAGGATCATGAATGGAAGAAGAATATAAGAGAGTCTTCTGTTTTATGCTTTAGATTTAGGGTTAGGTTTTGGATAAATTTTTTTTCCTCTCCGCAGCTAGATATGTGGAGGCTGAGAAGAAATGACGGCAACTATTCTACTTATAAGGTTTTGAAATGAAGCTCTAGGGTTAAATTACAGTCGTTGATATGTTTTAGACTTAACGGCTCACACGAACTTAATGGCTGACAGTAATCGCTGACCGAGGAGATTAAATTGTTTGACTCGTGGGAAAATTTTAAGGCACATCTCTAAGAAAGTTGATGGTCTCATGTCAAAGGGCGTATGCCAGTAAGAGCACCCAAAGTTATATCATGATGAGTGCAAACAATGACGGTCAACAGCTAGATCAAGCTATCGCTCTAACTCATCTGGTACCACTTGGTGAGAGGTTCGATAACACCGCACTACAGCATTTCTAATTTTCATAAAGTTCTGTGGCAAGCAAGTTCACCTTGTTCGGCTACGATGAAGTTTGGTCACTGTCTCCAAAACTTTTTTTTTTTTTTTGATCGGTAAATAAATTTATATATAGAAATGTTTGTGTACATAATTTTTGTACCAAACCCACTTACAAGATGCAAACCCACATAGATGATGTACCCAGTACCCACATAGAAATGTCCCTAAAAGGACCCAGATGGAAAACCACGTAAATGAAAGCCCACAAAAACCTCAACCCTCCCAAATCCCTAAATCAACCAAAGGAAAATTATAGCAGTGATAAGCTGAAATTGCCGCCGCCGCGACCCCATCTTTGAAATTGACGTTGGAATGAACTGCCATAATCTGTACCACCGTCTTCAACACCAGATCCATCAAACCACCGTTGAAACCGCTTTAGAAAAGTTAGGAAAGTTTTGCTCAAAGTTTTTGATTGAAGATGATGTTGAAGAAGCGAGCAAAATCAAACAGAAAAACCAGTAAGGTTAGGATTTGAACCACCCTGCCGTCAATATCGTCGGACCCTTGAACGAAATCCACCTCCATACACACAGACGTCTTCCATAACCAAACCATCATAACGAAATCGTCGCCACTATTTTCATCAATAAACAAATACCTCAGATGAAATCAGTGATTTCGAATGATGTTGATTGAAAAAGATGAAAAACAAATGGAAATTCAAGAAAAACCAACAAATCAGCCCCACATCACTTTGAAAACTCACCTCTATGAAGAACCCAACTCTCAATCAAAGTACTTCTAACCAAATACCGATCGAAGCCGTCTCTGCAGAAAACAAAACCCAAAGGAAAAAACCAAGGAAATCTTAGAAGACTTAGATCCAGGGTGAGGAAATCAAACAGCCAACATCATCAGAAAACCCATCCTTCTAATTGATGATGTGCTGTTCAGACCCAAACATTAAGACCGGGAAAGTGAGGTTAAATAGAAAACCCAATATCTCAACCTAGATCTAGAGCTAAAAGCCCCAAATGCTAAGAACAGAACCCTGAAAACCCCCCAAACAAAAAATAAAAACAAGACTAAACTACTAACGAAATCGGAGCTCGGATTTGGCCGGAGAACAGACCAAATCCGAGCTCAGGGAGAGGCTTGAAAAGTTTGTGAAGGTTGCAGGGGGAGGGGAGAAGAGAGTGGGAGAGGAGAGAGAAAGAAAAAAAAAATCCAACGGAATATGATATTGGGTTTTGTGACTTAATACATATTCTGCCAGCAAATTAAAGAATTACCGTGTGACCAAAATTCCGCATATGACCCCGGAATATATCTCATGACCTAAACACTACACGGTTACTTCATATCTACATTGTTGGATGAGGTGCTCAACCGCAACAAGCAACATCGATTATAGTACACCCGTTATAATTCATTTTTTTCTTTTTGAAGAAAAGGTTATATTAATGAGAAAAACACCTTACACAATACAAAGGTTGTTACACATGCATGATCATGAGAGTTTCCCAATTGCTTCAAATCAAACTAGGATTAACAGACTTAAACGTACCGAAATCACAAGACCACACAACTACTAGTTGTTTGACAAGATCAATAATCTCCGTCGTTTCCTTTTTCCTAGATCCAAAAACTCTCCCATTCTGTTGCTTCCATAGTCTCCAATAATAGCATAATGGATAATCCTCCAAATTAGTTTACCTCTTCCTTGTAAGACGTTCATAAACCAAGCTTCAAACAAATCAAATAAAGTTTTCGGCATTGGCCACGAAATTCTGAAAGCTTTTATGAAATAGTTCCATACCTCAAAAGAATAAGGACAATGCAAGAACATATGATCCGTTGTTTTTCTTTCAGTATTGCAAAGAACACACAAATCACCGTCTATCTCCACTATTCTATGCCTCCACTCTTCACCCATTATAATTCATTGCAGTGCCACCAATCCGTGCAACGATTCATTTTTTCCAATATTAGACTCACTTATTCAAATCAACCTTCCAAGTCCTTTTGTTACTGCGCCACCGGAACATCACTACATCACTACGACAAGTCAATTTCGGGAGTTGCTACTAGAAGAAGTTCTCATCAAATTTTCATGGTACTTTTTTTCCTTCTAAACAAATTAACCTGTCATTTGTAACAAGTTAAAATAAGAAAATTTACTTTGGGAACACATCTGTTTTAACCATTTCTCCATGCTTTAAGAAAGCGATCGTAAGTATAGCATGATGGTTCCACACCAAAAAAAAGAAACTTTGGTCATATGCAGATTTTTGGTCAGACATCAATTTCTTTTATGCTAGTGAATTAGGTATTAAGTTACAAGACATACTCCATTATAACAAGGTAGCCTTAATGTGAACTTGCTTGTGCCTCAAAATCAGAAGTGCTGCAGTGAAGAGTTACCGAACCTCTCTCTCCAAGTGGTACTAGCTAGATTAGTGAGAGCAATAGCTTGATCTAGCTATTGGGCATCAGTGTTTGCACTCATCATGATATAACTTTGGGTGCTCCACCGCCACTGGTTCTCCTACATGGATGCCCTTTGACATGAGGCCATAAAGATGTGCCCTAAAATTTTCCCTCGAGAGTCGAACATTTAATCTCCTAGGTCAGCCGTCAATACTCAAAACTTCTGTCACCGATTACTGTCAGACAAAAGTTCGTGTGAGCCGTTAAATCTAAAGCATATCAATGACTATAATTTAACCATAATTTAGAGCTGCATCTCAAAACCTTATAAGAAGAATAGTTGTTCTTATTTCTTCTCCGCCACCATCTGAAAAAAATTCCAAAACTTAACCCTAAAAATCAACAACAAAAAACTCTCTTGTTCATGATTCATCAATGGAAGCAGAAACATTAAATAAATATGTTAGAAGTGTGTGGGCTTCCAACTCAAAACCAATTGGCTATGAGTGGAGTGGCTCCACACCTTATATATTAAGATCTAGGCTAAGGAGTTTAGCTATGTGGGACTATCTTATAGTTTCTCCAACATGCTCCCCCTCCACGTGTAGGGCGGGGGAGATTAAGCCACTACAATGTGGACCTCTGTACGGGTGGATGGGCGCCCATTGGGTCTACTACTCATTCCACTCTCATACGGGCCTAGCTCTGATACCATGTTAGAAGTGTGTGGGCTTCCAACTCAAAACCAATTGGCTATGAGTGGAGTGGCTATAAAATAGAGAGTGGAATGAGAAGTATGCCCAAAGGGCTGCCCGTTCACCCGTACAGAGGTCCACGTTGTAGTCGCTTTCCTCCGCCCTACACGTGGAGGGGGAGCATGTTGGAGAAACTATAAAATAGTCCCAGATAGCTAACTCCTTAGCCTAGAGTATGTTGGGCATAGAAATCTCATTTATAAAACATGAGTTGTTTCATGAGCATAGGGTTTGAAATTGAGAACGGTAGCTTGTAAATCTACAACATACTTCAAATTTTTTAATTTACTAATGAATTTGTACATTGTTACATCTTAATCTGAGAGAGTTGTAGTGTGAGTATGAACAAACTGGGAGTCGCAAATGGTAGGCATTAATGGGTGAGAAAAATGAGACCATCTAAAAAAACATAAGCAACATCAATTGGATTGTTTCAAACCAGTTCAGCAGGCAAAAAACCGGAGACAATAAATATACTGAAGTACGTAGTAAAACCAGTTAATTATTCAATAATCTTTATCATCAATTACCAAATACTTAGCTGGAAACTAGTTAAGAAATTCAAATTAATGTTACAACTTCCACATGAGCTGAATGCTACATAGAGTTTGGTGATTAGAGTCATGGTTATCTTCCTCTTGAACGGGACTGATGCACTGGGAATATTGCCCTTGCAGAGCATTTCTCCATGCTACCTAGATGATTTAGACAATTTCTTCCTCTAGAAAAAGTTTATCTGTCTCACCAAATTCGATGTAACATGAGAGCATACACTTTCTCAGAGATACCCCTAAAATCTCACCAGTTCCCACAACCCAAAATTAGTTAACACGAGTCAAATAGTTTAAGCTACCTTTCGCGTGTATGCAAAAACAAACAACCATCTATAATCAAACTTCGGTCAGAAATTACGGTCTGTCATAAAAGTCGTGCGAGCCTTTAAATCTAATGTTGAGAACAGATGAACGGCTACAATTTAACCCTAATCTCATTGGGCTAAATCCCAAAGGGTTATAAGTAGACTCGAAATCATCATACATATAAGTAGAACAGTTGCATAGAGAGAAAAAAAAAGATCCAAAACCTAACCCTAAGGTTCATGATCTATCATCAATGGAAGCAGAAACATCAACCATCAACAACAGTTTCCCAACACAATGATTTTTCCTCTCAAAAAACTATGATACTCTCTACTGTCTACTCCACACTTCACCAAATTTTTAGATTCTTTCCTACTCCATAATTAGCTAGTGATCTCGTCTGTATTGAAGATACTTTCAGTTTGTTTGTAAAAATCAAGTTATTGAGTAATTTGTAACTAATTTAAGTTTGTTATTTGCATCCATGGTTTGTTTGTTCTCTGTGGGTTATGTAGTTTGGTTCTGGTTATATGCATTGTGCGCAATGAGTATGAACGGACCTTAGAGATCTCATTTACAAAACAAATGGGTTGCTTCAGGAGCATAGGGATGCAAAAAAGTGGACTCCATTTGCAAGTCCAAACTGAAACCGAGAATGACAATTTAAGTTTCAATCTAAGACCTGCATCAAAAACTTCTTCGGAGACCGTCAATATACTTTCTCTCACCATCTAGGAAAACAACCTATCTTCAGACCATTTCTCTTGCTCGTTTTCGGTTCCATTATCATCTATTGAGGGTTCAGAGAGGGTTAGCATGTTCACACCCCTAGTTTACGCTTGAAATTAAAAGTCCCAGATCTTTTAAGCTCCTAAGGTTTTTGGTTTTCTCCATCAATATCATCCTCTCTTCATCGTTTATTTGGGTATCTAGATCTTGTTACCAGTGGTGCGGCGGCCATGGTTTTAGGGTTTCTTCTCATTTTTGAAATGAGTTCTATCTACGGTTTTACATTACTTGGTTGTTTTTTGGGCTTTGGGTTTGTACGGACTTATCACAAATATGTTTTTCCTTGGGCCTAGCCATTTTTGGTTAGGATTTCAAAATTTGCGGGTTTCATAAAATGTTTGGGTACTAACATGGAATGTGGGATGTACACTATACAACGAGAGTTAAATGAAGTTGTTAATTTCATACAACGAGATCTACTTTTACTGACTCTTACATTTTAATTTGAGGGGTGCAGTGCGGACTGGCTAGTGGGGAGTCAAATAGAGTATGACAACATACATTCACAAAAAAAACCTAAGCAGCACACTGGATCAATTCGGCTCAGTGGGTTAATTCAAGCCATATATATTACATGCAGCAGGCAAAAAATCGAACACAGCCAATTCGCTAAAGTAGTCAAATGAATTTCCTTGATAAAACTATTGTACATTAATTTTTAGTTCTTAATGTGATGGTAATTAAATATCATCCCTCTACTAAGTTAATTAGTCAAAATGAAGAACAAACTTTACATAATTTTAGAGTCAAAAATGTAAGTTGCTTTTAACAATGAGGTCTTGATGACCATTCATCAACTTAATCTGAAATAGCTTCATTTAGAATTTGGTAAAATTCTTTCACGCTATCCTTTCGCAAGTCGGATACAACCTTGCAGTTCATTATTTAAGAAATGCAAATAATGCTATAACTAACATCATACGTGTGACGGAGTTGTCGTTTGAATGGCTTTTCAGAGTTTCCATTCACAGCCGTCTAATCTTATGGATAGCTGAATACCCTAAAATTTTCCCACGAGTCAAACAATTTAATACCCTAAAATCACAGCCGTCTATAATCAGCTTATAAGTCATAAGATTCGTGTGAACGGCTGCCAATAAACCCTAATCTGAACGGGCTACATCTCAAAACCTTATAAGTAGAGAACAGTTGCCCTCATTTCTTCTCCGCCTCCATCTACATAGAGAGAAAAAGATTAACCCTAAAAATAAACATCAACAGATTCTCGTATGTTGTTCTTTTACATGATCTATCATCAATGGAAACAGAAACATCAAATATGTGGCAATCAACAACAACTTCCCAACACAATGATTTCTCCTCTCAAAAAGCTATGATACTCTTTGCTTCTTTCTTTACCAAATCTTTAGATTCTTTTCTAGCAACTCTCGCTCTCGGCAGGCTTCTCCTTGTTTCATAACCAACTTTCCTATTGGATTTATTTCGGATTTATTTCTAGTGTAAGTTGTTAGAGTAACTTCGGTTATGGATGGATGTCAGGGTCTCAATGGCAGCTGTTTTACCGTAAATCTCACATATCTGGGGTTTGAAGATTTATTTATTTTTATTTTTTTAATTAGTTAATCCATTTTAATTAAGTCTAGTGTCTCCTCTTAAGATACTTTCAGTTTGAATGTATAACTCAACTTATTGAGTAATCTAAAACTGAGAATTACAATTAACTTAGCTGTTAATCTAAAACTTACAACTTACAATGAGATCTACGTTTGTTTTTTACTTCTCCATACACATTTATAAAGACATAGCATCAGTGGATTAATTCGAACAATATTAAAGAAGGCCAAAAATTGCACACGAAGAAATTTTACTTGTTCTTAGTGTGATGGAATTCAAATTCATTTGTCCACTAAGTTAACATTAGTCAATATAGTCAGGCCCCAATTGTACACAGCCAACTAGTACTGCACTACAGGAAGCAATGTAATATGGAAGAACAAACTTTACATGATTTTAGAGGAAAAAAAATCGCAAGATGGGTTCGTCTCTTACCAAATACCTAACTGGAAATTATTCAATAAGATTAGTCAGTTCATTGTTCAATAAGATTCATTATAAATTACCAAATACCTAACTGGAAATTATTTAAAAAATGCAAATAATGTTATAAATAACCTCTACATGAGCTGAATGGCTAAACAGAGTTTCAACATGTGCGTCAAGACATACAGATAAGACCATCAATGAGGGTGTACGTTGAACTCATTAAACCATCTAGTATGTGTTTTATTTGGTGGTTTCTTTTTGGGATGTATCATTTTCCTTGAAATTTTACTACTTATCATATCTTACGAAATTATACTACTTATCACACTATTGAACCATCAACCCAGAAATTGGATGATTGTATTTGGTATTTAGTAATGCATGCATTGAGTAAATGAAACTTAGTAGTAAAATGCCATCAAGTGGTGAACTTTAGAGGAGAAAAACAAACCTCAATAGAGAGAAAAGTCTATTCCAACACCACCGGCACAACTTAGTAGTAAAATTCCATCAACCTGCATACAGTTTAAAGACCCACAATTTCTAAATTTTTTTTTAATCTTTTTGTCTTATTTCTGGATTAAAAATTTAGAAACCTAATAGCCTAATTTAGGCTCCCAACTGGCTCCTCGAATTTGATTTTTAAGACATCTTATGATTCTCGTTCCCGTTCTCGATTTCGTTCCCGACCACGCTCTCGCTCCCGGCCAAGCTTGTCCCATCTTTCAGAATATTTCAACATAGACGCCCATATCCACCTTCCCCGAGTGTTCTCGTTTCCTGAAACGTTTCAGTAAATGACATCGATGCACAATGGGACACATTTCGCTTATAATACCAGGATAGTGGACATATAATACTTCACAGAGTCACCAAACAAGGAACTTGCTTGCGCTAAAACTTTTTAAAAGTTAGAAATGCTGTGGTGTTATCAAGCCTTTGTCAAGGGGAACTAAATTGATAGCTTGATCTAGTTGTTGGCCATTACTTTAGCGTTTGCACACGATTTTTGGTGCTCTTATTTTGACATGGGAGCACTCACTTTCTTATAGGTATGCCCCAAAATCTTCCCTCGAGTCAAAATTAGTTAACGCGAGTCAAATAATTTAAGACACCTTTGGCATCTATGTGAAAAATAATATATATCACAGGACCGTCTGTGATTAAATTTGATTAGCCATAAAATTTGTGTAAGCCGTTAAATTTAGTATTAAAAAGCAGACAAACGATTACTATTTAACCCTAAAATGAACGGACTAGATCTATCTCTGAACCTTACAAGTAGAACAGCAGAACAGCAGACTTTCATATGTTCTTTCCTCTCAGCCTCCATGGAGAGGAAAAAAAATCCAAAATCTAACCCTAAAAATCAAGAACATCAGACTTTCATATGTTCTTTTTGTTCATGATCCATAAATGGAAGCAGAAACATATGTCCATCAACAACAACTTCCCCACACAATGATTTCTTCTCTCAAAGAACTAAGATATTATCTCTTTTGGCTTTTACGAGATTTTTTTAGATTCGTTTCTAATTGATCTTATTTCAGGTAAACAAGTTATTGGCTTCTCCTTCGCCGGCAACTTTCTCCTGTTTGGATTTTTAGGGATATGGATGACAGGGTCTCCTTTTTTCATAAAAAGATTCATACAGGAGAGAGGAAGACAAAGTACTCTCTTTTTACCATAAAATGCTACTGCATATCTGGGTTTTGATTATTTATTTTTGTATTTTCTAATTTAATTTTAGCTAGCTAGTGTTCTCATCCTTGCTAAAGATCAGTATGCGAAGATCAATTTGTTGAGTAATCCTAATTTAAAATTTAAGTTTTTTTTTTTGCTTGTGAAGTTTTTTTTTCTTTTTAAAAAATAAATAAATTAATCTATGGTTTGTCTGGTCTCTGTTATGAGTATGGGCACACTGTGAAAAAAAGTATAACCACGATTTGATTAATCTCATTTGTAAAAATATATGCATAGGGTTGCAGAAAGTGGTCTGAAACTGAGAATGACAACTCAACCGTTAATCTAAAACCTCTATCTTCAGAGACCATAATATATTTTATGTATTGTGTGCCCTATGAATAAGAACGGAATGAAACAAATATTGTAACCACGACCCTAGATATCTCTCATCTATAGAAACAGCAGATGCACTTAGTATGCAACAAACTGGGAGTGGCACGAAGTAGGCACTAATGGGAGAGAGAAGTAAGAGTAGCGAAATGAATAATTTAACCAAATCCATAGGCATTTATAAAAACATAATGTTTCAAGCACTAATGTGTAATAATTGTGGATTTAAACAAATTTCAATAAGTCCCTGATATCGCAAGCTAGATAGGAACTAGTTTAGAGTATGACATCTAAATGATAAGTTGAGCATAAAACAACTCATCAATTTGGTTCAAATGCCTCGGAATAAAGTGATGCTCGAAATTTAGCTACCAAAAAATCTGTCTGCTTTAAGAAATGTCAGTTCGTGTGCATTGTTTCTAACGTGTTCCACATGATCGGACATCTTCATATATATCCTATCAAATGAAGCTTGAAACACAAAAGAAGAAGAATAAGAAATGAATACGTAGTGCACAACAGATCAATGACTACAGTTTAACCCTATTCTGAACACGCCAGCTCTAAACCATATAAGTAGAAACCCTTATTTCTTCTCCGCCTCCATCTATCTGTTGCGCAGAGAAAAGAAATCCAAAGCCTAATCCTAAAAATCTAAAACTACCCTCATGTTCTTCTTGTTCATGATCCATGGAAGCATAAACATCAAATACACGGCTATTCGGTTGGGACTTTTAATGCGGCCGCATGACATTTATCAACCCTCTTAGTCAGGAGCTTTAGTGCGTCTTCTGAATCAAGAGCGTCCACCTGATAATACATTCTCCATAGATGTACCGGAGATATAAAGCAAGAAGATTGATAAGTTTCTTGTACTAGATATGCCGAATTTGGGGATTGGAATTTCATAATGATTTTTTAGGGTTTTGAAATTTTTAGTTGACTTGAGGAATTTTTTTAATTTTTGTATTTGTTTACTTTTATTCTATGTTCATTAAAGATCCATTGAATTTGTATGTGAAGATCAACATATTGAGTAATACTTAAGTCTAATTCAAGTCTGTCAATTGCATTTATGGTTTATTTTCTTTGAGTTGTATATTCTTGTCTCTTGAATATCTACTACGCCACACGAGTATGAACAAACTCTGAAAAAATATTGTTCAGTAGCAGGGTAACAAACATTGGACTCCAATTGCAAGTAAAAATTCATCTACCTACTAAGAAAGTATCACCTTTTCTTAAACGGGACGAAAATAGTCGCAGACGAACCCCATGTTCAGATTCTTTTTCGGTCGGGCCCTCCCACCGTGGCAACCGTTATACTAGTATCTAGACAAGTTGATAACACGTTGTATAATGGTGGTTCAATCTTTTCATCAAACCACAGCCGTTTATAACCAAATTTGGGTCAGGTACGCAAGTCATAAAATTCGTGAGCGGTTCAATCTCATATGGAGAAGAGAACAACAGATCAACGACTACAATTTAACCCTAATCTGAACAGGCCAGCTCTAAACCATATAAGTAGAATAGGTGGGTGCCTTCATTTCTTCTCCGCCTCCATCAAGAAAAGAAATCCAAAACCTAATCCAAAAAATCAACAACTACTCTCTTGTTCATGATCGATCCATTCCATGGAAGCAGAAACATCAAATACACGGACGATAAAGAATCTCCTCACACAATGATTTTTCCTATCAAAAAACAATCATATATTCACAGGTAGAGTTAACCAGTTTTTTAGATTTTTTTCTCGCAGTTCTTTAGTTCATGGTAAACAAATCGTTAGTTTCTCCTTCTTTTAGGGCTATTCCGTTTGGACTTTTAATGCGGCCGCATGACACTTATCAACCCTCTTAGTGTTCAGGAGCTTTAGTGCGCCTTCTGAATCAAGAGCGTCCACCTGATAATACAATGACTTAATTTCTCCAGAGATGTACCGGAGATATAAAGCAAGAAGATTGATAAGTTTCTTGTACTAGATCTGCCGAATTTGGGGATTGGAATTTCATAATGATTTTATAGGGTTTTGAAATTGGTAGTTGAACTGAGGAATTTTTTTAATTTTTGTAGCTGTTTATCTATTTTGCTATCTTCATTAAAGAGCCTTTGAATTTGTTCGTGAAAATCAACATATTGAGTAATAATTAAGTCTAGTTCAAGTCTTTTAACTGCATTTCTGGTTTGTTTTCTTTGAGTTGTATATTCTTGTCTCTTGAATATCTACTGCGCCACAGGAGTATGAACAGATTCTGAAAAAATACTGTTTAGTAGCAGGGTGACAAACATTGGACTCCATTTGCAAGTAAAAATTCATCTATCTACTAAGAAAATTAGCCAGATAGTACAAACAGGAGTAGTTTAAACCCGGTGATTGATCTGGCCTGGCTAGCTGAGTCTATACAGGAGTAGTGTAAACAATACACATTGTGCCAAATGTGTGTACTTTTTTTCTTTTTTAAATCAGATGATCTAATTCATAACATTTGGTTAAATTATTTGTGATGCAATATTAATCACTACATGCATGTGCAATACTGTGTAGTGTTGTTACAAGCACCATTCAGAAATCCAATTCGGGAACAATAGCTTTCTCACTGCTGCAACCAGAGAAGGGTTTTCTGTAGTGACACAAGTTCTCTATGGGTTTTCTGTAGTGGCACAAGTTCTCTATTGGCTATTTCCAATAGAGATATTTCAAATCAAAACAGTATGTATTAGATTTAGAGTGTGATTTCAACTGTTATGAGTCCATATGAAAACCATGGCAACTTCTATCATCTCCCCCGAAAAATATGAATTTGGAATTTTGGTGTCCTGGAAAATCCACGGAGTTATCATCTGTGTGTGTTATCATCTGTGTGTATTATCATCTGTGTATCAAGATGTTGTTGGACTTGAAATTCCGATAAATTACATTGGAACTCGAGTCTTCGGAAAAATAAGTTAGACCCCCAGCAGCAACTTATTTTTTCAGGCAACAAAAAGAAAACATGTGATAAATAGGAGAGGGCCGAATTGACATGATGAATCGAGCATATTCATGCTTGGGAATTGGAATTATGGACCGTGTGTAATTGGGAATCTGGGATTCAACACTGCCATTTGAAATCAGTTGGAGGACTAGGCATTGTGGCTTCTCTTTTGCGCATATTTCAATCAAGTTTGCATCTGTGCTGCAGACGGCCTAGAATCTCAATTTCTGATATGAATTCTCTTCCAACTTGCTGATCATCCCGACTAGAGGTGTAAAACGTGCCGGCCCGGCACAGCCCAGCACACGAAGTCACGTGCTTAGCGTGCTGCGTCTTTGGGCTTGGCTGTCTTAGGAGATTGAGACGTGTTGTCTTTGTGTTGTCTAAATGGCGTGCCGTCTTTGTCTTTGTGCGAGAAAAATAAACGTGTTGTGCCGTGCTGTGCTGTGCTAGCACACTTATTTTATGTTCTCCAAAATAAATATTTTTGAGATATTTTAGTTAGTACATATATTATTATAGAAATAAATTAGCATACCAAAGATAAAATGTCAGAAATTGGCTAAAACAATGATTTTTTTGTGAAATATGCATCAAATGTGATGTATAGTGTAGTATTTTACGCATGACGTGGCGTGCTTTCTTCGCGTGTTGTGCTGTGCTGGGCCGTGTGCTAACACGTGCCGCGTGTTGTGCTGGGCCGTGTGCCTATTTTGTCTGGCACAACACAACACATTAAACAAACGTGTTGTGCCCGTGCTGGGCCAGTCACGTGCTGTGCCATGTTGTGCTCGAATTTTAACGTGCTGTGCTGTGCCATAAACGTGCTGCCCGACCTTCACTACCACGTTTGTCCCATCATCCAGAATACCACTCCTAGTGGTACTAAAAATCAACAACATCAGATTTCCCTAAAAAACAACGATGTGGTAAGGGGCAACTGTTCTCGAGTTATCCAGCAATATGTGTATCTTAACAAAAGCGAACAAACAGACAGCCTCAACACCTAAGAGGATCTGCAAATGGAAATGCAATGATTTCAATGTCTCTATTCAAACACATGGGTGCTCCATTTCTCCCTGCCCCGGAACATCATACCCATTCAGCCATTTTTTCGTTTAGGTACCAGCTGGTATCTTATTCTTATGAGAGTTTAATTTGTTTATCAAAAGAATATGGGTGTTCACGTGGTTTTCTTCCTCTTGGACGGGATTGAAGCAGTGAGATTTGTATATTGCACTTGTAGAGTATTTCTCCAGCTTCAGGAATGACTTGGAAGATGCATGTATATGTAGAAGTTTTACCATATAGTAAAAAAAAATCGACATGGTTTACTAGAGATGTGTGCTGGTGAAAGATAAGAACGAATTACAAATTCAAATAACTCGATCGATTTTGTAATATAGATATCTATTCTATGTGGCATGATCTCTCACAATAGATAAAGACGTACCGTGGTGTTATCGAACTTTTATCCAGGTGGAATGACAAAAATGAGAACATAGTTTGCCATCTGCGTTTGCACCAAGATGTAGTAAGTAACCAGTCAAATATTTTAACCTACCTACCCATCGCGTCTATAATTATAAAACATATCACAGCCGTCTATAATCAAATTTCGCACGGTCAGTCATAAATTATTTTGAGTCGTTCAATCTAATCTTGAGAACATAACCCTAATCAATCTGAACAGGCATGATCCATATCCAAACCTTGTAACCTTATATAAGTAGAATACTTTCCCTCATTTCTTCTCGGCCTCCATCTAACCCTAAAAAAGATCCAAAATCTAACCCTAAAAATTAAAAACAGCAGACTCTCATATTTTCTCTTCTAAAAGGAAGCAAAAACATCCAATAGGTGGCCATCAACAACAATAATTTCCCCACACAATGATTTCTCCTCTCAAAAAACTAAGATCTCTTTGCATAATAGTTCTACAATTTTCGAAAATCCTTTTTTAGGTGTTCCTCAAAACCACAATGGATTCCGTTGATTTCACCATGGATTTTTGAACTTCTATCGGTTGATATATTATGGATGTATAAGAGGGTCTCATTTTGCAGAGAACAGCTGAATCGGTATATTTGCTATTGAGCGAGGAATTTTTTTTGACAGCCTCTTTTACCATAAAATGCCACTGCATATCTGGATTTTGAAGATTTAATTTCTGTATTAGCTAATCCATTTCAGCTAGCTAGTGTTCTCATTTTTAGTTAAGATCCTTTTAGTTTGTATGTGAAAATATAAGTTAATGAGTAATTATAATGTAAGACTAATATAAGTTCTGATTATTCTGCATCTATAATGTGTTTTCGATGAGTTGTATGCTGGTCTCTGAATATATTAATTGTGCCCTATGATGGGAAAAAAAATTGCAACCACGGCCATGGAAATCTCATTTATAAAACATGAGTATTTTCAGGATGATATGGTTTGAAACTGAGAACCAACTTCTTAAGAGTTAAATGTTTAATTGTTTGAATTTTTCCTTGTTACATTTGAATCTGAGAGTATGAACAAACTGGTGAAAATAGTGAGAACCATCAATTGGATTCAATTCGGCTACATGGTTAATTTCAAACCATATTACAACAGGCAAAAAATGGATTCAAATGAATTTCCTCAGCAAAATTACAGCCTAAATTAACACTTTACAGTTCTGTGTGTAGCTACAATTATGGTTTACAGTCTTGGTCAATATTTCATGTGCGAACTTATCTCTTAAACCTACGGGAAGGTTGGATAAGTAACCTGAGCGGATATATCGCATAGGAGCCTTATCGATAGACTCTTTGAACTAATAAAAGGATAACAAAAATCCTAAAAAAGGTATGCCTCCAAACCCTAAAAACTCCTATGGAAAAGCTCTATGCTAACTTGGGCGTCAGAGAGTTTTCTTTTGCAGTTACCCATCCCAGTCTTCAGGAGGAGAAGATGGAGCATCAACATCAATTGAGATTGTTTGTGGTGAAGATCATTTTTTGTCCAAACATCTTTGGCGCCGACTAAGGGGAGATCTGTTCCCGTACCTTCAGAAAGTCATGCTTGATCGGTTGAAGATCAAACACAGATAGATTTATAACCATTTAAATCCGAGAACGTTAATCTTCTCCTCCATCACGCCTAAACTGGGTTTGCATATCCTTTATCCTCTTACGTTTTATATGTTTCTTTTGATAGCAGGGGTATCTCTTATACATGAGATCGAACATGTTTATGCATGTTACTCTATAGTTATATAGCGATCAATAGGGATGGCTTTACACCCTAGTTCGGTGATTTATAGTAAGCCTTAACATTGAAGATCTGTTTGGTAGTCAATCTGGATCTGACAATTTATACTAAATATACAGGCCTCCCTAATCTTAGCTACCTACCATCCATAGGCTTGCTACCAAATCTAAAGAAGTGCTAAGCTTCAGATAATATGTTAGTATTCTCAATTGGATCGTATTAAGTTTGATTACCAGCATCTTAAACTCCATCGTTGTCCGAGTAATGGCCAAATTAGATTTCTGATTAATATTTTGTCAAACTGTTGCTTAACGCCCATGATAAATCTGACGTGTGCGCCATTGATAGCAAACTGCTGGATTGCATAGATTTTGTAATTGCAGATTGCTGAAGGAACTGGTTGTACTGGACCAGTTCCTTGCTAACAGCTGCACCTCCTTTACCTTCAATCGCGCATTCTCCTCTTCCAACGATGCCACCTTCCTTTGCTCGGCTGCCAAAACACGGGAGCGGTCAGTCACATAATAACAGCACTAAGACAACGACAAGGAAAACACAATACAAGGCACACCACCTTCCAGTAAGGGGGTGACTACTCTAACGGTCTCTTCAGACTCAGACAAGCTACACTCGAGGGAAGATATCTTAGAAGACAGTTCTAGATATCGTTGCTCATTAAACTCATTGGAGGGGCAGTACTTCTTATGATCAATCCATTAGATCTCTGCACGAGAGTGTGCTATCTCGCAAACCCTCGATAATTGAGCGCAAACCCACTCGAACTCCTCGAAACCTTCTTGGACTCTCTAAGCTTCTCAAGGGATTCTTGACTACACTTCTCGCAAAGATTCTTCTCCCCTGTAATCCGAAGGCGATCTGCGTGCAAATCTCGAACCTGAAGCCTTAGCCGACCACACTGACTTTCTAAGTTATCGGCCAATATTGTTTTATCGGCGGCGATACCTTGGAACTGAGCTAAGCTCGCCCTAAGATTATCGATCTCCTCGGGGACATACTCAAAAGTCTCATAACGATGTAGTCGGGTTTGAAGACCTTCAATCTCGGTCTCCAGGCGATCGATTTTATCATCCTTATTGACAATCCTCTGTTGTGAATTCGAAACGTGATCCCGTTCTATATTAATTTATCTCTTCAACAAACGATATCTCGCGGCAGCATCGGCCTCCGCACTAGAAGTTTCGGCTAGGAAGGCAGTACTTAACTCAGGATTTTGGCACTACAGAATCAATCATAAACACTTAAAAGCTAAGTAACTACCTTGGGTCTCGGCTAATCGCTTCTCCAACCCCCGGGATCGCTCGCGCTCTTGCTGGAATAAGAGACGAATACCCTCTCTCTCGGTGACCTTCCTGCGCTGAATGGCATCATTTAACAACGAGCGATTGATATCCTACAAGCACCAACAACATTAGCATTTACCTTGTAACATGAATGCATAACCTAATCAACACAACTCACCAGTAGATCGAAAGTACCCTTGGACCGGCGTCATACAACGAGACAAATATTGATCTTATCTTCATCCGAAAGGGAGGCGAATTCAGGAGAAATAAGAGCTCCATGGGAATTGCACATAGGTCCGGAGACAGTAAAAGAGGTGATACTCCCTGAATTAGGAATCACAGGAGAAAGAGGCTCTAGAAACCCCCCCCCCCCCCGAAGTGGTTCCCTCTTCTTACCGAGTAACCACAGTATTGCCACCAGACTTCTCCGATTGCTTTGGCTCCTCTTCATCACCATCGGCTTCTTCATCTCCATCAAAAAGATCATCATCATCATCACCATCAGACTCAAGATACACAACACCATCGGCAAGAACAATCCCTCTACTAGTTGGCTGCTGGGGAATAGTTTTTTCTGGGACGGATGGATCGCCCTTAGTCTCCTTGCCCTTTCCACTAGGCTTCCCACCTACAAGGGTAGACGAAACATCAAGTTTTTTGAGGAGACTTCCTCATGAAATGCGATAAAGGCAGCCGATCCTCGAGATCCTCACCATCCCTCGCCGAAGCACCTCCAAATTTATCGACCCTCAACTTCTGCACATGAGCCAATATCAAAACCATTCAAGGAAACAAATAGGGGAAAGTACATGTACTAAAAAGAAGAAGCAGTATATTTGTTACCTTCCCTGTCTCCTCCTTGGCTCCTGCGCTAGAACCCCTATCCGTTTTTCGAAGAACGAGAGACTCAGAAGGAACGTTCTGGGACTTGGGCTGCAAAAATACAAAAATCAAAACATCGCCTTACTCGATCAAGAGCCGGGAAACACACTTACTCGATCAACATTGACCACCCATAAGGGATAAGTCTCGGCCGGAGAGGGAAAATTGCCACTCAGAAGGGGACCAGAAATAGCCAAAGGAACTCGGTCCCAAGCCGCGTCGCTAGTATGACGGGCATGCCTGTTGGAACCTTTCCCCTCGGGATCCTCGTCCAATAAAAGCTTCTTGACACCCTCAGGAAGAGTCTTATGGCGATGAGGGCTAGCAGCAAAACCAGCAAGTCACCATTGGTAGCAGTTTCGCTTAGATAATTATCAGCAAAACTGGCAGGAGTATAGTCACCCGCCTGGGAAGGATCGTAAGTAGACCAATTAGTAGGAGTACATTCGCCTCGACTGCGTCTCTCCCACTCGGACAAGATACGAAAGGTGTTGCCATTCCACTGAGCCAAGGCGCGGGACGGGCGGATCTTAGAAAAGGCCTCATACCAAAATGAACGGCTGGGATCGTATAGAGAAAAACGCAGCCCGATCTCTAACTGGTCCCTGGTGATAATGGTCGCCTCATCCAAGTGAGGAAACTGTAGAACATCGTCCTTCTTCAAAACGCCTTTTTGGCCCGACAAGAGCCAGACGTCATAGCCATGGAGGTCGAACTCATCTTTCAACTGTTGGATGAATTGCTTATCCGACAAGTCTTTAGCAGTTCTCTTTTCAGCCCTACATGAAAACGAAGAAGGATTATCAGAAAAGATAGAATCCAGAGCACGATAATCATGCTTAGAAGGGCTCTCAATAACAAATAGGGAATCAAGCGGTACGCCGTCATCATCAGAAAACACATAGCTCACGCACCTTTTTTCCGTCATGGAAGGAGTTGAATACGCCATGAAAGCTAGTGGAGGAAACGGCAGGAGGAGTAAAGATATGACCGGAATCGGAAGTTGCAGCGACAACGGAAACAAAGAAGACCTAGGACAGTGAAGAAAGAAGGAAGGAAATCTGTGGAAAGAATAACTAATGGCGATAAAGAAAAAGCAGAGGGGAACAGAGAGAGAGAGAAGAAAAAATGGCTAAGGAAAGAATAAAAAGAAAATAAGGTTTAAGGGTCGGGATTATAAATCTCACCTGTGGTAACCGGCGAGGAACGTGAATCGATTGCAATAACTGAAGAAGGTGGGGAACAGCATGGCGCGAAACCAGGCATGACTGATGATGTGGGAAGACGAGGAGGTTTCTTCCCCTCGTGTCGATCACACGAGCGGAAGAAGGGGCATAAATGTAGGTGTAAATAATCCACGGGGACAGGTGGAACCATCTCAAGGCGAGGAGCACCAAGATAAGTAAGCACTAGAAGCACTGAATCATCACATCAGATCTGGGCGCGAGAAAAGAGGAGTGAAGACAGCTCGAAAGGTCGACATAAAGGAGGAGAAAAGTTCTGATGTGATGCTCATCGTGTTCGAGGGTAATTAATGCACTGACAGAGTTGGTGACACTACAGGATAAATATACATCTACAACTGGAGATTTACAACGCTTTGCTAAGTATTGTAGAAAGTCATATGTTTTACAACTGGTTTCAAAGGAAGAGTTGTCGTATATCATCACTGCCAACCCTTAAGAAACAAGGGGTTGCGCTAAGAAAACAAACGACAACTCCTTAAGCAAAACAGTTGCGACGACATTTAGCTATAACAACGTTGTTCCATATATGTAGTGACTTATCCTATCACAATTCTCACAAGTGTTGTTGAAGAACAAAAAAATATGATAATGAAAAATATGTTAGAGGGGAGATTCGAACATGAAACCTAGTGCATGGAAGTCTAGCTCATCAACCACCCTTTCAGTTCACAAGTTTGGATTTTTTTTTGTTTTTTTTAAATAGAAACCTACAACAACACTTATAAGTGTTGTTGAAGTAAAAATATATAATGTTGGAAAAAATGAGGTTATAGGGGAGATTCGAACATGAATCTACTGCATGGACGTCTAGCTCATCAACCATCCTTACCGTTCACAAGTTTTGGCTTTTTTTTTTTATTTTTTTAATAAAAATGTATAACAACACTTATAAGTGTTGTTGAAGTAAAAATATAGAACATTAGAAGAAATGAGGATGGGGGGATTTGATCCTCAACCTCCTGTATGGAAGTCTACACCACTAACCATACCTACATTATTACATGTTCTGTCAAGTTTGTGGTTCTTTAATACACTAACTTTATGACAACCCTTCATAAGAGTTATAAAACAAAATGTAATGCTCAAAAATAATGCTCAGGTGACTGAGCCGCAAACAGCATGAAGCCTTCTCTGTAAACAATCACATACACGCCTTCTCTGTAAATAAGTACATACATTTTTCACTATCTGTAATATTTACTTTACTCACTTCGGATAAGGGTAGTCTGGTAATTTTCACAGTCTCCATAATATTTATTACCTTTATTTCTAGTAAGGGTAATATGGTGATTTTAACAATTTATAATATTTAGTTTACTTATTTTCCGATAAGCATGGTCTGATCATTTTCATAGTCTTCATAATATTTATTGCATTAATTTCCAAGAAGGGTAATATGGTCATTTTCACAAGTAGTAATATTTACTTTAATTTTTTTCGATAAGGGTAGTCAGGTCACTTTCACAATCTCCATAATATTTATGGCACAAATTTCCATGAAGGGTAATATGATCATTTTCACTATCTGTATTATTTACTTTACTTATTTTAGATAAGGATAGTTTAGTAATTTTCACAATCTCCGTAATATTTATTACCTTTATTTCTACTAAGGGTAACATGGTCATTTTAACTCTGGTAATCTTCGAACCTGGGATGTTCAATTCTTATATATTTCTTATCCAATTCTGATATATTTGTTACCCGTAAATGGATGGATTAAATCGTTCTTACCAAGTTTCTGAGTTAGAGTAGTCAACTCGCGGCCAGGTTTCGATCTCGGAGCATGGTATGCATAAAATATGCATAAATAAGGTATTTTTAAGGTTTCGTAGAATATCTCGAAGGAATCTTACCTATAAATGGATGAATTCGTCGTTCTTACCAAGTTTCTGACTTAGAGTAGTCAACTCGCGGCCAGGTTTCGATCTCGGAGCCTGGTATGCATACATATATGCATAAATAAGGTTAATTTAAGGTTTCGTAGAATATCTCGAAGGAATCTTACCTGTAAATGGAAGGATTCGTCATTCTTACCAAGTTTCTGACTTAGAGTAGTCAACTCGCGGCCAGGTTTCGATCTCGGATCCTGGCACGCATACAATATGCAGAAATATGGTTTCTTTAAGGTTTCGTAGAATATCTAGAAGAAATCTTACCTGTAAATGGATGGTTTCGTCGTTCTTACCAAGTTTCTGACTTAGAGTAGTCAACTCATTTGCCGTTTTCGATTTAAGAGCACGATACGCATAAAATATGCAGAAATATGGTTTGTTTAAGGTTTCGTAGAATATCTCGAAGGAATCTTACCTGATAATGGATGGATTCGTCGTTCTTACCGAATTTTTGAATTAGAGTAGTCAACTCGCGGCCAGATTTCGATCTCGGATCCTGGTACGCATATAATATGCAGAAATAGGGTATTTTTAAGGTTTCGTAGAATATCTCGAAGAAATCTTACCTATAAATGGATGAATTCGTCGTTCTTACCAAGTTTCTAACTTAGAGTAGTCAACTCACGGCCAGGTTTCGATCTCGGATCCTTGTACGCATACAATATGCAGAAATAGGGTATTTTTAAGGTTTCGTAGAATATCTCGAAGAAATCTTACCTGTAAATGGATGGTTTCTTCGTTCTTACCAAGTTTCTGACTTAGAGTAGTCAACTCGCGGCCAGGTTTCGATCTCGGAGCCTGGTATGCATACATATATGCATAAATAGGGTTTATTTAAGGTTTCGTAGAATATCTCAAAGGAATCTTACCGTAAATGGATGGATTCGTCATTCTTACCAAGTTTCTTAGAGTAGTCAACTCCGAAGTTTCGATCTTAGATCCTAGTCAATATCTCGCGTTTAAGGTTTCGTAGAATATCTAGAAGAAATCTCGGAAATGGATGGATTAGTCGTTCTTACAATATGCGAAAGTCAACTAAGGTTTTTATGCGAAATAAGGTTTTTTTTAAGGTAGTAGAATATCTCAAGGAATCTTACCTGTAAATGGATGAATTCGTCGTTCTTACCAAGTTTCTGACTTAGAGTAGTCAACTCACGGCCAAGTTTCGATCTCGGATCCTGGTACGCATACAATATGCAGAAATAGGATTTTTTAAAGGTTTCGTAGAATATCTCGAAGGAATCTTACCTGTAAATAGATGGTTTATTCGTTTTTACCAATTTTCTGACTTATACTAGTCAACTCGCGGCCAGGCTTCGATATCTGAGCCTGATTTGCATACAATATGCAGAAATAAGGTTTGTTTAAAGTTTTGTAGAATATTTCGAAGGAATCTTACCTGTAAATGGATGGATTCATCGTTCTTACCAAGTTTCTAACTTAGAGTATTCAATTTCGATGATGTATCATGCTAAGTTTGAAGTCAGAGCCCTCCAAGAGCTTCTTGGTTCATAATTTGTACGTCGTTATACAACATTTGAAGTTTGAATCGACACTAAGCTTCATATTCATTATTTTCGATGATGTATATCATGCTAAGTTTGCTAGTTTTTATTGATTAAGAACCCTCTTAGAGCTTCCCGATTCATAGATTCTATGCCATTATGCCACATTTGAAGTTTGAATCGACAATAAGCTTTATCGATTTCGATGATGTATCATACTAAGTATGAAGTCAGAACCCTCATGGAGCTTCCTGATTCATAGATTGTATGCCATTATGCCACATTTGAAGTTTGAATCGACAATGAGCTTCATATTTATCGATTTCGATGATGTATCATGCCAAGTTTGGAGTCAGAACCCTCCCGAAGCTTCATGATTCATAGTTTTCTTATCGTAATACCGAACTTTAAGTTCGAATAGACGCTAAGCTTCATTTTTAACGATTTCTATGATGTATCATGCTAAGTTTGAAGTCTGAACCCTCCCAGAGCTTCTTGGTTCATAGTTTCTATGCCGTTATACCATATTTGAAGTTCTAAGCGAGTCTGAGCTTCATATTTATCGATTTCAATGATATATCATGCTACGTTTGAAGTCAGAACCCTCCCAAAGCTTCTTGGTGATGTCGTTATACCATATTTGAAGTTCGAATCGACTATGAGCTTCATATTTATCGATTTCGATGATGTATCATGCCAAGTTTGAAGTCAGAACCCCCCTTGAAGCTTCATGATTCATTGTTTGTTTGTCGTTATACCAAATTTGAAGTTCGAATCGACACTGAAGCACAAAGAAAAGGTACAAAAGCACAAAGAGAAAGCACAAAGAAACACACCAATTATCGAATTCATTTTTCATTTTCCCTATTCATTCTTATACATTTTTCGGATTTTTTTATATTTGAATGTCGATAACAATGTCCTAAATTTATTAATGTTTTTTTTGGATTTTTTTCGTGTCGAAAGTTGATAATAAAACCGAATTTAGTTTAGCAAAGAAGCACAATGTAGCAAATAAAAACATAATGAGATTGATCCGTATGACCTTCCCTAATTAAATCTCTACCGTTCAAAGACATCCAAGAACTTCACGTCAATCCATTATGACCTTCCTAATATACGGTCCACGATTACTTTGACGTATACCTTAGCAGCCGAAACCTCATTGATTCATCTCTCATCTTCTAATCTCTTTCTCTCATCTTCCCCCTTCCGCCTCCTTTAGAGAAGAAAACCTAACAAAAAAAAAAAAAGAACTACCACCATCGAATCTCTTTCACAATCAAAAACCCCATTTTGTTAAATCTTATAACAACCATATTCTTTGCTTGTACATATCTCAGTCATGTCTTCTTGATGTTCCAACACAAACCCATTTCGAACCCTAGATTTCAAAACAAAAATAATAACCTGCAAATCTCAATGTTGTTCTTTCTAAGAATTCGGAGAAGATAGAAGCAAGTGATGGCGGCTGGTGATTCTGGTTCGACTGGTGCTACTAATGTAGGATTAAGTGAGAAGAATCAGGATTTGAGTTCAATTTCCGAGATTGTTTTGATTATTTTCGATTTGAAGAAACAGGGAAGAAATTGAGTTGTTGTTGTTGTCTAGTTGATGACAAAGATCTAGAAGATGAAGATGCTGCTGCTAATAATCAGCTAGAGGTTTAATCGAGATTTGGATTTCTGAAATCATCAAGAACAGGCAACAAATGGGTTGAGACGATGATTCTTCTTATGTGTTCGATTGTGATTAAGCTTGGGTTATTCTGATATTGAGATATGGAGCTGTATGGAGGAGTTTCCGATCTGATTTGTACCATGTTCATTGTAGTTTTCAATTTGAAGTTAGGGTACAAGTTGGGGAAAGAGTAATAAGAAGGAAGAAGAGGAAGAACTAAGAAGAATAAAAAGGAAGTGGCGCTTCTAGAAAATATGATGAATAAGGTCATTTTTAAATTGATTCTCTCTTTTAATTTGGTTGATTTTGATTATAGAAAATTAATTTTGGATTAAGTAATTTTTGTATGTTGATTCTGTAATTGTTGGTGTTAACAAGTGAACCAAGTGGAGGAGGATATAGAGAATGGGATTGAGAAGCAGAAGGTGGAAAAGAGGGAACAAGAAAATGGAGGAGGTAATAAAGTGTTAGGATTCCATACTTCAAACACTTCAGTTGCAGGTAATAAAGTGTTTTCCATTCTATATATTTCCAATTTTCTTTCAATTTTAATATCTCCCGTGAAATATTTGTTTTCAACGCATTACAATAGATTGTTTTTCATGTGTTTGATAGAGTTGGGAGAAAAACATGGACTGCCATAGTCCTGGTCAAGGGCTCAAGCCTGCTAGCTTCAAGGTTAAAAAAGTTCAACTCCATGGTGATGAATTCGACACTTAAGAAGTTTTGGATCCTGACTTTGGAGAGGCGGCAATTGGACGGGTTGTACCAGTTGATTCACTTCCCAAGGTATGAGTTGCTTTTCCCCATTTCTTGCATGATTCATTGTTCTGACTAATGTATGGTCTACTATCACTTCCATACAATTAGGAATCCAGATGTAGTAAAGAGTTAACTTAAGTATTAGTATAAGGTCAAACTTCAAATGCATTTGCTGTTACGGATGCTGAAATACTTAATGAACTTGTGATGCAGAGGAAGGATTATTACATCCAGTGGTCGTAGGGATATCGATCAAGTTGCAGGACGTGTCGTAGTTGCTGCTCCTTGAACAAATTAATTGGACGTGTCGTAGTTGCTGATGTCTAACTCTTCAGCTCCTGATGTTTTATGGTTAAACTAGTCCCATCTGAATGATCAATTGAAATATATTGTCTTAAAGAATGTGTTTGTCAATTTACTGATTTGGGTAGTTGACTCACATTTTGTTATCCGGTTGAGGGATATGGCTAATTTATTGAACTTGTCATGTTAACAGTCTGTACCGATATTGTGACCGGAGGTAAGAACAAGAGGTTGAAAGTAAAGGGACTGTGAGGATGCCAACAAAAACTCTGCATTACTACCAGGAAGACCCCAGTGGAGAAGGTAAATTTTCATGCCTACGTTTATTATTTTGTTTGACTTGTATTGATAGGATTTGATTTGAAACGCTACAAGTTAAATTGTGTCATGTTGATTATTTGGAGAAGCATGACTAGCTTAAATTTTAGGATCATTTGTCACTTCCGGTTCTCTTTACTAATTTGCTAATTATTTGAAGACACTTGGATTTGTATTAACTTTTCATCTGGGAAGTATCTTATGTAACTTGCTCTCTGTATTTATGATGCATGAATGCGCCCGGTTCCTTAGTGTTAGACTTTTTGCTTGTTTTTGACATTTAAACTTACGGTCTTGGGGATCCGTGAATTTATAGTATCTTTTGAGCTTGGGATATAATGGTTTTATCAATTATGGAAAGTTGTACAATAATTCTAGGTCCTTCCAAAGGCCGAGAACTTTGAGGTACAAGGTTTTTTTATAACACAAAAGTGGCTTTGTCTCTGTTCACTTTTAGAGACCCAAAATATGTATAGATGATAGTTTGCTTCTAGAGGTTTACTTGATATATTCTAAAAGAAGTAGGATAGAATTGTTTAATTCAAAGTCATATTTGCTGTCTATTTTCTATCCTATAGCATCGCAGGCTCATTGTAATATTTTGTCTAATGTCTATAACTGCCATTGTTTTTCCCTGGATGGATGGTTGTTTGAAGCCACACTTTCTTGAATTGCATTTGTGAGGGTGGCTGTTAGTGCAAACTTGCTTAAGGACCCAACACCTTTTGTTTTTGGGTTTACACTTTCATTTTTATTATACAATGTTGAAAAGATATCACACAATAATGATGTAGAATTATAAGCACCTGAGTGTTGTGGATCATCATATTTGACAGGTTGCTTAAGTCAGTTTTTGTATTATCTTTAACTGTGAATACTTGCATTGTTCTTTGAGATAGTTTTTTTTTACCAAATCACTGTACGTAGTGGTTAATTTCCTAGTCGTTATTTTTCAGGTACTAACACCTGGAATTGTTTTGAACTCCGTGTGCACAAGGGAGTTATCGATCTTGTCAATTCATCCGAGGTTGTTAAGCAATCCATAAGAGAGTTATAGATCTTGTCAATTCATCTGAGGTTGTGAAGCTGATCGCTTCGATTACTATTGAAGCATCTAGTAAATGGTTATTTGTAGAATCTCCCTTTTATGCTTGTTTCTCTAAGTTTTTCAGTATCATAGGTCTTTTACTTTGAATTTCAATTTAAGTCAACTTGGATGATTGTAAATGTGTTACATTTGGCGACTTAATGTGAATGTGAAATACTTTCGGCAATTCGGTTTATTTATAATTTTTTTCAAAATAGTTTTATGCACACAACTTCTAATAAGAGTTGTGTTCCATATTCCAACTACACAAACCAATGGTTGTGAAAGAATGTCTTTACGACATAATTAGGTCTTTATCCAACATAGTTCTACAACACTAACAAGTGTCGTGCAAATATTATTCATCATAGTAATACGAGTTGTTACATATTTCTACAATACACATCCCAGGCTTGTCTAAGATAGTCCTTCAACTTATACAAGTGTTGTGTTAGATATTTCTACGATACACATCCTATGTTGTCTAAGATAGTCCTTCAACTTATACAAGTGTTGTGTTACATATTTCTACGATACACATCCTAGGCTGTCTAAGATAGACCTTCAACTTATACAAGTGTTGTGTTACATATTTTTACGATACACTACTTGTGTTGTCCAAGATACTCCTACAACAACAAGCAAGGGTTGTGTTAGGCTTTCAAAAAAAATCGAAAGAGAATCACAACTTTGGCAAAATATTGTCGAACCATGAATCACATCACCCTTAACAACACTTAGTCAAGTATTGTAGAACATCTTGGACTTTCTACAATACCCCACCTACACAATACACAAAAAAGCATTGTAGTAGGGGTACTACAACCCTAATACAGTGTTGTAAATGATGATTTTTCCCCGTAGTGAAGAGATAAGAAAAGCTCGGTCAAATTGGGACTCGACCAGGAATCTACAGGGCAACGTCGATCATCTCCACCTAACGAGTGACGTCGGGTGAGGACACCACTCGGCTAGATGCCTTGACTCGAGTGAAAGGGAAGATCGGGTGAAGCATCAGCTAGTCGTCCGAGAAGAACATCAAGGAAGCTACACCAGGCCCAACACTGTAATATCGATGTATCACCATCTTTAACTATAAATAGAGATTGTGTAGAGAGGTAAAGGCAAGCAATCTGAAGTAAGTAAGAGGAGATAGATAGAATATTGTGGAGAGCATTCACCCTTGTAAACTTGTAAACTTGTGTGAAGTAATAAGATCATCCTTTCACCCCCGTGGACGTAGGTAATCATGCCGAACCACGTATACCTTGTGTTCTTCTATGTCTTTTGCTTATTTTCTTCTTTGCATACGTTCGAAATCCTTTGGATGTAGTAGTAGGATTTTCTACATCTACAATGGTGATTTTGGATCACAATGTAGATATCGAGTTTCAGTGGAGTGTTTAGGTCATGAAATAGAAATTGGGTCATATGCATATTTTTGGTCACACGTCAAAAAAAAAAAAAAAACGAAATAGGTATTAAGTTACATGACACAGTAATAAGACACTAAGTAATTATGTGTTAGGATTTTCTTTCTTTTTTTTTTTTCGATTTTTAAACTTAACTACGGGTTCTAGACTAGTCATGCCAATGACCAAAAATATTACTAGGGCTGATCTTGGCATGAAAACATCCTACACAATTTGCCTCAATGAGTGGCGGTTGTTTAGCCCTCGTTAGTGCGAAGAACATTAAGTTGGACATTTAGGAGGAAGACTAGGCCCTCATGAGTGTATCAATTAAAAAAGAGTCGGTCATGAAACAACATTAAATGAGCATTCCTGTGAAGAAAACAAATCAAGTTCAAAGACAGGATTTCTTACCTAGTGAATGGCCAAAATGGAGCAGGTAATAGTGGTGATGGCACACGAGAGTGAGATTGTAAACTTTGTTAGAAACTACTTTCATACCTTTCGCGTGTGCGTCGAAACGTATCACGACCGTCTATCATCAAATACGAAAATTCATGAGAGCAAATCAATCTAGTACTATTGAGAATAGATGAACGGACTACAATTAAACCCTAATCTCTAAACGTTATAAGCGAAGCAGTTGCCCTCATATCTTGTCCGCTTACATCTAGCCGTTGTGCGGGAAGAGAAAAAGAACCCAAACCTAACCCTAAAAATCAAAAAGACAAACTCTCTTGTTCATGATCCATCAATGGAAGCGAGAAACTCAAATACATGTCCATCAAAAACAACTTCCCCACACAATGATTTTTCCTCTCGAGAAAATTATGATGCTTTTATTAGTCTATGAAAGGAATAGTTTGTTTACTTGCGAAATAGCCGAATCGGTAGATTTCAATTGAGGGCGGAATTGTGACAACCTCTTTTTTTTTAACAAAGTGCTACTACAGATCTGGGTGTTGAAGATTTAATCTTTGTATTTGTAAATCCATTTTAGATAGTAATTATAATGTAAGATTAATTGAAGTTGGTTATTTTGCATGGTTCGATGTGTTTTATTCTTGTTTATGAATAGTTTGATTGGTTATATGTACTGTGCCGGTGTGCCCTGAGCACGAACAGACCCTAGAAATCTCGTTTCATTGAGTTGTTTCAGGAGGAGATGGGTGAAAAAAGTGGATTGTGTTTGCAAGTCCCAACTGAAAACCTTGTTTCTGATTCATTCACATACAATTTAATGGTTTATTTATTTTATTTTTTTACTTTGTTAATTAGCCAAATAACACTTAGGAAGCAATGTAAAATAGAAGAACAAACTTTACATAATTTTAAAGCGGAAACAACTCGCAAGCCTCTTTTTAACAATCGATTCTTCTCTTGGTGATTATTCTTCACAAATGGCCGGATGTCATCCAAGGTTAGGTGACATATATCCACTTCGCATGGTATGCAGTATAGGATTTGGGGGAAATGTAGTGAGGGATTGGTATTTATTGGCAATTCATGGAATGAGAAGCGGATAAGACACCAAGCGAGTTCGTAATGGTGAGATAAGTTTGACATTTCCCATTGCCATGAAACTGCAGAAAAAGGCAAGATCAACATCTGTTGGAAATTCAAATATTCTAAAGAACTTGGGACACTCGAGTAATGTTTGCTGAGATATACAAGCATAGCGGCGCTGCTCATATAGAGCTCCTAGAATTCTAGTAGTGAGTGGTTGTGAAGCAAGACTGCGTAACTTTGAAATTTTTCAATTGAAGATTTAAGTTTTGTGTTTCTTAATCCAAGCACTAGTGTTCTCCTTTTTCAATTGTTCCCAATGAGTATGAACAGACTGAAAAAAATATTGTAACCACATATAAAACATGAGTTGTCGCGAGGAGCATAGAGTCGTAAAAAATGGACTCCATTTGCAAGTCAAATCAAACCGAGAATGACAATTTAAGCACATCAATGTCATCAATTTAAGAGTTAAATGAAGTTGTTACTTGTTTCATTTTTCATACAACGAGATCTACTTTTACTGAATTTTACATTTTAATTTGAGGTGCGGTGAGTATGAACAATATGGGAGTGGCAAACGAAGTAAGACAACATACATTCACAAAAACAAAAAAGATGAGCAAAGATAGCGGATTCAATCCGGCTTCAAAGGCAAAAAACGGAACACAACAAATTCACCGAAGCTAGTAAAATGAATTTCCTAAGCAAAACCGCAGCCTAAATTAACAGATTTACATTACTTTTTTAGTTTTTAATGTGATGGGGATCAAAATTCATCCATCGGTTAATTAGCCAAATCGAAGAACAAACTTTACATAATTTTAGAGTCAAACCGTAAGTCGCTTTTAACAATGAGGTCTTGATGACTATTCATCAAACTTAATCAACTTCCATATCTAAAAGGGCTTTGTTCGAATTTGGTGAAGTCCCTTAACCCTACCGGTCAAATCCAAACAACCCTACAGTTCATTATTCAATAAGCTTCATTATAAATGTCAAAATTCTTAGTTGGAAACTATTTAAGAAATGGAAATAAACGTCACAACCTCTACTTGAGCTGAATGGTTAAACAAAGTATTGTCATCAACGTCACAGCCATACAGATAAAACCACCAATGAGGGCGTTAGAACCCTATAAACCATCTAGCATTTGTTGGTTTGTTTTTGGGATCCATCATTTCGCCAAAATTATACTAAAATTGGATATTAAACCATCAACCCAAAAATTGGATGATTGTATTTGGTATTAATGCATTCATCGAGTAACTGAAAACTATATACCAAAATGCCATCAAGTGATAAACTTTCCTCTAATTTTCGATGGGTACATGAGAGTAAGTGTAATGAATTTGTTGTAATGAAACATAATTTATAATGACTTGGACAATGGATAAAAGTATTTGTAAAATGGTATAATAGTTGTGTGTAACATTAGGAGGATGACTAGGCAGGCCCCTGGCTGCTTGAATAATTCCCACGAGCCAAACAATTTAAACACAAATCACAGCTGTCTATAACAAATCTTTGGTCGACAATTACGGTAACTCATAAAATTCGGTAGCCGTGTGATCTAATACGGACAAAAGAATGGATCCACAACTAAAATTTAACCCTAATCTGAACAGGGTGGCTCTAAACCATATAAGTAGAATAGCTGCCCACATTTCTTCTTCTCGAACTTCATCTATCTAGCTGCGCACAGAAAAGAAAAAGATCCAAAATTTGAACCTAAAAATGAACATCAGACTCTCTCTCATGTTCTTCTTGTTCATGATCCATCAATGGAAGCAAAACATCAACAACAACTTCCCCACACGATGATTTTTCCTCTTTAAATACTATCATCCAGAATCTAAACCTTCTTTTTTATCCTTTCTGCAGTTGGATTTTGTATCATGATTGAATTTGATACAGATTGAAGCATAAATACTTCATTGAAGGAGGCCACCAACTGAAGAAGGATGACGAAGAAGGTTCTTTGATGAAGATGTAGCCCTAGAATCAATCATTGAAAGTTTTCTTGATGTCCATAAAATTGATTATATTGTATTGCATCTTTTTGTATACAGAATTTTGTAGTTTCGCTTTGTTTTAATTTGGTTTGTTGTTTTTTATTTCCTTTCTTGATGATTTTCAATTTTTTTTTTTTTTGCAAGACAATAATATCAAGCGTGTTTACTCCCTTACTGGATTAATATTATGATTGTATCATAATTAATGGGATCTACTTGGTATTAAAAAATGCTCGTTTACATGGAGGGTTAACTATGTAGATTATACTTTTCCAAAGGATTTTGTGTTTGAAAGTGTTCAGCTTATTAGGTTGAAGGAATATTGCAAACCAAGATGGTAGAGGAACATCTCTGGTAGTGTTCCCGGTAACATTGCAAGCAATGCCACAACAGATGTCGTATTGTAATGTGTTGCTGGTATACACACTGCCATTTCAATTTTGTTTCGTAGTCTAGGCACTGATCAAGCATCTCTACTAGGAATTCACTTCCACCATGCATGCTGATCATCTCCCTTAAGAACCTTCACTACCACTTTGAATCCACCTTTCCCCGAGTATTCTCGATCAGTAAAAGTTATTAGATGCTTTCTGGATTGCGCCTGAAATGTAATAATATCTCACAATAAACATTTACTATTGTGTTACCGAATATTTCTCCAAGTTGAACTAGATCAATGATAAAGATAATTTCTTCTAGCTGTTGGCCATCAGAGTTTGCCCCCATGATACGAAGTAACTTGACTTGGATAGTTTAGTTATGAAACCAATTCCGGATAAGTCACGAGATTCTACACCAAGCTGTTGAATAACTCATCAGTAGTGCCATTCTTACACATTTTATTCCCTCATACGAAAAATTGGGAATACGACTTTTCCCATAAATCATGTATTCATGTTGTGAAATGGAAACATTACTAGCAGGATATTGAACATATTATACTTCATAGTCCCCAGACAAGAACTTGCTTGCGCCAGAACTCTTTGGGATTCAGAAATGCTTGTTGGCCATATAATCATGATAATCTTGGGTGCTCTTACAGGTATGCCCTTTGACATGAGACCATAAATTGGAGTTAAAGATGTGCCCTGAAAATTTCCCACGAGTCAAATAATTTAGCGATTATTGTCAATCATAAAAGTCGCGTAAGCCGTTAGATTTCTGAAACATATCAACGATTACAATTTAACCCTAATTTGAAGGGGCTAGATCCATCTCTAAACCTTATAAGTATAGCTGCCCAAAGAAAAAAATTCCAAAACCTAACCCTAAAAATCAACAACAGCAAACCCTCAATGTTCTTCTTGTTCAGGATCCATCAATGGAAACAGAAACATCAAATACATTATCATCGACAATAACTTCCCGACACAATGATTTTTCATCTTTACAAACTATGATCTTTGACAAGTCAATTTTACCCTTTTTTTTTAGATTATCTTCTATCTGGTCTCGGTCTGGAAATCAAAATCAGTTGGTACAATTCTTTTTAATACGGTGGATTTCAATTGAGCGAGCAGATTTTTTAATTGACAGCCTCTTTTACCATAAAATGCTACTACAGATCTGGGTTTGAAGATTTAATTTTGTATTTTTAATACATATTAGTTTGCTAGTGTTCTCCTCATTATTGAATATCCCTAACTAATTTATTTGCATCCATGGTTTGTTTTCTAATATGGGTTGTATTATGTGGTCTCCGAATATAGTTTGATTGGTTATATTTTATGCTCTACGAGTATGGTTAGACTGGCTAATATTATAACCACTCATGACATAAATTGTTCCAGGAGCATGGTTGTAAAAAGTGGACTCCATTTGCAATTCCAAACTGAAACTGAGAATAACAAATAAACCATTTGCAATTCTATTTGCTTCTCAAAAGATACCTATCTTCATTTAAACCCTATTTTCATTTAAACTTAATAATGCCGCTCTTTAGAAATAATCTCTTTGGTTCGATCTTCATATATTTTAATCTATCCGTTTACAATCATAATTCAGAAGCCAATAAAACAAAAAACCCAAGATCACCGACATTACAAATAGAGTGCTATATTTTCTTGGAATAATTAAATTAAACATACAAGTTAAATTAACCCTTGAAATTTGGATAACAACAAGTTTCGGAATAAATTTGTCTTGACTTACGAACACTTTGACATACATGTCATGACTATCAATCATAATTCAAAAGCCAATAAAACAAAAAGCCCAAAATCATTAACATTAAGAACATAAGTCTTATATTTTCTTGGAATAATTAATTAAAATAAACATACAGAATCATCGGAATTCCACAATATTAGGTTTGTGATACAAGTTAAATTAACCCTTGAAAATTGTATAAGAACAAGTTTAAGAATAACCTTGTCTTGATTTACTTCAATACAAACACTTTGAGTAAATCAATCCAAACGATCCAGACAAATAACCTCTTAGAAGGTTTTGATTGTGTATATAGATTCTAAGATCATCCCAGTAATCCATTTCGTAAACAAGAGAAAATCAAAATAAAAGAGTTTCGGAGGATTATTAGAGATCTGATGCAGACGAAGACGGCTGCGTTTACTGTAAAATAGTTAGAGAGTAGTGGTTTCCTGTGTAGCTGGTTCATTTATAGCTACATCCTAAACCCTAACCTGTGCCCTTATCAAGGGTAAGAACCCCAATGTAGCACAAGAGGCCCAAAGAATTAACCCAATGGATATAATCCAAAAGGGACAGCCAATCTAATTCAAGAAAAAGTAATGACAAGTTTCTTCTTTTTTTTTTTTGAAAGGAAAAGGCAAATTGTATCGAAAAAGAGACTTCACTCATCAAAATGATGAAAGAAGCCCAGGAAGAAGAAAGAAGCTATCTCAGGAAATAATTCATTCGGTTACAAATCAATGTGCTAAGAGCATAACCCTCAAAAAGTTTTGTATGCACAGACCAATTATACAAGGTGCATTTAACATAGACAGATTAGATGCTCTAGTTTTCTCTTGTTATTGTTTAGAGTCTTGAATTTCTCTCCTTCCGGATATTCCACCAAATTGCAAAAGGTAGTATCCCCATAATTTCTTCACCATTGCATTGCTTTTGTTATTCTTCCATTCCCAAATGTTGGACTTCAGTCTCGAGAGAACACCTAGCTAATACCAAAACTTTCAATAAAATAATTCCATAGTTTCCTAGTTTGAACAATGGAGGAAAAATGGTTTTGAGTTTCCTCAACGAAGAAGAGCAAAGAATGACCTTTGACTATTATTGACTAACCTAGCTTTATGAAGAATATCTAGTGTTGGATAACCTTCATGACATATGTCCATACCAGAAAGAAACCTTTAAAGGGTATCTTAGGATTCCATATCTCATGCTCTGTGAGAAAAATATAAGAACCCATCCACATCAAGGGAAGAATAACAATATGAAACTGAAATACCATCACCAAAATCCCATTTTCTTGTGTCTTGACCATAAAGGAATAAATATTTTGAGAAAATCCATCTAACACTTGAACAAGATGAGTTTTTTTCCAACTTCTCGCTTCCTTTAGGTTTCTCTTAAAATCAAAACTCCAAGAACCTTGAGGATTAAGCATATCCTGACAAAAAGTAGCCATCCCATCTTTTGAAAATTTGAAAATAGTTGGGAATCTATCTTTAAGGATTACTCCTCCAATCCATTTATCCAACCAGAAAAGAATAATCTTGCCATTTTGAACCGAAAGAGATGTGTTATCTTTAACATAATCTCTTGCTTTCAAAATTCCTGCCCATAAACTATGTTTTATTGGCTTAGAGTTACTGTTTCGGGAAAAAGAATGTGGATTACCTCCAAATTTCTCCAAGATTAATTGCCTACAAAGAGCATCCTTTTCCTTACCATATCTCCAAATCCACTTACAGTGAAGGGCCTTGTTAACTAACTGTATCTTCTTAATTCCAATTCCTCCACTAGCTTTTGGTATATTAGCTTTTGACCAAGCCACCCATCTTCTCTTTGTAGAATTATTTGAAGAACCCCATTAAAATGTTCTCATAATCTTCTCCAGAGATTTCACAACTGACATAGGCATCTGAAACATTGATAAGTAGTAAATAGGCATACTAGCTAGCACACTATTTAGAAATAATAGTCTTTGACCTTTTGTGAGTTATCTCCTCCTCTAAGTACTCAATGTTTGTTGATATCTACCTATCATTACATCCCAAACAAAAAAAAAATTAGACTTACTGCCAAAACCAAGTTTCTTCTTTGGCTAACTCATACTTTACATTTACCTAACTGGTATTCTAATCTCTTAAATTTGGATAGAACTTTGATAAACAAAGTCGGGGTCTTGGTTAGTACTCTGATATCAAATGTCTAAAAATAAGTTACAAATGGTAGGTTTTGTTAGGAAGGAAAAAAAACAGTACAATGGAATTTGATGAGAACTTCTTCTATAAACAACTCTCTGAATTGGCTTGTCTTAGTGATGTAGTGATATTCTGGTGGCACAGTAACAAAATTACTTGGAACGTTGCTTTGAATGAGTGAGTCTACCATTGGAAAAATTTAATCGTTGCACGGGTTGGTGTCACTGCAATGAATTATAATGGGTGTAGTATAATCGATGTTGCTTGTTGTTGATCATCCCATCCAACAATGTAGATATCGAAAACCTTGGAGTGTTTGGGTAATGAGATATATTTCGGGTCATATGGTGATTTTTGGTCACATGTCAATTCTCTATCTTTGGCCGGGATATGTATCAAGTTACAAGACATACTCCATTTTTCTTGAGTTTGGGGTTGGTGAACATACTTCATAGTGGCCAAACAAGGTACCCTTAATGTGAACTTGCTGGTGCCCGAACTTTTGAAAACCAGAAATGCTTGGAGTTATCGAACCTCTCTCGGAGTGGTAGTAGCTAGATCATTGAGCGTGGTAGTTTGATCTTGTTGTTGGCCATCAACATTTGCACTCACCATGTGATAATTTGTATTTCCCATTTCGGGTGCTCTTATAGATATGCCCTTTGACATGAGGCCATAAACTTTCTTAGTGATGTGCCATAAAATTTTCCCACGAGTCGAACTATTTAATCTCTGTAACTATCGCGTGTATGTATAAAACAAATCACAACCGTCTATAATCAATTCGGCCAGAAATTACGGTCAGACATAAAATTCGTGTGAGCCGGACGTTAAATCTAAAGCATATCATCGACTATAATTTAACCTGGAGATACATGTCAAAACCTTGTAACAAGTATTGTTGCCCTTAATTCTTGTCCGCCTCCATTATCTAACTGCGCAGAGAAAAAAATCCAAAACTTGAACCCAAAAATTCAATAACAGCAAAACTCTCTTGTTCATTATCCATCAATGAAAGAAGAAACATCAAATAATTACATGGCCATTGACGACAACTTCCATACATTGATTTTTCTTCTCAAGAAACTATGATGTTCTCACCGACAATTGTTGGTTTCTCCATTATTAATAGTTGTTGGAATTTCGAATAAAAATAGGATTTAGTTAGTGTGAATGGATGTGTCCACTCATTTAAACCTTTTCAATGTGTAGTGTCTTATCCCAAGAGTTAAATAGTTTTGCTAAAAACAGGAATTGGGTTGAAGAAATCAGAGAACTTAAATAGTTTGAATTCTTTGAGAAAATCAGAGATCAATTTTTTCGATCATCCCATTAATTAAATCCAGATTAATTTTGTATTATTTACCTTAACAAATTTGTTCTCCCAAACGTTAACCTGAGAAGATGCAGAGATCTTCTCACTGTCTGATTTTCTTAAAAGCCGTAACTTATTTGTTGCGGGAGAGGAGGCGAACACTAGGGTTGCTTTCAGAAAAAAAAATGGTAAGATGTTGATTTTCCTGCGGTTTTCTTCGATGACGTGGGATGGGAGAACAAACACCTCATCAAACGATTGTACCTGCGTAACCTGCCACATGGGATCAGCTGTCAAGCAGCTGTTATCAAGCATTTGAAATCTAACCCTCAAAATCAACAACAAACTCTCATCACCATCCATAATTAAATGGAAGCAGAAACATGAAACATTAATTGCACATGGTCGTCGACAACAATTTAGCCACACAATGATTTCTCCTCTCAAAAAACTACGATTTTTTCAATTTCAAATTCTACCATTTCTTGAGATCTTTTTCTTAATAATATTATTAGCAAAATATGGAGAGCTAGCTAGTATAAATGTGGGTATAAAAATATCGCACTTACTTACGTGCTTATCACCCTGCGCATTAATTATTCAGTAAGCTTCATCATAAATTACCAAATACTTAGCCGGAAACTATGTAATTAATTCAATTAACGTTACAACTTCTACATGAGGTGAATGGCTACATAGAGTTTCGTGATTAGAGTCATGGTTTTCTTCCTCTAGAACGAGATTGATGCACTAGGAATAGCATTGACTTGCACTTGCAGAGCATTTCTCCATGCTACAATTTAGGAAGTTTATTTGTCTCACCAAATCCGATTTGACATGAGAGCATACACTTTCTTAGAGACACGCCCTAATCTCCAGATTAGGTTGATGAATAGTCATCAAGACACGAATCCTCATTGTGAAAACCAGCTTACAGGTTTGACTCTAAAATTATGTAAAGTTTGTTATTTCAATTTGGCTAAGGGAAAATTGGGAATATGTCCCGTTTTCACTAATTGGTTTGGGGATCTATCCCATAACGGAAAATATTAAGGAATATGTCCCTATGAGAGAAAATAACCGTTAAATGGTTAACCTCCACATGTGTGCGTTTACATGTGCCCAATTTTACATTTTTATCCCTATCCTTGTCGGTAGAGAATCAAGAGAAACCTTCGAGGGAAATGGAGGCGAGAATTAAAGGGTAATCGTGCATTCATAAAAAAAATCACTTTCTCACTTCTTGCTTTCTTTGAAACTAGAGTTTGAAAATCGGCTCAAAATCTTTACTACGATGATCCACTACTCGATACATAATATAATTGATCAAATTATAGTTTTTCGTCTTTCGGGTTTGATTTTAAAATGAATTCTTCATCGATCGATCGGGATAGACAAAGAACTATACCTTTTCCCCTTTTAGTTTCTCTGGATCTGTTTCTCTACTGAGAAGAATCTACGCCTTTACTTTGTTTAAACTGGAGGTGGAATACACCTCTTCACACTATGAACAATCATCCGGTTTACAAAATTTACCTCGAAAAAAACTATCCGGTTTACAAGTTTTACCTCGAAAAAAGCGCTGCTCGTCCATTTTAGATATTAGTATAAAACGGGTCCAAGAAGGGGTGGTGATTGTCGGTCATTATCAACAAAGGAGGATTATGAAGACACTTTTGTTATGAAAAGCTTAACCTTTACGTGTTCCTTGGACAAGGACCACGCGTAAGTAAGAAAAACAAGGAGCATCACTATGGAAAGCTATATATTATATAATCATGTTTTATAAAATATCTGGGCTGGAACTATCAAATTAAAAAACATATAAGACCAAACCTAAAGAAAAAGAAGGAGAACAAGAGGATCGAGGAAGAGTGTTGCTATGCATAAAAGTGTCATTCAGTCAAACCTCTTCTAATACCTGAGGGCATTTTGTACTTGTTCGCATATAAAAACGTAATGCACCGAACATCCCATACGCCAACAACGGTTATCAAAAAAAAAAAAAAAAACGAGTCACACTTGACAACAAAAAAAGAGTCACACAAACTTGAGTTCACGAAACATATGGCGATGTTTGGCAGTGATATTCCCATTTAAATGATAAAGGGCAAAAGAGTCAAAGTGGGCAGATGTGTAAGCGCACACATGTGGAGGTTAACCATTTAACGGTTATTTTCTCTCACCAGACATATTCCTTAATATTTTCCGTTATGGGATAGATCCCCAAACCAATTAGTGAAAACGGGACATATTCCCAATTTTCCCTTTGGCTAATTAACTTAGGTTGAGGAAAATTCATTTTACTAGTTCGATGAATTTGCTTTGTTCCATTTTTTGTCTGCTTTGTAATAGGGTTTGAATTAACCCAAGGAGCCGACTTGAATCCACTATATATCTTGCTTATGTTTTTTGTGAATCTATGTTGTCCTACTCCATTTGCCTCGCCAAATACTTCCGCCGCACCCCTCAAATTAAAATGTAAGATTCGGTAAAAGTAGAACTCGTTGTATGAAAATCAAACAAACAACTTCATTTAACTCATGAATTAAAAAAATTCCGCTTCTACCGACTCAGAAAACCCTGTCATTGATCTATAATCGAAAGTTGACACAACAATATCAACTGAAATAAGTAACAAATCCTTAAGAAACAAGGAGAAGCCAATAATTTGTTTACCCGGACGGATATTGACTAGAAAAACACTTAAAGAAATAGTAAAGTGCAAAGCAGATGACATCATTGTTTTTTGAGAGGAGAAATCATTGTGTTTAGGAGTTGCTTTCGATGGCCATATACATATTTGATGTTTCTCCTTCCATTGATTGGATCATGAAAAAGAAGAACATGAGAGGGTGCATGAATTGTTGATATTTAGGGTTAGGTTTTTGATCTTTTTCTCTCTCGATGGAGGCCGTGAAGAAGAAATGAGGGCAACTGTTCTACTTATAAAGTTTTGAGATGTAGCCCATTGAGATTTGGGTTAAATTGTAGCGGTCCATCTCGTTCTCAACACTAGATTTAACGGCTCACACAACTTTTATGACTGACCGTAATTTCTCACCCAAGTTTGATACAACCACTGCGAGTTCACAACCGTCTTATGGCTAGAAAGAGCCAATACCTAAAGTTTTCCCACGAGTCAAAAATTTAATCTCCATACCTATCGCGTGCATGTATAAAACAAATCACAGCCGTCTATAATCAAATTTCGGTCTGTGATTAGAGCTACGTCTCTTGACCTTATTATAAGTAGAATAGTTGCCCTCATTTCTTTCTCTCCGCTCTATCTAGTCTGCGCAGAAGAAAACGAGAATCAAAACCAAACCCTAAATCTCAACATGACAAACTCTCTTGTTCATGATCCATCAATGGAAGATGAAACATCGAATAAATACATAGCCATCAATGGAAGATGAAACATCGAATAAATACATGGCCATTTTCTTTAGAATCTTTTCTAGTTGATGTCTTGTTCTCCGTTAAACAAATTGGTGACAACGTCGGCCGTAGTCATGTTTCACAAAAAATTTCAAGCAATTTGAATCGGGATTTCAATTTAGTGAGGAGAACTTTTCTATTATCACTCTTTTTACATGCTACTTTCCTTGGGTTTTGAGGATTTATATTTGTATTATAATTAAGTTGGTCCATTTTAGCCAGTCAGTGTTCTCATCTTTATTAAAGATACTTTAAGGTTGTATGTGAAGATCAAGTTATTGAGTAATTCTAGTTTAAGATTAATTTGAAGTTTTATTTTGTATCTATGGTTTGTATTAGGGTCGCTAAATAATTTGCCTATGTGTATGAACAATAGCCTCAAATCTCATTTATATTACATGAGTTGTTTCGGTAGCATAGGGTTGCAAACATTGCAAATCCAAACTGAAACTGAGAATGGCAGCTTATCTGTACATCATCATACAATGAATTTTTTTACTTTGCTACATATGAGTTGAAGTGAGTATTAACAAAAGAGTGACAAATGGAGGACTATAGACATTTACAAACACATAAGCATGCATCAGCGGATACAAGGTTTAACCAGAAAAATAAAACCTATTCTACATTTTGCACATGACCGGTAAAAAAGAAGGTCTCACCTATTTGCCACCCACATTTTCCTATTTGCCATCCACATTAGTTGCCACCCCTAATTGTCCTATTTACCTCCGAGCTATATTTTAAAAAATCCTAACTACTACCTTCATATATTTTGACTTTATTTTTTACATCCCATCCTATATTCCTTGGTTTATCCACCCAAATCTACAAACCTTATTATTTTCCCAACCCCTGTACCACCGTCATCATCTCCTTCCAAAACCGATACTTCTTTCGATCCATTAAATTTTCCTTCTATATTGCTAATCTGCTAGTCGTTCATATGGTGACGAATAAATTCAAAAACTTTATTATATTATCCTGCGATCTTAAAACAATAAACTAATATAAAGTTCAACGATCTTATGTTTTACTGATGATGCATGTTCTTGTTTTCTCTTTTGATACATATCCTATCTAAGGTATTGAATAGTTTCCCAATTTATGAAGTGATGTAATCAAAAACAACATTTGGTTCGCCGCATAATCATATTTGGGGGTAATGGCTAAATAACAACCATTAATGGCAGTAGTGAATCGGTCTCGACTAAGATTTAGTGAATGAAGATTTTGTAGTTCTCAACCAATTACATGATAGAATTTATATATATATTTTTTTGTATACCATAATAAAACAATTTCGATCCGGGGTTCATAACTTGTTCAATGATTCTTTTTATTTTTTTGTATACCATAATAATACAAAATTTTGATTTAGGGTTCATACCTTTTTAACGATTTTATGAAAAAGGAGATTAATGAGGAAGAAGATAATTAAATTGTTGAAGGAAAAAGAGATAAATAAGGATGGTAATGGTTATAGTCAAAACTATTTGACTTTTGTCGGTGGTAAATAGGAAAAAAAGGAATTCAAAAGTAGAATTACTTTAAAAAATTCTTAGGGGTGGCAAATAAGAAAAGTGTGGGTGGCAAAAAGGTAAAACCAAAAAGAATAATGAGAAAAGTTTTTTTTTTTTGAAAGCAAACTTTTCTCCTTTATTTGTCGATATATATGAGGAGATTCTGCTCTAGTCTTGTTTTGTGTTGTAGTCTTGTAGAGCTTTCCACTTGACAGGCAATCTGGTCTTCATTTTATGGTGGAATATTTTGTTATTTCAATGTCCATCTTCAAACGTTTGTCCGCCAAGTCATACAGTTAACTAGCAGATTACCGATTTCATTTTAGAAAGGGAAAGTCGGGTGACTTAGAATATGGAGGAACATATATAAATCTCCGAGAAATACTTTCAAGTCTTGCTTTGTGACATTGTATATAATTGCATAAATTTTTATTTATTTCTTTGCATATTTTTAATATTTATGGTGTACGTGTCTCCGACACTTGCGATGTAAGATCATGTCTTGTAATTTGATGAATACACTTCGTTCGTTTTCTATGTTTTTACGGTCAAACGACATCCTAGTGGCGAGGGTTTGGAGGAGCTCTTGCGGTATGATCCTGCAGATGCATATAATCGATAAACAAGACATGGAGTAGGCATGCGATGGAGTGTCGCTGTCCTTAGGAAATTCTTTGTAGGCTTCCCTTGCTACTCCTTTATGCGAATTAAACGCTTACTTGTTCGATAATTACGATTATATTGATATGTCCTTGTTATCGACTAATAGAATCCATATATCAAGATAGATGTAAACTATTTTGCACGGTATTATCAAATTTAATGTGAGTGGTAATTTCATTCGGATTATTGTTCTTGTGTTGCTTATTTTCTGTTTTCGCAAGGCATAAAGATGTTTCGAGGCTTGAAATTATGCCCAACATCATCTTACGTCTTGTATGTGTGATAGTTTGGACACGGTAGATAAATGAGATCCGAGATCAATATGCAAATTGGTGACGGTTTAATATAGAAATTCGTGTCCACAAGCTTGCAAGAAAATGATCATGCGAGATAGCTTAGCAAGTAAAATGGATATCCGTGAAATACATTTTATCCAAGGAATGTAGAATCAAGTACTAGGCTATCAAAACCTCACTTGCAAATGAACTCAACTTTTTTTTTTTTTTTTCCTCAGGAATTGTAATCCGTTTGCATACAATTCCTGGTCAAAAGGAAGAAATATATCCAAGACTATCCAATACGAAAGGTAGTCATACAAAGACTTGATATGTAAAAACCGTCTTACATGTGGAAATTAAACCTTTCGATTCTTCTTACATGTGGTGAATGGTAGTAAGTTATGTAATATGTTTACATGAGTCAAATGATTAGGTATTACTCAACTCTTAATTTATCACCTCCTCTTTAATTAGTCATTTGTTTCATAGCCTTCCGGTGTTTGTCATCTTTTCTTTAATAAATTACTAGTTTTTTTGTAGAAAATTGATTTTATTATACTAGTTCTTGTTGATTAATATCCGAATTCTTTCGATTGCGGGAGCTTGGCAATGTTAATGGGAATAACTTGGAAAATTTTATAATTGGGAACTTGTAACCACCTCATATGTTGGGTAGAATTGTGCTTTGCTTTGCACCATCTACCTACAATCGAAATCAACAAGTTTGGAAAGTGCTTCTTTGATTGTTTAGTTTTGCGGTCTAGCCACAGTCGTTTTAAATGAAACCTTATCCAAAGAGCTGTTGCAATAGTCACCATCTCAGTCCTTTCCCTTAAGCCTCTCATCCCAAGAGAATTTGGTCGAAATATTGGCCTCCAAAAGTTAGTTTCTTTTTTTGGCTCGCTTTCGAAAGATAAAGTGCTAATCCAGGATGAGTTGTGCGAAAAAAAAGATGGCGTACTTGGGTCAACCATTTAGTAAAGTTTTTTCTCTACATATTCGGAGACCAGAATACAACTCGTAGAAAACAAATCATAGATGCAAATACAATCCATAGAAAACAAATCATAGATGCAAAATAAGCACAACTTATATTTGTCTTACATTATAATTACACATTAACTTGATTTTCTCATATAAACGAAAGGATCTCCACTAAAAACAGGACATAACTAGCTAGCTAAATTGGCTTAACGAGATACAATAATTAAGTCTTCAAAACCAAGATCTGTAGTAGCATTTATGGAAAAAAAAAAAAGGCTCTCCATTAAACAATTATTGGCTCAATTGAAATCTCTGATTAATTTGTTAGAAATTCCATCCATAATCGAAGTTGAAACTATCGGGTGATAGAAGCTACCGGCGATGCGTGTTGGCACGTGCCAATGGTATGCGTGGCCATTAGGGTCACGGCACAGTAAGAAAATCTACCCGATGCGTGTTGGCATGTGCCAATGGCATGCGTGGCCATTAGGGTCACGACTTGGTAAGAAAAGCTACCGGCGATGCGTGTTGGCATGTGCTAATGGCATGCTCGGCCATTAGGGCCCCGGCTTGGTAAGAAAAGCTACCAGCGATGCGTGTTAGCATGTGCCAATGGCATGCTCGGCCATTAGGGCCACGGCTTGGTAAGAAAATCTACCAGCGATGCGTGTTGGCATGTGCCAATGGCATGCTCGGCCATTAGGGCCATGGCTTGGTATGAAAAGCTACCAGCGGTGTGTGTTGGCATGTGCCAATGGCATGCTCTCCATTAGGGCCAAGGCTTGGTAAGAAAAGCTACCAGCGATGCGTGTTGGCATGTGCCAATGGCATGCTCGGCCATTAGGGCCACGACTTGGTAAGAAAAGCTACCGGCGATGCGTGTTGGCACGTGCCAATGGCATGCTTAGCGAATTTGGCCTAGGTTGCACGGTTGCAAGCCTAGGCGCGGGCGCTACTTTGGCATGGCTCGGCTAGGGCCAAGGTAAGGGTGTTTGGTTTGGCGTGGTGTGACCAACGTAGGCTGGGGCCAAGGCGGGGTGCGTTTGGCATGCGCGGCTAGCTTGGGCTAGGTGTGGGTGGCATTATTTTCCATTGGCACGGAGAATGCGGCTAGCGTGGTTGGCATGCTTTGGCGCGTTTGGTGTTCTTTGGCATGATTTTCCATTGGCACGGTGGTGCGGCTAGCATGGTTGGCATGCTTTGGCGCGTTTGGTGTGGCGGCATAATTTGCCATTGCCACGGTGGTGCGGCTAGGGCCAAGGTAAGGGTGATTGTCTTGGCATGGTGTGACTAGCGTAGCTAGGTCCAGGAAGAGTGTGTTTGGCATGGCGCGGCTAGGTGTGGGCCGGCATGATTTGCTATTAGCATAGAGGTGCGACTAGCATGGTTGGCATGCTTTGGCGCGTTTGGTGTGGGCGGCATGATTTGCCTTTGGCACGGAGGTGTGGCTAGGGCCAAGGTAAGGGTGTTTGGCTTGGAGTGGTGTGACTAGCGTAGCTAGGGCCAAGGCGAGTGTGTTTGGCATGGCGCGGCTAGCTTGGGCTAGGTGTGGGTGGCATGATTTGCCATTGGCACGAGAGGTGCGGCTAGCATGGTTGGCATGCTTTGGCGCGTTTGGTGTGGCTGTCATGATTTTCCATTGGCACGGGTGCGGCTAGCATGGTTGGCATGCTTTGGCGCGTTTGGCGTGGTGGCATGATTTGCCATTGACACGAGGGGAATTAGGGTTTTGCTCGTTGTAACCTAATTTGAAAAAATGCCCCTATTAATTCTGACTACATGCATTAAATGTTCTAATAAATGTGTCACCGGTGACATTTGGTTATTATTCGGGTTTTACGATTTTACCCTTTGTCTAAAAACAACCATCGACATTAAGTCCCTGCTTGGCTCGAAACAACGGCTTTGTTGCGAGGTAAGCATAAGATGGTGACAAACTATCGGCGATAAATCGTAAAGAGAATTGAGGAGGCTTGTCGACCTTTTTATAGATAGGATTTGGAATCCTTGCCTGCGCGATTTTGCACAAATCGGGAGGTGACACGATTGGGAAGTCAACATCATTGAGAGACGGGAAGGCAGGCGGCATTGAGAAGTTGACGCTAGTTAGGAAGCGAGCGTGCTAGGCGGTGGGACCGCGCAAGATGGGAAAGGCGAGTGTGCTAGTTTGGCGCGACTTGGGCGATCATTGGGAAGTTGGCGCAATTGGTGTGACCGGTACAACTTGGGCGACATTGGGAAGTTGGGCGCAATTGGTGGGACCGGTATGGATTGGGCGGTATTGGGGAGTTGGCGCAACTGGTGGGACCGGTGCAACTTTGGCGACGTTGGGAAGTTGGGCGCCCTTGTGGGCTGTTCCTTATATGCACGATTTTTGGTAAAGGAAATCCTTCCTTATTTAGAATCTTCACGCCCATATATATAAAATCCCTTTCTCTCATCTTGCACTTTGTTCTTTCATCTTTTCATACTAGCGGCGAGTCACAAAGAAAACCGGCTTCGGGTAAGTCTTCCAAACTTCTCTTGTTTCCCTTTTCATGTAGGTGCAAACCCTAAGAGTATGCGTTTTCTTTTATAATCCTTGCAATGATATTGCACATATGATTTCTTGGCGTGCTTCTTGTAGAAAATATTGTATATATGCACCCAAAGGAAATCTTGCATATATGATTCGAACCCGTAGAGAGTTGCGGCGGGTATGAACAAACTTGGAGTGGCATATGACATCTTGATATTTTTAGTTCTTAATGCGATGGGGATCAAAATTCACTACGAGAAGCAATGTAAAATAGAATAACATCGAGGATTCGTCTCTTCATGACTATTAACCAACCTAGTCAACTTCCATATCCGGAAGGGCTTCGTTCGAATTTGGTAAAGTTCTTTAAGTCTACCTTTCGCAAGTCCAACACAACCAGTTCATTATTCAATAAGCTTCTTATAAATGATCAAATACTTAGCCGAAAAATGCAAATAAACGTTACAACTTGTACATGGTGATTGGTTGATCAAAGTATCGTCATTAACGTCACAACCATACGATAAGACCACCAATGAGGGCTTTAGAACCTAATGATATAATGAATACGACATAGTTGTGTGTTTGGTGAAAGATATGAACGAGTTACAAATTCAAATAACTCGGATCTGTAATAGATATCTATTTTAGAATCCAAGATCTCCTGCAATATTATAAATACCATATGTGCCATAATAGTCTCTCACAATAAACACACTGGAAATACCGAACGTTTCTCCTAGTGGAACTAGAACAATGAGAAAGATAATTTCTTCTAGCTGTTGGCCATCAGACTTTGCGCCCATGATAAGAAATTAAAGACTTTGCGCCCATGATAATTTCTTCTACCGTGCTTACCAAGTGCAACAGGAACCTTCATAGCACCTTAAAAATTCTGAATGATGAGCGATGTATTGGACTTAGCAACTTGGCAAAAATTTATGACGATCAGACGTCTTTATATATCTCACATTTCGAACAATAATCAAAATGTCATGTTTCTACATAGTCTTCGGTAAGTAGTGATAATTGGTTAAAGTTAAACACATGTACATCTAAAGTTAATGGTACCTTGTCAAAGAGATTCAATAGGGTGATCTAAGTTTGAAATGGAGTCTAATGCACAACATCTAAACCTCCTGGTGAGAATTTTGCAGACCCCATTCCCTGTGAGAATTCTGTCTCCCCGGGAGACGCAACATTTTTTAACAGGATAATAAGACATTTGAAGATTTAATTTTGTATTTGTTAATCCATTTTAGCAAGCTAGTGTTTGAGTGTATACAAATTAACCCTAATATTATTTGTTGGAACCCGTATATCTAACACAGATCAACGACTACAAATTAACCCTAATATGACCGGTCTAGATCGATCTCTAAATCATATAAGTAGAATAGTTGCCTTTTTTTTCTACTCCGCCTACATTTAGCTGCTTTGCGGAGAGAAAAAATCTGAAACTTTAACCCTAAAATCAAGAACAGGAAACTTTCATGTTCACGATCCATAAATGGAAGCAGAAACATCAAATACACATAGTCATCAACAACAACTTACCCACACAATGATATCTCCTCTCAAAAAACTAAGATATTCTCAACTTCTAAGGCTACCATCTCTTTAGTTCCTTTTATTAATGTTTAGCTTCTCGGAAAACAAATTGTTGGTTTTTCTTTCTCTAGTAACTTTGTTACTACGGGGTCATAATTTCAAACGATTATCGGTAGATTTCAATTGAGCTAGGATTTTTTTTTTAAAAATGGACGGCCTCTTTTGCCATAAATTTCTACATATCAGGGTTTTGAAGATTTAATTTTGTATTTGTTAATCCATTTTAGCAAGCTAGTGTCTCCGTATTGATTAAAGATCCCTTTATTTTGTATGTAAAAATTTATTAAGTAATTTGTAACTAATTTAGTTTGTTATATACATCCATTGTTTGTTTTGGTGTATTGTGGACTCTGAATAGTTTGAATGGTTATGTGTTGTTCCTTATAAGTATATTTGAACAGACCCTAGAAATCTCATTTATAAAGCATCTCGAGTTGTTTGAGGAGCATAGGGTTGCAAAAAGTGGAATCCATTCACAAGTACAAACTGAAACTGAGAATCACAACTTAACTGTTAATCTAAAACCTACATCATAATTTGAGCATAGTTGTTTCAATGAGTATGAACTTGGTGTGGCAAATGAAGTAGGACAGCATACATTTACAAAAACGGAGGGCTCTATATGGACAGCATACCTCGTCCTTCATCTCCGAGGTGGTAATAATTAGAAACTCATCTTGTTTGAGGTTGTCATTGTGAAGAAGTTGGTTCAGTTTGTTGCCGTTAGATTGTGGTTCTGGTTTTATGCAAGATCTTTTAAAGATTTTGGCCTGTTCTTGGCTTTCATGGATTCAAGTATATATGTTTAATGCTTAGCGGATTTTTTATATCTAGTTCCTCTTTTTAGAAGAGTGATTAACATTCGGAAATTTTCAAAGCTGCTATGAAGGTTAGCACTACTAGAGTTATATTTTATTTTTCCTTTTGTGGCAACTAAAGTTATATGCTCATTTAGTATTGTCCCCTCCTTCGGGAAAGTTGTCTAAGAAGATGCAAATTTAGTATTGTCCCCTCCTGCAGATAAAGCAAGATTAGTACCAGTAGTGATTTCCTGCCAACCTTAACAAAGATTTTTGTAAACCAGTGGTCGTATAGCAACTTTGGCAAAAATTGTATTTTTCCACGCCTTGTAAATTTGAATAGTACCAAAGACTTAAGCTCAGGATGCTCAAATCTGATTAATAACTCAACACTGCTGCAGGACCACAGGTCACCAAATTGCTTGGTTCACCAAATCGATATAAAAATACATCAATCTTCACCACTAGGTATAGGGGATTGATAACAATCTTCATTGAAGCTTTAAAATTCTGAATGTTGAGCGCTGGATTTGATATAACAACCTGGCAAAAATTCATGACAGTCAGACATCTTTATATATCAAACATTTCAAACAAGAATCAAAATGTCATGTTTTCTACATAGTCTTGGGTAAGAAGTGATAATAGGTTAAACACATGTACATCTGAAGTTAATGGAACCTTGTCAAACAGAATCAATAGTCTAATGCACTACTTGGTGACAAATATGAACGAGTTACAAATTCAAATAACTCGGATTACGTGATATATTTATCTATCTAATTTAGAATCCAAGATCTCCTGCAATATTATAAAGACCATATGTGCATAATAATTAATCTCTCACCATAAACACTTACTATTATGGTGTAACCGGATGTTTCTCCAAGTGGAACTAGATCAATGAGGAAGATAATTTCTTCTAGCTGCTGGCCAACAGAGTTTGCGCCCATGATACGAAATTAATTTGACCTGGCTAGTTATGAAACCAATGGGAAAAAAATGTACAATGCAACACAAAGATGTTCATAACCGTGGTTGCCATAAAATCTCTCTTCGACGCCTCGACCCAAATTAGTTTACACGAGTCAAATGATTTAAGCTCACATTCTGCGTGTATCCAAAAACAAATCACAGCCGTCTATGAACGTTAGTCAACAATTACGGTCATACATAAAACTTATTTGAGTCATTAAATCTAATACTGAAAACAGATGAACGACTACAATTTAACCCTAATATGAACGATCTAGATTTATCTCTAAATTTTATAAGTAGAATTGTTGCCTCATTTCTTCTACTCTGCCTACATTTAGCTGCTGCGCTGAGAGAAAAGGGATCCAAACCTAACCCTAAAAATGGAAGCAGAAACATCAATACACATGGTCGTCAACCACAACTTAATCACACAATGATTTCTCCTCTCAAACAACTAAGATATTTTTAGTTTCAAAGGCTACCATTTCTTAAGATCCTTTTCTACTTTGTGCTTCTTGCTGTTCTTTATAACCACACAATGATTTTCGTTGGATTTTTAACTTCTATGAGTTGATAGTGTAACTTCGATTATGGATGGATGACAGGGTCTCCTGTTGCAAAGAACAATGACAAAAAGCTGAATCGGCAGATTTTGAAGATTTAATTTTTGTATTAGCTAAATTCATTTTAGTTAGGCCTGGTGTTCTCCTCTTTAGTTAAGATCCTTTCAGTTAGTATGTGAAAAATCAAGTTATTGAGTAAAGACTAATGTAAGTTGTGTTTATTTTGCATCTAGGATTTCTTTTCTATGAGTTGTATTGTGCCCAGAGTATGAACAGACTATGAAAAAATATTGTAATCACGGCCATGGAAATTTGTTTACACCACTAGTATCAGGGGAGCTCGGGCTGCCGAATTTTGGGTCCTTCTAAAGATTTTGTGTCTTGAAGAGGGTACATTTTGGTTCCGATGACAAATTATGACAAGACATATTATGGTTGATGAAGTAGATTCACAACTACCATGGTAGATCTTAGGTTGCAATACTGATTCTGGATCACAATTTAGATATTAAGTCACGAGATTGTACACCAAGCTGTTGAATAACTCGTCAGTAGTGCCATTCGTACACATTTTATTCCTTCATACGAAAAATTTGGAATAGTTTGTTGGAGACGAGAATTGATTTAGGACAACATTTCTCTTTTTCATCTGTAATGACTGAAGGATCAGAATTGTAGGGGGGGAAAATGCACACTCGACTTTTCCCATAAATCGTGTTGTGAAATGGCAACATTACTAGCAGGATATTGAACATATTATACTTCATAGTCCCCAGACAAGAACCTGCTTGCGCCAGAACTCTTTGGAATTCAGAAATGCTTGTTGGCCATAGAATCATGATAATCTTGGGTGCTCTTACAGGTATGCCCTTTGACATGAGACCATCTTGAGTTAAAGATGTGCCCTGAAAATTACAGGTATGCTCTTACTGTCAGTCATAAAAGTCGCGTAAGCCGTTAAATTTGAAACATATCAACGATTACAATTTAACCCTAATTTGAAGGGGCTAGATCCATCTCTAAACCTTATAAGTATAGCTGCCCAAAGAAAAAAAATTCCAAAACCTAACCCTAAAAATCAACAACAGCAAACCCTCAATGTTCTTCTTGTTCACGATCCATCAATGGAAACAGAAACATCAAATACATTATCATCGACAACAACTTCCCCACACAATGGTTTTTCCTCTTTAAAATCTATGATCTTTGATAAGTCAACTTTTACCATTTTCTTAGATTCTCTTCTATCTGGTCTCGGTCTGGTGAAACTAATTGTTGGTTTCTCCTTCTGGGTAATTTACCACTATCAGTTGGTACAAATCTTGTTAATACGGTGGATTTCAATTGAACGAGTGGAGTTTTTAATTGACAGCCTCTTTTACCATAAAATGCTACTATAGATATGGGTTTTGAAGATTTAATTTTGTATTTTCAATACATTTTAGTTTGCTAGTGTTCTCCTCATTATTGAATATCCCTTCGGTTTGTATATAAAAATCAAGTTATTGAGTACGAGTAATCTGTAACTAATTTATTTGCATCCATGGTTTTTTTTCTAATATGGGTTGTATTATGTGGTCTCCCAATATAGTTTGATTTGTTATATGTTGTGCTCTCACAGTATGGTTAGACCAGCAAATATTATAACCACTCATGACATGAATTGTTCCAGAGCATGGTTGTAAAAGTGGACTCCATTTGCAATTCCAACTTGAAACTGAGAATAACAACTAAACCATTTGCAATTCTATTTGCTTCTCAAAAGACACCTATCTTCATTTAAACCCTATTTTCATTTAAACTTAATGCCGCTCTTTAGAAATAATCTATTTTCGTTTGATCTTCATATATTTTAATCTATCTTGGATGTTGTTGTATTATGCTTTTGGCTTTGGTTGGTTTCATATGTTTAGTTGTTTTAATGAGTGACTTCCATATACTTCGCATTCTACGCATATTATGACTAACAATGGCTGAAATGATGAGGCTACGTCTTTACTTGATTGTCTATGTTGCCTTCATCATCATCTGGGTGATCTTGTCGACTTACACAAATAAACTTAACTTTATCCAAGGAGTGTAGAATATGGTACTAGTATTACTGAAGACTTAATTCGCATATAGGTTATCAAAACCTCACTGCAAATAAACTTAACTTTTTTTCTTTTCTGGTAGGAATTGTAATCCATTTACAATCATAATTCAGAAGCCAATAAAACAAAAAACCCAAAATCATTAACATTAAGAACAGAAGTCTTATATTTTCTTGGAATAATTAAATTAAACATACAGAATCGGAATTCCACAAATTAGGTTTGTGATACAAGTTAAATTAACCCTTGAAATTTGTATAAGAACAAGTTTAAGAATAACCTTGTCTTGATTTACTTCAATACGAACACTTTGAGTAAATCAATCCAAACGCATCTAGACAAATAACACTTAGACGGTGATTGATGAGAAACATTTGAGAGGAAAAATCATAATGCTTGTGGTTATTCTTTTGATTGTGTATATAGATTCTAAGATCATCCTAGTAATCCGTTTCGTAAACCATAGAAATTTAAAAAGAAAAAGTAATTGAAGGAAAAAGTAATGGCAAGTTTCTTCTCTGGCTAACTCATACTTAGCATTAACCTAATTGGTCTCCGAATCTCTTAAATTTGGATAGAACTCTGATAACAAAAGTCGGGGTCTTGGTTAGTACTCTGATATCAAATGTCCAAAAATAAGTTACCAATGATAAGAAGGAAAAAGAGTTCAATGAAATTTGATGAGAACTTCTTCTAGAAACAACTCTAGGGATTGACTTGTATTAGGAGACATGTATGATCATTGTATATATTGTATATATGGTTATATAATTTCTTAGTTAGGAAAGATATTTATTACATGTAGATTTGTTTTATCTCTACCTATTTATTCACAGGGAAACCTGCTTTGTAAAGATTTAATTATTGTATTTGTTCATCTTTGTTTCTATCTTTATTAAAGATCCCTTTTCAGTTTTCATGTGAAGATAAAGCTATTCAGTAATATTTAAAACTAAATTAAGTCTGTGATTTGCATCTTTCGTTTGTTTTGTTTGAGTTTATTACGGTCTCTTGAATAGTTTGATTTATAGGTACTTGCGCCATATGAGTATGAGAAAAAAACATATTGTAACTACAACCCTCAAAATCTCATTTATAAAAACATGACTTGTTTCGGAGCTTACGGTTGTAAAAAGTGGACTTCATTTGCAAGTCTAAACTGAAACGATAATGTTAATTTAATTGTAATGAGATCGACAGGTTGTAGTGAGCATGAACAAGCTGGGAATGGAAAATGAGGTAGGCACTAATGGGTGAGAAAAATGAGACAAACCAGACCATTCCCAGTTTTTTGACAAAAACATAAGCATCATCAACATCCCAGGATTCAAACCATATTACATAAGGCAAGGTAACATAGTAATTCACTTGCAAGTAGAAAAATGAATTTCTGAGCGAAATCACAACCTAAATTAATTATTTACATTCCTTTTTGAACCTCAATGGGATGAGATCAATATTCACTGTCTACTAAGTTAATTAGCCAATTAGACAGTCTGTATTACATGAAGCAATGTTATGAACAAACTTGGATTGACAAATGAAGCGAGGCCCTAATGGGTGAGAAAAATGAGACTAACCAAATGAATAATTATTTTTTTAAATAAAGGGAGAATTTTTTTATTATTGCTCGAATTGCCTATTTAACAAACTCGGATCCATGGAGTGTAATCTCTGTATTCCTCAACAATCAATTTTTCTCTCCCGACTCTTTTAGAGATGGTGTCTGCAAGACCATTACCATTCCTTGTAACAAAAGAGATTTTCCAAAAAAATAAAAGAAACAAGAAGATTTTTAATATCTCTAATAAGTTTATTACTCTCCCATCCGACTCTAGTAATGTACCACTATTTCAACATCCGAGATAAGATGAATATTGTTGATGTTTAATCTCTTTATCAACCTCAATGCCTCCCAATAGCCATGCCAGCTTTAGGGTTGATTACTCGTCAACATAGGTTTCTTTGACCCCATCACAAGTACATGTAAGGAAAAAAAACACCATACCAGGGCTAGCATTGTTAGTTAGTCATATAATCAGAACATGCATCTACAAAAATTCTGAAAGTGTCATGACATACAGTATTGGAGGTGATCCTAGTAGTTGTAGAGGAAGATCCTCCAGTTAATCAATTTTATGGCAAACTGTAGTGGTTGATTTTTATTTACGTATTTGTTAATATATTTTTCTATCTTAATTAAAGATCCTTAAGTTTGTATGTTCTTTGTATCTATGGTTTGTTTTCCTAATAAATCTATGGGTTTGTTTTTTTTTTAAGTTGTGTTACTGCTCTCTTGAATAATTTGATTTAGTATTTACAGACCTTGAGAATGTTAAGCTGCGAAAAATGTGATCATAGGCTCAAACTCGGAATGTTAACTTATATCTAGAATATTTAAACTCACATTCGCGTGTATGCAAAAACAAATCATGTAACGATAACGTCAGTCAACAATTACGGTCATACATAAAATATATCAACCACTACCGTTTAAGCCGTTAAATCTAATACTGAAAATATATCAACCACTACCGTTTAACCCTAATCGAACCGGTCTAGATCGATCTATAAATCATATAATTAGCATAGTTGCCTCATTTTTCTCTGACTCCGCCAACATTTAGCTGCCACTTAAAAGGGATATGAAATCAAATACATGACCTTTGACAACAACTTACCCACACAATGATTTTTCCTCTCAAAAAACCAAGATATTCCTGAGTTCAAATGCTACCATTTCTGGCGGTTCTCGGATCTAGGTAAACAAAATGTTGGTTTCTTCTTCTTTAGTACCTTTAATGTAACACAATGTTGGTTTCTACTTCTATCAACCGTTAGTGTCAACTTCAATTGTGGATGGATGACAGGGTCTCAATTTCAAACAACTGTACGGGTAGATTTCAATTAAGCAAGGAACGTTTTTAATGGATAGCCTCTTTTGCCATTTCGTATCTGGGTTTTGAAGATTTAGTTTTGTATTTGTTAATTCATTTTAGCTAGCTAGTGTTCTCCTTTTTAGCTAGTGAAGATTTACTTATTATTAATAATAAGTAATTATAATATATGACTAATTGGTTTTTTCGGTATGGATCTACTTGGTTTGTGGAGATCGGACAATTAATTGGGTTTCAAGATCCACGGATCTTGAGGATTTGACACCAATTTGGTTAGCTATTAATCCTTTTTTTTTTTTTTTTGTATTTATGATATATATATATATATATATATATTTTAGTTTTCTTTGGTTTCAATGAATCTTAACATATTAAATCTTCAGTCATTGATCGAATTGGAGTTAATATGCCTCAATCTCTATCAGACTCATTATTAATTTATGGTTTGTAATTAAATGGTAGTTTTCTCTGAATCTCCAATTAAGAAAGTCAAAACTGAATCTTCTTTGAAACATAAAAGAAGATTATGCTCTGAATCTACAAGACGTTTTGTGGGGAATTTCCTCCTCTCGCCGAGGTCGACAAGGAGAATGATAACCATCCAGGACCAGCTCTGTCATTGCCAAAAGATTTGAAACTTGGTGCAGAGCGCATGAAAACCTCAAGGCGCTTATTCATTCGTGTGATCAATCGTCCCTACCCACTCAACGGGAGTACGAAGTAATTCAAAGGTGCGCGAGGGCGTCATGAATCTTGTTAGGCTTGGAGGGTTGGGAACCTGCGGGTGTCATCGATATCGGGCAAGCTTACGCGGAATTTATTGGACTACTGACCCTAGATATGGCACGTATTGGTGGTTATTGGTTTCGGGGGCCATCAGCAAAGGGCAGGGAAGATAGAAAGTGAGTTGGTCACGTCCTTTCACAGTTAAATCGATTGATGGCAGAGTTTGTTGCACTTCTCACCGCTGAAAATGTTTGATGATAGAGTCACTGAGTTATGGTTTGGTCTAGTACTTGAGCTATTTAGTTTGTTTGCTTGCTTTTCAGTTCCTTATCTTTTTTTATGGTTGTTGTGATCGGACAGAAGGAAAGATCAACTAGTGCTTTGCGTTTGGTTTATAGTTCTCTTTTTGTTGTGATCACAAGACATATGGGAATCGTGTGTTTGGTTTTTAGTTCTTTTTTGTTGTGATCGAATTGATAAGGAAAAACTTGAATTAGTTAGTAGTACAAGTATGTTCGATTTCAATCTTCTCAGGTTAACATGTTGTGCCCACATTCTTTGTTTAATATTCAAGAGGTCATTAGTTGTAGTTGAGAATTCGAGAATGTTCTTCTTTTGAAATTTCATTGCAAATGAAGGAGACCTCAACCTTAATCGATAAACTCATATCCCCACAAGTATTTGAAAAGAGAAACTTGTTTTCCTCTTCATTTTTAAGGTTGATCGTTTTAAACTCAACAGCAAATATAGCATAATGAAAATACCGTTTTAAGGTTCATTTTTGTTCACAATTTAGCATAAAAATTCCATTTTCCTTTTTTGAGGACCTCATTTACTGTCTAGATGCACAAACCCGGCGTGGACTTCAAAAACACCATTTATTCAGTATTGGCTATGAGCTCAGATCTATAAACTAAACTGCGTAGCCACATGGGCTATCTTCATGAAGTCGGCCGTCAGGTTTCCTACTCCATCCCTCTTCCATTTTACTCAATAAGCCTCATTTTCTACATCGACTGCATAATTAAAAGCTTCAAGAAATGAAAAAGAGAGAAGTGAAGCCTAGTTGAGAGGAGAAATCATTGTACCGAGCGTTTAATTGTTGTTGTTGTTGGTCATCCAGATCTGAAGCCATTACTTGCTGTGGCTGTTTTTGTGGCGGCGTGAAGAAGAAAAGAAAAACAGATCGAGAGAGAGAGAGAGGAGGCAGTAAGTAAGAAGGAGAACCCTAGCACGGACGTTTAAATAGCAGCAGGTAGGGTAAACGGACAGATAAATAACTTTTTTATAACACCCTGCTTGCATCACTAGTTGATCTATCATATAAACGAGCTGGACCGCCTATTCTGATCACTTTCATTTCATTATGTGAATGACATTCTAGATAAGTGGAGTAAGGATCCACATCTCAAAGGCCCCAAACTTTTTTTCAGACAATTTTAGCATTCTATGCCAACAGTTTGGGATTCACTAAGTAAGGAAGAAAACGGTAGATGCAATTAGAAAAAAATATTGGGCTCAGTTCTCAATCTTAACAACTATGGGTTCTAGTCATGTTTCCTTGAAAAAAAAAAAGGGTTCTAGTCATGCTAATGATAGTAATTTGCGTGTAATTAGAAATGGATAATAGAGGATTTTATAATCAAACACAGTCAACATGAGATAAGTCGGGAAACACAAAATAAAGATCAAATACTAACGCATGAGGGGAACCAGAATAGACGGAATATTATGATGATGTTCAACATAAGAATTTTTTTAGCTTAGTTGTACAAGTGCTTACAAAAATAATAACAAAAAAACTTTGTCGTTAAACTTCTTTGGAGGTAAGCTTTGAAGTTTGAGGGAAACACGCAGTAAGGTAACCAATCAAAGAACATATGCCTCTCAGTTGATCTTCACATAAAATGCAAACTTGGCCCAGTTCAATATTTTCGGAACTGGATCGGTCGAAACGATTTTTTTATTGCCTTCTTTGTTTTTGTGACGTAGTCGCAATATCTGCTGGATATCCAACACCACGAGTCTAGACAGCTATCCATAACAGGACTATTCATTATTCAAAACAACGCTATCTCTGGTTCTTCCATTATCCTTCACTTTTTTGAGTTATCTAGCAATATGTATCTTAACAAAAGCTAGTGTTTCTGTAGGGATATTTTGACTTTGGGTCACGAAAAGTGACCACAATTGCATTTGGGTCACCAAACATATAAACGATCTGCGCCGCCAACCACATTGTGAGCCGGAAATGAAATTCATGAAAACTCGTCATTTCCTTGGCTAGATATGAGATGATATCTCATTAATATCCACACTAATAAACATAGTAACAAACCCTTTATGATGCCCAAAGTTGAACTTTGGGTACTTTGCCCCAAGGTCGGGCCTGCTGTTACTTTGGATCTATGTTTGGTTTCTATTGTAGGGTGGTTCAATTCTTTTGAACCCTCTTTTTTTTCTTATCAATAAATCTTTCTTGGCCGATCAAAAAAAAAAAAAAAAAAAAAAAAAATATATGTAGGACATAGTTTATTAGTAGTTTCCTAGCCAGAGGTGTGTGTTTAATTTTGTGAAAGATATGAACGAATTACGAATTCAAATAACTTGGTGCTGCAATTTATAAAGACCATATAATCTTTCACCATAAAAATTTACTGTGGTGTTATCCAACCATTCTCCAAGTGGAACTAGATAAATGAGAAAGATAGTTTCATCTAGCTATTGGACATCAGAGTTTGCGCCCATGAGGATACGAATTAACTTGACTTAGCTTCATGAAAACTCGTCATTTCCTTGGCTAGATATGAAATTGAAACCAATGGGAAAAAAAGTGTACAATGCAGCACCAAGACGCACCTCTACTTGTGTCGACGTCACACAACCACATTGTGAGCCAGACTAACTGGCCTGAACGATCAATATGGCCCTGTGCATGTTATTGTCGCACAATCTAAAAACAAGATCAAACTTTAAAATATTTTCTAAATAAAAAAATAAAACCATTACACTGTAACTACGGAGAAATGGAAGTTCATTTTGTATACCTTGATTAGGAGATGGAGATGGCAGACTAACTAGCCTGAACGATCAGTATGGCCCTCGCTTGCAAAAGATCCTCAAGGTAAACATTAGGAAGATGACTAGGCCAATGAGTGAACCAAACTTTGGTCGACAATTACGGTAAGTAATAAAATTTGTGAGCCGTTCAATCTAAAATCGAGAAGAGAACAGATCAACGACTACAATTTAACCCTAATCTGAACACGCAAGTTCTAAACCATATAAGTAGAATAGGTGCCCTCATTTCTTCTCCTCCTCCATCTAGAAAAGAAATCTAAAACCTAACCCATAAAAATTAACAACTCTCATGTGTTTCTTGTTCATGATCCATCGATGGAAACAGAAAAATACACGGCTACAGAATTCCTCACACAATGATTTTTCCTCTCAAAAAAATAATGATATATTCACTAGCAATATTTAATATTTTCTTAGATTTTTTTCTCACTCTCGGCGGTATCGCTTTCTTCCAGCAACATGGTAGTTATCAAACACTCCTGAGCTTTGGTGCGTGTTCTGAATCAAGAGTTTGTGGTCCACCTGATAATACAATGATGTAACGGAGATAAAAATCAAGTAGATTGATAAGTTTCTTGTACTTCTGGTATTGATACTAGATCTGCCGAATTCGGGGCTTGGAATTCTATAATGATTTTCTAGGGTTTTGAAATTGGTAATTGAACTGAGGATTTTTTAATTTTTGTATTTGTTGATCTATTTTTCCATCTTCGTTAAAGATCCTTTCAATTTGTATGTGAAGATAACATAACTAGTAATAATTCAGACTAATTCAAGTCTGTCAATTGCATTTGTGGTTTGTTTTAATAAATCTATGGTTTGTTTTATTTGAGTTTATATTCTCGTCTCTTGAATATCTACTCAGCCACAGGAGTATGAACACACTCTGGAAAAATATTGTAACTACGACCTTAAAAATCTCATTTATAAAACATGAATTGTTTCGGTCGTATAAGTTGGCCATTTGCAAGTCCAAACTGAACTGAGAATGGTAACTGAACTGTTAAGTCTAAAACCTTGTTACTTTTACATAAAACGAGGTCTGACAAGTGAGCATGAACAACAAAGTGGGAGTGCCAAATGAAAAACACAAGTAGTAAAATGAATTTCAACTCGCAGCCTCAATTAACTATTATTATTTTAGAATATTCCATTTTTTGTTCTTAATCTGATGGAATCAAAATTCATCAATCTACTAAGAAAATTAGCCAGATAGTACTGCAGTTCAGGATTCAATGTAAAATAGAAGAACAAACTTTACATAATCTTTGAGCCAAAGCCGTAAGATGCTTTTAACAAAGAGAATTAGTCACCTGCTGATGACTATTCATCAACCTAATCAACTTCCATATCTGAAATAACTTCATTCATAATTTTGTTAAGTTTTTATAGTCTACCTGCGCAACTCCAACACAACCCTGCATTTCATTATTCAAAAGTTTCATTATAAATTTCCGAATGCTTTGGATGAGCTAAATGACTAAACAGAGTATCGTTGTTAGAGTCACGGTCATAGAGATAAGACCATTAATGAGGGTGTTAAATCCTGTTGAACCCTCTAATCCATCATCCATAAAAAAAGATATATATAGCCGTGATTAAATTTCTGTCATCCAAAAAAAAAATTGTAAGCCGTTAAATTTGATATTAAAAACAGATCGACGATTACTATTTAACCCTAAATTGAACGGACTAGATAGTCTTGTAAACCTTATAAGAAGAAAAGGTGTCCCTCATTTCTTCCCAGCCGCCACCTATCTACAGCTACGCCGAGAAAAAAAGAATAATCCAACATTTAACCCTAAAGATCAACACTCATGTTCTTCTTGTTTGTGAACCATAAATGGAAGCAGAAACATCAAATAGGTGGCCATCAACAACGATAATTTCCCCACACAATTTGTAATTCTTTCTTCTTGTTTTTCTCTTATTGCTCTTGCAATTTGTAATTCTTTCTTCTCCTTGCAATTTGTTTTTCTCTTCTTGCTCTTGCAATTTGTAATTCTTTCTTCTCCTTTCTCGATCTAAATAGAAAAACATAATAATTTCCCCACAGAATGATTTCTCCTCTCAAAAAACTCTGCACCCAATTTCTACAATTTTTTTAGATCCTTTTCTAACTGTTCTTTAAAACCACAATGAGGTTTAGTGGTTTCTCCACGGATGTTATATCAGTTGATAGAGTATGGATGGATAACAGGGTCTCCCATTGCGAGAAGAGCAGAATTGGTATATCCAGGAATTTTTAGTATCCACATAGACAGTACTGCACTACTGCACTACAGGAAGCAGCAGCTTAAAATAGAAGATTAAAGTTTACATACTTTTAGAGCCAAAAATGTAAGTTATTTTTAACAATGAGGATTCCTCATGTCTATTCATCGACATATATATATATGAAACGTCTTCGTTCAGAATTTGGTGATGTTCTTTCATTCTACCGTAGTTCAATATTCAATAAGCTTCAATATAAATTTTCAAATGCTTAGCTGGAAAATATTTCAGAAATGCAAATAAATGTTACAACTTCTACATGAGCGGAATGGCTAAGCAGAGTTTCGACATTCGCATTATAGCCGTACAGATAATACCATTAATGCGGGTGTTAGATCCTGTTGAACCTTCTAGTATCATGTTCCGGTTTCTTTTTGGGATGGATCATTTCCCCCAAAATTTTACTACTTATCAGATCTAACCAAATTTTACATCACCTGCCAGTCTAAGAGAAGAGTTTTATGGGTGTTGTGCCGAGATGTTTCTTCCTAGTAATGTCAAATTGCATCAAGCTCTGAATATTTTCATGATGTAAAATATTGACAAAAATTGCATGAAATGACAATTTGTCTTTGTACGATGCAACACCAAGAGGTTATCCTACTTGCATTGGCGCCACACAACCACATTGTGAGCCAGGAGGACAATTTGTCAATGGCTCTATGCATTCTATTGCCATATAAGCTACAAGCATGATCAAACTTTAAAACTTTCTAAACAAAAAGATCGGAGCCATTACGATTTTATATGGAGGTGGCAGACTGACTGGCCTGAATGAGTGTTGGCAATATGGCACTCGATTCCTTGTCAAAGAGAAACAATAGGGTGATCAAAATTTGACATGTCAGTAACAACCATACTAGTGAAGTGGAGTCTAATGCACTAGTTTGCAATAATGATTATCAAAAGAAACCTATCTTCATTTAAACCTCATTGCCAGAATCAAGCTCTACTTCAAATGTAGAAACTGAAGCAGGTTTGTCGGGTTCACTATTTCAATATGTACCGTATGGAATTTTTTAGCTTAGTTGCAAAAGGAAATTCTTTTAGGAGACAAGATCTTTAGTGCTTGATTAGGTTCAATATATGAAACTTTAGCTTCGGTATACAAGTGCCTATAATAATAAGAAGAAAACATTGTGGTTATGAAGTAAAGTATGAAACGGAATTTTGAAGGTAAACACGCAGTAAACTTCTTTGGAGGTAAGCACAGAATATTCGTTACTCGCAAGCAACATGGCTTGATGATCCGCAACAACAACATCAAACTTAGGATATTATTTGGAATCTAACTCTCTGTCAAACTCCATCCTTAAGATATTTTGCACCCACCTTAATGCCATTTATCAGTAGCTGATCGTACCGTCAACAAGTTCACAGACTCATTTTAGAAACTACGTCGTATAACAACCGCGGGAAGAATCACTGGTGTTGAGGGTACGAAACATAAAATAATAATAACGTAATGATCACGTCAAGCATCAGTCTTAGGTTAAAAAATGATCTGAGGAAAACTATGATAACGCAGTTTGTATGTTTATCAAATAGAAGGTAATATGGCTTAAAACTTCATGTCAAGATGAGTACTAACGGTCTTAAGAAGACTTTGAATGGAGCTGACATTTACACTAGAAAGAAACACACTAGCACATAAATTTACCCTAATTACCTTATTGAGATGGATTGATAATTAGGAATTCACATTAGAGTATCCTTACTTATCGAATGAACCCATTACTTTCAGCGCATTCATCAAAATTAATTATACAAATATATAATTCATACATTATTGGTAGAAATTCATCCATTTTTCAAAAAAAAAAAAAAAAAAAAACCATTAATTAGTATTCTTCATCAGGAACCCATTTATTCCTGATTAGATAACAAATCAATCATACAGGTTATGAGCTCAGATCGATCCCTAAACGAAACTTCGTCGCCACATCAGAATTTTTGTTGCTTCCGGTCCTCCCAATTTCCTACTCCGTGTTTTTTCTATTTTATTTTATCAGCGGCATTTTCAACAGCGACTGCAATATTAAAAGCTGGAAGAAATGAAACGGAGAGAAACCAGACATGGTTGAGAGGAGAAATCATTGTGCTGAGCGATTTAATTGTTGTTGTTCATCATATTATCCAGATCTGAAGCCATTAATTGCTGTGGTTGGTTTTTGAGGCGGCGTGAAGAAGAAAAGAAAAACAGATCGAGAGAGATAAAGGCGAACCAAGCAACCCTAGCTTCCGTGGACCTTTAAATAGCAGGGTAAACGGATAAATAAATAACTCTTTTTGTAATACTCTGTTTACATCACTAGTTGATGTAAACTTGGAGCTCCCAAAGGTAGATTTTGGTTTGTAGATTGTAGTTCATTGTATGGATGTGGATTTTAGCTGTGGTTGGTTTCATTTTTTTTTGGGTAATGTTTAGTTGTTTTAATGAGTGAGTTCCATATACTTCACATTCTAGGCATATTATGACTAAAAATGGCCGAAATGATGAGGGTACGTCTTTATTGTTTTTCTATGTTGCCTTCATCATCATCTGGGTGATCTTGTCGACTTACACAACAATTCAATCTGCTTACAGAATCCGTCAAAACCAAAATACAAGAGACTTTTTTGAGTATCATGTCCTCGTACTGAATGTTCCAAAAGGAAAAAGAAAAAACAGTAAAACCTTGACCAAAAGTTGGTGTGGTACTACAAGTTGTTCAAAATAGTGGGCAGTGAACGAACGAGCTAGTATTCCTTCTGAAGTTTGGGTTCTCTGTGAGAGAACAGTGAGAAGCTATTAAATGGAGTTAATCTCAATAAGAATTGCACCACAACTGTAAGAAAATGAACATACAGATAGCTTAGCAAGTAAAATGGATATATGTGCAATACGTTTTGTCCAAGGAATGTAGAATCAAGTACTAGTATTACAGCATTTAATTCCTTTATAGGCCATCAAAACCTAACTGCAAATAAACTCAACTTTTTTGTTTTTCTCGTAGGAGTTGCAATCCATTTACAATCATAATTCTTAGAAGCCAATATAACAAAGAACCCAAAATCAATTAAAATTAAGAACAAAAGCCATTTAATAGCTTGTTGTCATCAATTCGATTCCTGCTGCAATTATTTGGAATTTGTGGAAAGAAAGAAACCAACGGGCTTTTGATAACAACTCTCTCGATAACAACAAGCTTATAGAAAGAATCAAGTTCACCATTGCTTACTGGCTTCACAAACAGCCTCAATTCAAGGGTATCACTCTACAATATTTCATGCTTAATTGGAACATGGTCGTCTTTGAGCCACCATGAGTTTCTCTGTTTATATTCTTGTAGTGTTTTTGAGGATTTTGGTTCCATCTTTCTTCCGTGTTCAGGGTGTTTTAGATAGTTGTCCCTTCGGTTTTTTTGTCATGACTCCAAGGGACCTCTGTGGGTGGTTCTTTGCCCCTCTTTTGGTCGGTCTTTGTTTGTAATCATGTTCATGCTTTATGAACTTTTCTCTTTCTTATAAATTTCAATTTACCGATCAAAAAAAAAAAAAAAAAGAACAAAAGTCTATATTTTCTTGGAATAATTAAATTGAACATACAGAGTCATTCGGAATCCACAAATTAGGTTTCCGATACAAGTTAAATTAACCCTTGAAATTTGTATAAGAACAAGTTTAAGAATAACCAACTTCCACTTTATTTCCTAGATGCTTGTCTTCACTTACTTCACCGGATGCGAAATAATGAATTAACAAAATGCTTCGGGGAAATCTACTCACACAATTCCAGAAAATTGACAAGGAAAAATAACTCCAGGAAGGGTGATTCATGAGAAACATTTGAGTAACATTTGAGAGGAAAAATCATAATGCTTGTGGTTTTCTTTTAATTGTGTTCATGGATTCTAAGATCATCCCAGTAATCCATTCGGAGAAAATCAAAATGAAAGAGTTTTGGAGGATTAGAGATCGGAAACGACAGAGACAAAGGCGGCTGGGTTTAGTGTAAAATAGTTAGAGAGTAGTGGTTTTCTGTGTACTTGGTTTATTTATAGGTATATCCTGGACCCTAACGGGTGCCCTTATCAAGGGTAAGAACCCCAATAGATACAACACAAAATTGGTCAAAAAGACCAAAATCAACAATTTCTGGGTGAAAAAGACACTTAGGTTTTGATACTGTTTAAATAGCCAAAAATTAAAAGATCTTTTGTTTAAATGGACAAAAATTTAAAAATAGGCGGGATGTAACCGGTTTCATCCTGTCCATTTTCAAATATTTTTTCTTATTTTTATTTTACACGGATGCATCCAGTTTCATCCTTGCTATTTTTTAAGTATAAGCCAGGATGAAATCCAGTTTCATCCTTGCTATTTTTTTTTGGCTATTTCACCCGTACTTTTTTTTACTCGTCCATTTGAACCGTGTTTTAAATTTTTTTGGACAAATGACCCATTTTCTCTAGATATAATCCAAAAGGTTTGACTCTAAATTTGATTTTCACGGGAAATATATCTCCATTTTTATTCCTTAATGTGATGGAGATCAAATTTCAACTATCTACTAAATAAATTAACCAAATAATAATAATGTAAACTACACGAACAAACTCCACACAGTTTTAGAGTCAAAACTTTAAGTTGCGACGATTCGTTTCTTGATGACTATTGGTCAACCTAATCAACTCCCATATGTGAAATGGCTTCGGTCAAAATTTGGTAAAGTGCCTTCACTCCATCCTTTGCCGGTACAACACAACCCTGCAGTTCATTATTCAATAAGATGGAAACTTAAAAGTTAGACGAATCCAACACCACCGTCACAAAAGTTTCCATGATGGAGACTGGAGTGCAGCTCAAAGTAAGCTCCCTCCCACTATTGAGTGGCTCCCTTGATACAAAAAAGAAACTATGAATGGCTGCTTACAACAAGAAAATGCAGCAACTCTAAAAGTATATCAACAAGTACAATTTAACCATATAACAAAAATTATAATTAATTTAGGGTGACCTAGCAGGTATGCCCTTTCACACGAGGCCATGAACTTTCTTAGTGATGTGCCCTAAAATTTTCCCACGAGTCAAACTATTTAATCCAAAACTTCCGTCAGCGATTATTGTCAGTCATTAGATTGGATTTGTTCCACCTCCTCTTTATTGTTGTACTTAGCACAGGAGCTCATAGGTTCAAAGCCGCATGCTTAGTACTGCGAATTCCAAATTTCACAGGAAAATTCAAATGTTCTTGAAGCTAATTCCAATTTTCACTTGCAAATTCAAGTGTCCCTGAAGCTAATTCCAATTTGTACTTGCACGTTCAAATGTTCTTGAAGCTAATCTAATTATTCAAAAACAAGTTTATGTTTGGCTTTCATGTTCTTTTGATCAAATCATTACATTTTACACAAAATTGGTTAAAAAGACCAAAATTAAAATTTCCTGGGTGAAAAGGACAATTAGATTTTGATACTGTTTAAATGGACAAAAATTTAAAAATAGGCAGGATATAACCAGTTTCATCCTGCCCATTTTCAAATACTTTTTCTTATTTTTAATTTATACAGGATGCATCCAATTTCATCCTTGCTATTTTTTAAGTTTAAGCTAGGATGAATCCAGTTTCATCCTTGCTATTTTTTTTGTGTCCATTTCACCCATAAATTTTTTTACTCGTCCATTTGAACCGTGTTTTAAATTTTTTGGACAAATGACCCATTTTCCGTACATTTTAATACATTTTTGGGAATATTTAAAATAAAAAAAAGAACAAATTAGTTGCGGATCCTACCACTGTCTGGTTGGTCTCGCATATCATTTACTGGATAGCATATGACTACTTATTAAAAGACAATCTGCAAAAAATTGAACGTTCGATCTATGAATAGTTTGAACGTTTATATGTATGAACTACATTGTAACCACTAACATGAGTTGTTTCACGGATGCAAAAAGTGGAATCCATCATTTGCAAGTCCAAACTGAAACCGAGAATAACAATTTAACTGTCTATGTAAAACTTCTTAAGAGTTGGATGAAGTTGTTACTTGTTTCATTTTCATACAACATATCTACTTTTACTGAATCTTACATTTTAATTTGAGGGGTGCGGCTGAGTACTGGCGACGCAAATGGATTAGGACAACATATATTCACAAAACATATAAGCAGCATAGTGGATTCAATTCGGCTCCGTTGATTCATACTATATTACAGCGCACAAAAAATTGAACACAGCAAATTCACTGATGTAGTAAAATGAATTTCCTAGGCAAAACAGCAGCCTAAATTACTTATGACATTCATTTTTTAGTTTTTATTGTGATGGAGATCAAAATTCATCCATCTATTAATAAGTTAATTAGCCAAATTGAAAGAACAAACTTTACATAATTTTAGAGTCGAAACTTTAAGCTGCATTTAACTCTAAAACAGCCTCAACACCTAAGAGGATATCTGCAAATGGAAATGCGATGATTTCACTGTCTCTAATCAAACACATGGGTGCTCCCTTTCTCCCTGCCCCCTGAACATCATAGATTAGTAGTTTACTAGAGGTTTGTGTTTGGTGAATGAATTACAAATTCATATAACTTGGTTGTGTAATATAATTACTCCCTCCGTTCCGTTTTAGTTGATGTTCTAGGGGTTTTTTTATGTTCCAAAATAGATGAGTGTTTAAGATTTTTTCCCAAATTCTCACTAATTTGCCCTTGCTTTGGAATCATATCATACCATTAATATTCATTGAAATCGGTAGATGGATAATTAGTCTAATTTTTAAATCCACTCCATGGAGGATATAATACTCTGTCCCAAGAAAATTACAACGGGATTCGCAATTTACACTAAATATAGGAACTAAGAACTAGGTGCTTTAAATTTTTAGGAAAATATTAATAAGGGTAGATTTGGAAAAATTTTATTCTCTTTGTTATTTCTTAATCTGCGTGAAAAACTCTACAACATCAAGTAAAATGGAACGGAGGGAGTATTTTATAGCTCCTGCAATAACTTGTTTCATCTAGCTCTTGGCTATCAAAGTCTACGCCCATGATACGAATTAACTTGACTTAGCTTCATGAAAATACTTGTCGTCATTTCCTCGGCTAGCTATGGAGCCAATTGGATATTTGTTAATGGCCCTGAGTCTGTCACATGCTATTTTCGCAGTTTGGCACAATCTAAAAACTAGATCAAACGTGATTAATTTGGTTTTATATACAAAAGTCAGTCATGAAACATTCTCATTAAACGACTGGTGGCGATATGCCCTAAAATCTTCCCACGACCCAGAATTAGTTTACACGAGTCAAATACAGTAGTTTAGGCTACCTTTCGCGTGTATGCAAAAACGATTCACAGCCGTCTATAATCAAACTTCGGTCAGTCATAAAATTCGTTTGAGCCATTAAATATAAAGTTGAGGACAGATGAACGGCTACAATTTAACCCTAACATCTCAAAGCATTATAAGTAGAATAATTGCCCTGATTTCTTCTCCGCCTCCATCATTCATCTACCTAGCAGAAAAAAAAAGATCCAAACCCTAACCTAATATTCATGATCCATCACGAATGGAAGCAGAAACATGCAACTTCCCAACACAATGATTTCTCCTCTCAAACAACTATGATCTCATCTGCTTTTCCCTTTACCATTTCTTTAGATTCTTATCTAAATCTTCTCCTTGCTTCTTAACTAATTTTCTATCTGATTTATTTCTTCTATCATTTGATAGTGTCAACTTCTATTATGGCTGGATGACATGTCTCATGTTGCTTTTTTTTTTTTTTTTTTAATTATTATTAGTTAATTCGTTTTAGTTAGCTAGTGTTTTCCTCTTTATCCAAGATACTTTCAGTTTGTATGTAAAAATCAAGTTATTGAGTAATTTATATGTATTGTGCTCTATGAGTATGAACTTACCCTAACAGTTAATCCAAACTGAAACTGAGAATGACAACTTAATCTAAAACTTAGAATGAGATCTACGTTTGTTTTTTACTTTGCCACATTTGAATCTAAGGACCAAGCAGCATCAGTGGATTAATTCCAACCAATTCAAACCATTTTAATTGCTTCAAATTGGCTGAGATGGTATTTCCGCAGGTCTTAAAAGGCAAAATCTTCATGTTCAAATTGATGTTTTGCACCGATTGGATGGCTCACTTTTCATTATCTTTTGTTCATCTTTGAAATCCCTCTTCATCTTCATTATCGGTCAGGAGTAAAACTACCCAATTCTTTAGTGGTTTAAAGAATGGTATCAATAGTGTTGATAAGTGTGATTTTGGAAGTTGGTGGAGCAAAATGATGGTAGAGATCTCAAAATTGAGGATAGCCTTAAATGTTTCAAGTCGGCGCTGAGATGGTGTTGCCGCTGGTTTCTTAAGAAGCAAAATCTTCTTGTTGAAGTTTTGTGCCTCTTGCATGGTTCGGTACTATTTAACTAATTACTGCTAAGCTCAGTTCTGGAGTAATTAATTAGGGAAGCAATGTAAAACAGGAGAACAAACTTTACGTAATTTTAGAGCCAAAACAATTTCAAGCTTCCGCACAAAGCAGTTCGTAATGGTGAGATAACTTTTGACTGTTCCCATTCCCATGAAACTACAGAACAAGGCAAGATCAACATCAAACCACTAGACACGCCAATGGAATGTAAATATAGGATTACTATACACAAATTTTCTACATGTTGGAGTACTCTAGTTAATAGTTGTATGAACAGGTGTATAATAGAAATTCTCATATTTCCTTTAAGAGTGTTACGATAAATTACTTATTTGTCCTTTTATCCTGCATAGGGTTGGTTGGTTCTCTGCCTCACCACATTAGGGTTGGTTGATATCATATTAACGAGCTGCCAAAGGTAGATTTTGATCTGTGGCTTTTAGTTTATTTCAAATATGGATTAGAAGACACCTCCAGAATTGTGAACAAGGATGACTAGATCAAACGTGATTAATTTGATTTTATATACAAAAGTCAGTCACGAAACATTCTCACGACCCAGAATTAGTTCACACGAGTCAAATACCATAGTTTCGCGTATATGCAAAAGCAATTCACAGCCGTCTATAATAAAACTTCAGTCAGAAATTACGGTCAGTCATAAGATTCGTGTGAGCTGTTAAATCTAATATTGAGAACACATGAACGGCTACAATTTAACCCTAATTTAAATGGGCTACATCCTAAAACCTTATAAGTAAAACAGCTGCCCTCATTTCTTTTGCGCCGCCTCCATCTATCTAGAGAAAACAAAGATCCAAAACCTAACCCTAAAAATCCACAGCAGCAGACTCTCTCTCATGTTCTCTTTTTCATGATCCATCATCAAAGGAAGCAAGCAGACATCAACTACATGGGTAGGAACAACTTCTCCTCACAATGATTTCTCCTCTCAAAAATCTATGATGTTTTGTGCTTCAGCCATTACCAAATCATTAGATTCTTTTCTAACTCCAGCTCTCGGTAAACAAATTATTGTCTTCTCCATGCTTGTTAACGAACTGTCCTATGGGACATATTTCTTGTATCAATTAATGAGTCAACTTCGATTATGGCTGGATAACATGTCTACTGTTGCAGAAAAATGAAAACTGCTGGATTTCATTGGAGGGAGGAATTTTTTTTTTTCTTTTTTCTTTTTTGGTAGTCGAGGATACTTTCAGTTTGTATGTAAACAATCAAGTTATAATTGAAGTTTGTTCTATGGGTTATCTGGTTTGGTTTAATTTGCTTCTGATCTCTGAATATAGTTCAACTACTTATATGTATCGTGCTCTATGATTATTAACGGACCCTAGATATCTCATTTATAAAACATGAGTTCTTTCAGGTTAGTGGACTCCATTTGCAAGTCTAAAACTGAGAATGACAACTTAACTGTTAATCTAAAACTTGCATCTTACAATGATCTACGTTTATTTTTAACTTCCCCACATATACTCCACTTTCCTCCTTGCCTTAAAATTTGTGCAAACTACAAGTAGCTCATCTAATTAGGGACGGAGGGAGTATACAAACTTCTCCACAAAGTGGACCCCTTGATTCTTTCAGTATTTACAAACTTGCAACCGTATTTCTACACAAAACACGATATTTTTTCTTCAGAAAATTTTATAAATGATTCTTACAAAAATGAAATTAGAAGAGTAATAATAGGATATACTTAAGATTGAGAGAAGAAATCATTATGCTGAGTATCTTCTTGTTGTTGATCATGGACATCTGAATCCATGACTGCTGGTGGTGTTGGTGGTTTTTGAGGCGCCGTAATCCAGAGAAGAAAAGATGGAGGTATAGGATAAGAAAGAATAAGAGAAATAAAACCCTAACTCACTCACTCAAGATGCTGAATAGTACTAGGATTAAATGGGATAGGGGAAAAACATATATTTTTACACTCACTCGTTCGTTGCTTGTATTACAAGTGTGGGAATGCCAACAAGCGCTTTAAGGTTGCACCCTTTGATCCAGAAGTTAATAAACCAAGAGCAACATAAATTGAAAATGGAGAAAATACGAAATTTTGGTTTCCCGCTTCATTTTGCCTGACTTGCTTAACGAGGTTGTGAAGACATGAATTCATTTGGACACTTATAGGTAAGTGGAGTTGAAATTCATGAACAAATTTTCATATCAACTCACGGTTATGTTGGGTATATTATCCTTAAAGTGCATTTGGACTGGTCATGCGATCGACCAGGACGTCGCGCTTGGTCCGGCCATCTTGCCGCTAAGTCTAGGGAGGAGTTTATTAGTTTGTCATGCCTGGCCCTTTTGTTTTAACCAGTTTTAAGTTGATTGTCTCACATTATTTACATTCAAAGTAAGTTTTTTTTTTTTTTTTTTTTGAAGCACATTCAGAGTAAGTTGTCCATTCTTGCAAACCATATACTCCCTTTGTTCCATTTTACTTGCTTTTTTAGGGTTTATTTTGTGTTCCAAATTAGATGATAGTTTTAGTTTTTTTCCCAATTTTCACTAATCTATCCCTGCTTTGGAATCACACCAGAGAATTAATTCTCATGGTAATCAACCAAAAACAATTACTCCATAATATTTAAATATACTCCATGAAGGATATATACTCAATCTTGTACATCCCAACTACATTACTATGGGATTGATAACTTTCCCTATATTCTAGAAACACAAAACTAGGTTATTTAACTCTCTATGTAGGAATTAATATGGGTATTATTGGAAAGATTTTACTCTCTCTGATATTTCTTAATATCCGTGAAAAATCCTACAACGTCAAGTAAATCGGAACGGAGGGAGTATATACTTCACATTCTACTCATACAATGACTAAAAATGGCCGAAATGATGAGGGTACGTCTTTACTTGTTTGTCTACGTTGCCTTCATCATCATCTGGGTGATCTAGTCGACCTATACAAGAATTTAATTTGCTTACAAAATCTGCCGAAACCAAAATACAAGAGACTTTTGAGGGTATCATGTCGTCTTAACCAATGTTCTATTTTCATTCAAGCCTTTTTGTTGCCAAAACGAAAAAGCAAAAACACTAAAACCTACACTAGAAGTTGATGGTACTACAAGTTGTTAAAAAAAATAAAAAAATCTTATCTTACCTTTTTTTTTTTTTTTTAAATCTTTAAAATAGTGGGCGTTAGGAACGAAACGAAGTAGAAGCTATTCAATGGAATTTATCTCAATACGAATTGCACCGGAACCGTAAGAAAATGATCATACGAGATAGCTTAGCAAGTAAAATGGATATATGTGCAATACATTTTATCCAAGGAATGTAGAATCAAGTACTAGTATTGCAGCATTTAATTGTTATATAGGAATTGTAATCCCTTTACAATCATAATTCAAAGCCAATACAACAAAATCAACATTAGAAACAAAAGTCTTATATCTACTTGGAATGATTAAACATGCTACAAATTAAGTTTACGATACAAGTTGAATTAACCCTTGAAATTGGATAAGAACAAGTTTAAGAATGGCCAACTTCAACTTGATTGCTCGATGCGTATCTTGGCACTCCACCATATGCCAAATCACAGGGATCTAAGGGATCCGGACCAGAAATAACTCCAAGACGGTGATAGACGAGAAATATTCGAGAGGAAAAATCATAATGCTGGAGGTTGTCTTTGATCTTGTAGATAGATTCGAGCATCATCCCAAGAATCCATTCTCAGAAAAACCACAGAAAATCAAAATGAAGCTTTCGAGAATTAGAGATCTCAAACGAGAGAAAAGAAGACGAAAACGTTTAGTGTAATAGTTAGAGAGCAGTAATTTCCAGTGTAGCTAGCTTATATATAGGTACATTCTAAACCCTAACGGGTAAGAACCCCAAATTTAGCACAAGAGGCCCAAAGAATTAACCCAATGCATATAATCCAAAGTGACAGCCCATGTAATTCCAGGAAAAGTAATGACTAATAAGTTTTTTCTTTGGCTAACTCATTACTTAGCATTAACCTAACTGGCTTTCTATCTCTTAAATTTGGATTGGATCGAACTCTTGATAACAGATGTCGGGTCTCGGTTAGTATCAAATGCTCAAAAATAAGTCACAAATGATAAAAGAGTACAATGAAATTTGATGAGAACTTCTTCTTGAAACAACTACTCTCGGGATTGACTTGCCTTAGTGATGTAGTGATATTTTGGTGGTGCAGTAGCAGGAAGAAAATGGAACACAGTTAATTTACTTTAGTAGTAAAATGAATTTCCTAAGCAAAATTTCTTAATCTGATGGAATCAAATCTCATCTATCTACTATAATTAATCATATTACCTTTACTCGCAGCGCCATCATCGACAATACATATGGTGTAGTACCATTTGAACATGGCATACAGAGATGTTGTGGTGTTGATATAGATGTTGGCCGTCAGGCATCAACGTTTGCACTCGACATGATATGATTTTGGGTGCTCTTACAGATAAGCCCTTCGACATGAGACCATAATGTACAGAGATGTGCTTCCCTCAAACCAAAATTAGTTTGCACAGCCATCTATAATCAAATAACTTAAGCTACCTATTACATGCTATGCAAAAACAAATCACAGCCGTCCATAATCAAACTTTTGTCATAGATGAACGACTACAATTTAACCCTAATCTGTACGGGCTACATCTCATCCCGACTTAAGCAGCTCAAACTTGCAGCTCCCGAGCCGCACTGAATTTCACTTTCCATCACTCAAGATTCCTTGGCAAACTCCATCTCAAGTTCTGACCCAATCTTGCAATGCCATCACCTGCAACACCTCATACAGCTCCATTATCATCCCTGCTCAGTAGCCAACAGAAGCATCATCATCTGAGCTACACCAGCAGCGACTCCAAGCTACTGCAACACTGCCATCACCAGTGCCCTACTGCTCTTGACTGCAATTCAACATCACTCCCACTTCTGCAGCACACTTCAGCTAATTGCAATCAACAGCCCAGGTCCTTCTCACTTCATTCAAACTCAGTAACCCCATCAGCTCAAACTCAATTCCATTATCAAAACCTCCAATCTCTCTTCTTCTGCAAATTCTCTCCAGCTTTGCCTCAAGCCATTGCTTCGCTGCCATTACCTGACTCAACTCATTAATCCAGACCTGCAACTACCACAAGCTCAACCTGACTCAAGTCTCATCAGAGACCCCATTCATAATTCCATGGCTGTGACTTTGCAGAGTGTAACATCACACCGATTCTGCAACGCACACAACCACAAAGAATCAGTATTTCAGTCATTGCATATATCACTTTTTCTTCTTCCAAAACTCATCTCTCAATTCTCATCTCACGACTTCTTACTTGCAGGTCCCCTTAACCTCATCATTCAGCATCATTGCATCATCTTCTTGTTGCTCCATTCTCACACTTTCACTACAGCCTGGCCATTGTAGCAAAACCACTTAACTCCAATCCGAGCCAGCTACCAATTCCAATCTCAAGGCCGCATCACCAGACAATGAGATCCCATCTCAATCTCAGAATCCCTTCAATCTCAATTCCAAAAACCCATCGGTTCAACCACAGCCACCATCCCTATCACCAACTGCAACTTCAAAGATCGTCCCCAATTCATTATCCTTCAAACCCATCTCTGTTTATCACCAGAACCTCAAGTTTGCTCATCACTGATAGAGCAACTCTTTCTCAAACCCTATCTGCTCTTCATTTTCTCTGTACTTCTTCTCTGTGACATCAACCCCTAATTTCTACTTCTGAACCTCAAGAACACCATTAATGGCAACAATTCTGTGAATTTCTTCTTCTCTTGATTTCGATCTCACTCTCTCGATCTTACAGCGGCAACTCATTCCCAAATGGGCTGAATGAAATTGATTGGGAGAAGATAACTCTTCTCGATTTAGGGTTGGGGGGTTATTTAGTGTCTGGACCCTTTGATAAGGGCTAACCTGATGGCAGCCCCTTAGCCTCAGCTGGGCTGCGTCTAGTAATCCTCCCAAAAGAGCTGCCCCTTAACCATTACTCGGACTCCGGATAGTGTTCACCCTGGAAATGACAAAATTGCCCTTATTGCTTATGAGTTCTTGTTTTGCTCATAACTTCTTCATACGAACTCGAATGACTCTAGTTCTTTCGCCATTGTCTTCATCT